>JAKSZT010054017.1:7472573-7584220 GCA_026826555.1 Tolypeutes matacus | reverse complement strand
TATATATATATATATATAAAAATAACATTTTTGTAAGCAAATACACATATATGCACATATATTTATATATCATTTTGCAAATGTTTGTATGTATTGTGAGAATTTTGATTTTTACCCATAATAAAAAAAAAAAAAAAGAAAAAAAAGATAAGTATAGAATTACCATATGACTCAGCATTCCCACTTCTAGGTATATACCCCAAAGAATTGAAAGCACGGACTCAAATAGATATTTTCACAGTGATGTTCATAGTGGCATTATTCACAATTTCCAAAAGATAGAAGCAATCCGAGAGTCTATCAGTCAATGAATAGATAAACAAAACATGGTGTTTACATACAATGGAATATTATTCTGCTGTAAAAAGGAATGAAGTTATGATACATGCTACAACCTGGGTGAGCCCTGATGACATCATGTTCAGTGGAATACACCAGACACAAAAGGACATTGTATGATCTCACTATGAAATAATTAGAATATATAAATTCATAATTAGAAACTAGAATACAGGTCACCAGGGACTGGAGTAGGGGTAAAGAATGGAGAGATAATCCTTAATTGGTACAGAGTTTCTATTTGGGGTGATGGGAAAGTTTTGGTAATGGATTGTGGTGATGGAAGCATAACACTGTGAATGTAATTAACACCACTGAATTATATATTTGTAAATGGTTTAAATGGGAAATTTTAGGTTATATATGTTACCAGAATAAAAATTAAAAACAAAAGAAATATACAGTAAAAACAATGAGCCCTTATGTAAATTATGGACTATAGTTAATAGTATAATTATAATAGTTTCATCAATTGTAACCAAAGTACCACACAAATGAAAAATGTTAATAATAGAGAAAACTTGCAAGTGTGAGAGGGGTATATGGGAATTCTGTACTTTCTGCATGATTTTTCTGTAACCCTACAAGTCTCTAATAAAAAATAAAATATTTTTTAAATGGGCAAAGGATTTGAATAGACATTTTCCCAAAGAAGATATACAAATGGCTAATAAGCACATGAAAACGTGTTCAATATCATTGGTCATTAGGAAAATGCAAACAAAAACCACAATGAGACCACCTTACAACCACTAGGATGACTATTATTAAAAACAGAAAATAAGTATTGGCAAGGATATGGAGGAACTGAGATCCTCATGCATTGCTTGGTGGGGATGTAAAATGGTGTAGCTACTGTGGAAACCAGTTTGGCAGGTCTTCAAAAAGTTAAACAGAATTACATATGACCTGCAATTCCTCTCCTAGGTATATGCCTAAATAACTGAAAGCAGGGACCCAAACAGATACTTGTATACCAATGTTCATAGCAGCATTATTTCCAATGGCCAAAAGTTCAAAACAATCCAAGCATCCATCAACAGATGAACTGATAAAATGTAGTATATGCATATACAATGGAATATTATTTAGCCATTAAAAAGGAATAAAATTCTGATGCATGCTACATGGGTGAACCTTGAAAACATTATGCTGAGTGAAATAAACCAGACACAAAAGGACAAATATTCTAAGATTCCCCTTAAATGAAATATCTAGAATACGCAAATTCATAGGGACAAAAAGTAGATCAGAGGTTCCTAGGGGCCAGGGCGGGGAGCAATAAATGGTTATTGCTTAGTGGATACATCATTTCTGTTTAGAGTAATGAAAAATTTGGGTAATAGATAATGGTAGCAGAACACTGTAACAAAAAAAGGTTAAAATGGCAAATTTTATGTTTATATATGTTACCACAAGAATTTTTTTAAAAAAGAATGAAGGTAAACTATACTAAATAGTTGCAAAAAAATACTATAAAACTATAGTATTCTATAGTCTACTGGCAAAGGAATAAATAGAACAGAAGGGTCCAGAATCAGATTGAGTTACAAATTTAGTATACAATGAGAGTTAAGCAACAAGGGCTCAAAAGTCAACTGACTCAGTTCAAATCCTGGCTCTTCCACTTCCTGTGTGAACTTGGGCAAGTTGCTTAAGTTCTTAGTCCTTAGCTCACAGGGTTAATGTAAAGATGAAATAATATGTGTGACTTACAAAGAACTATACCTAGTACAATATACAATCAATAAATGTTAGAAATGATAATCATAAAAAGTTCTTAAAAATCACTAAGAAAAAGACAAACCTAGTTGAAAAATGGGCAAAGGATGTGAATAGGCAATCCATAGAAGAAATACAAATAGCCGATAGAGATAGATAGACATGTTAAGTTCTCTACTTCACAAATAATCAAAGAAATATAAAATTTTTTAAAAAAACAGAGATTATTTTTCATCTATTGAATCAGCAAATATTAAAAAGTTTAATAATACCCAGTATTTGCAAAGATGTGGAAAAATAAGTACCCTCATATACTGCTGGTATGAGTGTACCAACCTTTCCAGAAGCCAATAAGAGCTAAAATTAACTGAACATTTACTATGTGTCAAGTAATAGCCTAAGCACTTTATATAAGTTATTCAATTTTATTTTATTCTTACAACAACCCTAGGTATTTTGGTAGGTACAATTATTATCCCTACTTACCAATGGTGAAACTTAAGCACAGACAGATTAAATAACTTGCCTAAAGTTCCACAGGCAGTCAATGATGCAGTGAGAATTCAAATCATGCAGACAGTCTGACTCTAGTGTTTTTTTGCTATTATTTTTATTACTACCCACTATGCTATAATGGTTGTCTATATTGCAAGAGTTATCAAAATGTGAAAAATGCACACTTAGACTTAACAATTCTCTCCTATACACTTGTCCTATGAAAATATACAAATAAAAAAATATATATGTACATGGATGTTCATGGTAGCATTTTTCTTAATAGAAACAGCCCAAATGTCCATCAACTGATGAGTCGACAAATAAAATGCAGTATGATCTATACAACAGAATATTATTCAGCCATAAAAAGGAATGAAGTATTAATACATACTACAACATGGATAAACCTTGAAAACAGGATGTTAAGTAAAAGAAGCCAGTAACAAAAGACCACATATTGAATGATTCTATTTATATGAAAAATCTAGAATAGTCAAATCTATAGAGACAGAAAATAGATTAGAGTTTGCCTAAGGCTAGAAGTGATGGAGAGAATGCAGAGGGTGACCATTAAATGCATGGGGTTTCTTTATGAGGTGATGAAAATGCTCTAAAATTGATTGTGGTAATGGTTGCACAACTCTGTGAATATACTAAAAAACAATGAATTGTATACTTTAAATGAGTGAAGTTGTATGGTATGTGAATTTTATCTCAATAAAGCTGTTACCAAAAAACTATGTGTGAGTATGTATGTGTATATGTGTATGTAGCAGGATATTTACTCTAGAAATGTTTACACTGGTGAGACATTAAATATAATCTAAATGCCCATCAATAAAGGACTGGTTAAGTCAATTATGGCACATCTACAATACAGAATACTACTCAGAAGATTTTTCATATTGGGACATATGAAAAATTGGAATAAGACTGAAAGCTTTATATTATTGTTAAATTTCTTGAACTTGACAACTGTACTTAAGGTGGCTACATAAGTGAATATCCTTGTTCTTAGGAAATGTACATGGAATTATTGTATGCTCAAGAAGTATGATGTATACAGCCTAGTCTCAATGTTTTTAAAATAGAATGATACAGCAAATGTGACAATATGTTAAAATTGGTGGATCTGGGTATCACAGTGGGGGAGGGGGAGGGATATGTTGGAGTTCTGCATATGGGTTTTGTATTATTTTTGCAATTGTCCTGTAAGTTTGAAATAATTTCAAAACAAAAAGTTTGAGAAAACAAAACAAAGAATACTTCTCAGTCATTTAAAGAATGAAATTACTAACTATATTAACTTAGAAACAGTGTTTTTGTATGTACATGTATTTTTTAAACAAAACCACAAAGCATACATACATTGAAAAAGTATGGAAATATATATGTGTGTATGTAGATAAATATTTAGATTGATTATTACTTCTCCACCCTCTTTCTTGAACTTCCATTATTCAGATGTTAGATCTCGTCTCTATCTTCCATGACTCTTATCTTTTCATTTATCATTTCTACCATTTAAAAATCTTTTCTGTTCTGTGCTCAGGGTTAATTCCTCAAGTATTATTACAGGAATTTTAAATTTAGAACCATTAAAATTTTTTAAATAACTTGGCAAGAAAAAATCTTTACCCTCCAACCTCTAGTGTGAAAAAATATTTGAAAAAAATTCTATATTATTTGAAACAAAGAAGCCAACCTCATCTCCTCTTTCAAGCTGTTCTATTCTGTGTAGAATTTCCTTTGCTTTCTTCCAGTACTCTTCAAGATTCTTCTCTTTCACATTTATGTCCTTTAATTGTTCTGCTTCATTTTCATCAAAAGAATATTCTCCTAGACCTAGAGATAATTTCTCAGCTTTGTAATATGGGGAAAAAATGGTGAGTTTATCCATTATTAGAAATGTTATTTCAATGTTTTAAATAAGGACAACCTTATATCCTGCCCCCTCCCCTAAATTTTGCCTATTCAGACTATCTTAACTTCCTAACTGGTATTGAAAATAAGTGGAAAGAGTGGTTGGCAGAGGCCCAGAACCCAAGAGTCATAAATTAGACTTTATCCTTTAGAGTTACAGGAAAAAGGAAAACATGAAAATATAGTATGCCAGGCACAAAAACACACTCAGGTGTATGGAAACTGATTTAAAAGTAGTTTGGTTGATTTTATCATTTTTTTTTTTTTTAAACAATTTTCATAAAGTGGTTCCCTTCTATAATCTTTTAAATTCTCTTTTAACATGTTGAATTAGAGCAATTTTTCTTCTACAAAGACCAAAATCCTTACCACAGCCATTACTCTCTCTGCTCTAGTCACACTGGCCATCAGTTTCTTGAATACACCAAGCACCCTCCAACAACAGGGCCTTTATACCTGCATGTTGCTTATGCCTAAGACACTCATCCATAACAAATTGCATTCCTTTCACCTAATTAATACTATACATTCAGATCTCAGTGCAAGCATTACTTCTACCCAAAGCCTTCTCTGCCCTATGTATAAGTCAGATTTCTTTGTTATAGGCTCTCAAAAATTTGTGTTCCATCCATTCATACTCTTGTCAATTTATAAATAATACATTAAATCAAGCTCTATGAATGCATGTTTTTTGGTTTTTTTTCCTTATCACTGTGTCCCCAATGCCTAGCACAGTGCCTGGCACACACTAGGCAGCCAAACATTTTTAAATAAATAAATAAACGTACTTTATGTTATGATTTTATAATAAATCTCCCTTGCCCCCCAAATTTAAGTCCTACAAATTAACTTTGTCCACACAGAGTAAAATAAGTAAATTATTTCTATTGCTGCTCTGTTCTATATAGATTTGTATGTGCAGAAAATACCCTTGTTGTCCTCTCCAAATTATATACTCTGCTTTTCAAATGTAAGAAGAGCCGAGGAACCAAAGGGGCTTGGGCCATTAAAACAGAAATAAATTCCCCTTCATAAACTTTGGTATTTTCTTAAACTAACAGTAAACTTACTAATTTTTTTGCAGTTGTGAAGCACAAAAGTAGCAGCTCTGTTTAGCTCCTCATTCTGAGATTCAGTTAAGGCTTGTATCATAAGTGGAAGCCCATTGTTTTTAAAAAGATCATACTGATTTTCCTCTGGAAAACATAAAATTTAAAGTAGAAGATAATTATTTTATCATAACTATCTTCATGGAGTCACAATTCTTCCTTGTGATAATTATGAACATAGATCAAATTTTAAAATAGAGAAAAAACATAGTTTCAAAAGCATTTTCAATCTAGGACTTAATCCACTCATACAAAACACCCATCTCATAAGTGATCTCTGAAATACAGCCACAGAATAGTGTCATACCTTTTCATATAGTAAATCCTCAACTACACAGAGGTTAAGAGATGGAAAGAGAAATAAACTGATGCAGGGAGTGGGAAAAGAAAGGAAGAGGAAGTGGAAGAAGTAGAAGAGCAAAGGAGGAGAGTAAAAGGTAGAAGGGGGAGAGGATGGGGAGGAGAAGATTGAAAAGAGAGAAAGAGGAGAGAAAAGGAGAGGAAGAGAGGAAAGTGGAGAGGGTTGGAAAGAAGAAGCAGAGTAGAACGAGGAAGAGTGGGAGAAGTGAGCAAGGAGACGGAGAGAGAGAAGGCACAAAGTACAGAGAGGAAGGGGAAAGAGAAAGAGAAAAGAATGATAAGCAGAGAAAGAAAGACTCATTGAAGGTTATCAGCACGCATCAGATCTGTGCATCAGTGAAGAGTGGATTGAAAAGTAGAGACAGAAGACAGGGAGCACTAGGAGAAAGCTATTGTGATAATATTGATGAAAGATGCTGAGGGGTTCAGGCCTAAATTGAGAAAGCAGCACTGGAACTGGGCAGAAAGTGATAAGAACTGAATGCAATGGACGGAGGATGAGTTTAAAATGACTGGTTTGGAAGGTGAATGACTGCAAAGAGGCAATACTTTTAAACCTTTCATATGAGTAGGGGGAGAAAAACATAAAAACACTTCATGGTTTTAACAAGCACACTAAATAAATCCAATACTTACCACAAACCTCGGTGCAATGACCAAGAGTAAGTATGATGCTGAATTTTTCTCCTGAATCCAGACTTTCATGAAGCAATAATGCCAGAAGTTTTGAAACAATGTGGTATTTGGACAGTACTATCCCAAAAGTAGCTATCAGTATAAAATAGTAAAAAAAAAAAAAAAAGTATCAACTTACAACTACATACACACGTGCACACACACACACACACTGTATCTTTCAGAGCTTGTCCTGGGAAAATGATATCATATAGACATACATAATATATATATACCATATAACACATAACTTCTAATATATGTATATATATGTGTGTGTGTGTGTGAAAGTAAATAAGTGCATTGTTATAAGATGATGGCTTATATAGCCCTAATTAATCTCTCTTCCCATACTAAAGATATTTTACTAATGCAAAATTTTTGAAGAATGGTTTCTGATTCATTGTTCTGCATAATTTTGTGAATATGAAGTGATACTACTTTCCCAAAAGTTGAAAATGCTTTACAGTTCACACCAATGCAAGGTGTTAATAATAGAGTGGTATATGAATCCTGTATTTTATGCATGATTGTTCTGAAAACCCATAACTTCTCTAACTTAAAAAAAATGCTTAAGTTACCTTACACACCTATTCTTACTTAGACTGGACAATGAAGACCTGCCTACATAACCAATTCCTGCCTGACACTGAAATACACCATTAAAACATGGCCATGTTTCTACAGAGGTTAATGATGCAATAAAGCATATCTGAAGCTATACTGAGAAATGACAAAATTCAAGAAGCCCACCATTTTAGGCTATACTTTACCTTATAGGGCTTTTAACAGAGTCTATCCAGAGTCTAAAAGTACTGACATCAACAAAAAGGTTACAGATTCCTTAAGGGATTAAATCTTATTCATTTTTTGTATCTCACATAGAGCCCAGCACCTAGCAGGTCCTCAATAAGTGATTGTTTTAAAAATCATGTACTGGGGAAGCGGCTGTGGCTCAATCAGTAGGGCTCCCGTTTACCATATGGGAGGCCTGGGTTCGGTTCCCGGGGCCTCCTGGTGAAGGCAGGCCCGCCCGCGCGGCGTGGTTGGCTGACCCAGCGAGCACAAGCAGCAAGGGGGGATAAATGAATAAATAAATAAAATCTTTAAAAAAAAAAAAATAAAAAAAATAAAAATCATGTACTTGTTTAGTTATTTATGAATGTCAAGAGTATTTCTCATTACAAATATTCACAGAACTGTCATTCCTCCGTGTTTGTACATGTGAGAAGCAGCCATGGCTCAAGTTTGGTTCTAACAGTCACTAGTTACAGTGTATTGGATAAGTCAGACTTCCTACTTATCAGAAAGAGACATATATATCTTTTTATATAAAAAAACCTATAAATTGGGTTTTCCATTCCTTATGTCTCCAAAATGTCCCTTTATTTTTCAATATAAAACTTTTAATTTAATGCTGCTTTTAAACTGAAATAAAGTTTATGAATGATAGAATTTTATCTTGAGTCTGTCATTAGACTTAAAGTCAGAAGACCAAGATTTGAATCCTTAGGGAAGTCATAAACTTCATGGGCAGATAAAGAGGTAGACAGGAAAATTTCTAAGGATCCCTCCAACTTGTAAGAAACTGGAAATCAATCCTTGTTAGTGACAATCTATCATTTCAATAATCACCATGCTGAACTCAAACAAAGTAGAACTGTAGAAAAATTACTAAAGCATTTTCACTCACGATTATCAGCAATACATGCATCCATTGTCTTTGTCACCACCACTGCAAGCTTAGCACTGGAGAGAGTCTCGTATGAATCAGATTCCAGTTTCACAAGAACTTGAGACAATACATCCAGTCCACCCACAGATATAAAGTATTTCTGAACATGTGCTTAAGGAATAAAGTAGAACTATTAATACCTCATATCAACAAAACATTTCATTTAATTAATTTGCACTAAATATGACATTAACTTGACTTTTTCAAATACTTACTAAAAATCCCAAAATTAAAGAAATATCAAGTCTTTTGATCATAAAACAGATTACTTATTTAAGAATCTCTCTTCAACAGAGTACAACTACACAAATAGTACAGAATTATCTCGTGTGTGTTAGAAATCTGTTGTTTCATTCAGTCAGAACTGTTTCACTTTTTACAAGAATGGCACTATTAAACTCAAGTCCTACAATAGTATTACAACCAATAGATTCATTGAGCTAGCTTGACATTGTCATTTGCAAGCTGCCTATTTTCAGAATTCCAACATAATTCATTCCTCCAATTGCTTCAATCTGCAAAGGGTAAAGTGATTTAACTGTTCCAAAAGAACATATATTTCATCCATCTTATTTAAGCCTAATTCTTTTACTTCTTGAAGCATAAAATTATAACATATCACTGACAGTCATAACTATTGCAAGCAAAGATTTAATGACAGACATATTCAAAGACTGGAGTCTTTTGTTCTCCTGTTGAAAGTGATTCTGATGGGAGAGTATCCATAGATCTGTGGATTCAACAGTCTCCACAGCCCTGATCCCGATGATAAGTATGTAATAAATGGACATAAGAGCTAGTGTTTATAATTTTGCCATAAACTTTCTTCCCAGTCTACCTAGTTCCATAAATTAGACTGAAGATGACCTAAAGACACAACTGACTTTTATATTATTCAATAAAACACAGTGATATTAATCTAAGAAAAATCTTTTCAGAATTTTCTACATCTGGGAAAGGAAATATTATTTAAGGACAAGTAAACATTTTAAATATTATGTAGACTACAAAATCGGTTTCTTTACTAGAAAGTATTTTCATTTTTAAAAATTCTTCAAAAATAGAAGTATTTTTAAATGCTTAGATGGCAAAGGCACTGTGTTACCACAAAGATTTTTTCCCCAACATTATATATTTTTCTCTTAAACTTATTTTGAAATAATTTCAAACTTCCAGGACAGTTGCAAAAATAAATACAAAACCCAGAGAAGTCTAACACACTTCCCCACCAGATACCCATATCCTCTAATTCTAACATCTTGCCACATTTGCTATATTATTCTATCCATCAATCCATCTATCTGCCTAGTTTCTAAACATTTGAGAGTAGCTCGTATACATCATGCTCCATGAACACTTAATACGCCCATGTACATTTCCTAAGAACAAGGATATTTACTTACGTAACCACCTTAAGTACTGTTAGAGGTTCCCCCTTATGAGGTTTGCAATGATTAATAGGTCATAAGGTCATGCCTACGTGCACAGAAGCAGCTCATCTCCCCCCCGAGAATGAAAAAAACATTCATATCACAGTGGGCATGGAACAGATAAGGACCTTCACCCCTTCGGGCTCAGGAACCACCAACTTCTCCCGCATTCCAAGAATACCCCACCTCTTAGCCCACTACCCCAAGCCATACACGGGAAGAAGTCACTTTTACAGCTCCTTATTGGCCCTAGGTTGTACTCGGTCTCTAGCCCCCTCCCCACAGAATAATGTTTCCCCACCTGTTGATGTACTGAATAAAGTCATATCCACTACCTTCCACAGGTGGGCTGAAGTCTCTCTTCAGACCCCCGTCATGCCGACAGGCAGTCTGGAGTCTATTCTTCAGACCCCCTCCACTGAGAGAGCTTCCCAATAAACTTCCTGCCTGCAATCATCAGTGTCCGCGTCCCAGCAGGCACAGCCTTTTTCTCCAACATTTGGTGCTGAAAAACCCGGGTCTAGGATCACTGAGACTGATGGATTGGTGAGGGATTCTCTTGCCACTGCCAAGAGCATCCATCTAACATTGGACACCAAATCACAGCTGGCTGAGTCAAGGATTTCTCCATTGGAGGATCCTGCTCTCTTTCTCTTTTTCCATTGACCAGGACAAACCACTGAAAACCAAAAATCCTAGCACTAGGTCAGTGATCCTCACTGTCTCCAGGGGCCACAATGGGCGGGAGGCCTGTGTCCTCATGGGAAGAGATCCCTTGGCTCTGGAAACGTCCAGCTCCAAGTTCAGTCTCCTGTTTCCTTGGAGATTTCTGAGTGATTCAGGGAAGACTGCCTCTCTCAGAATCTCCATGTTTTAAGAATCCTTAATCTCACCCAAGCCACCTAAAATGGGGAATTCAATTTCGGCTCCTCCAAAAACCATGCCTCTGGGCTGACTCCTTCATAACCTTAAAACTTCTGTACCCAGAAAGAGACAACAGACCTAAACAAGAATTAAACAGATGGTAATACTAAATTGATAAATGAAAATTCATTTCTATTCAACTTCTGTGTGGCTGCAATACAAATTGGACAATGAAAGTCAAGGGCTGGAGAACAGCACTTTCAATTTCCAAGTTCTCCGAGACTTCAAGAACTTTATCCAGAGCAGCAGCAAGGGGCCCAAGGTTCCTTACGTTCAGACCTTCTTTCATCTTTGTAACCATCCCTCCCTCTGTCAATCCTATTCTTCTTACCAAATTCTTCTTTTACACCAAAAACCTCCTCAAAAGCTTTCTTCTTCCTCCCTTTCCTCTCCTCCTCATTGTCTCTGCCTTCCGCCCCAACTTTCTCCCTTCCTCATACAGGTGCTGGGGCAGGCGCTCGCCTCCCCTCTCTGCCCCTCCCCACCTTCTGCACAAAGACTCCAACTGCCTCCAATCACACCCCTCCTCCACCACCGTTACTCCATCCTCCTCCAGTTCCCCCAAACACTTCCCCTTGAACCTGCTCCCTTCTCCCCACCCACCACCCACTCTCAAGTCTAACTTCCCACTCTCCAATCTCCTTTCCCAGCTCCTGTCCTCTTCTCTCCAGAAAGTGGCCTAGGCAGAAAGCATTATGCGCATTCACCTTTCCTTCTCCCTCTCTGATCTCTCCCACATCTCAGATCCTATTCCTCTGATTCTTCTCATTTTATCAAAAATTTCAATACCCAGCTGTATTAGTCAGCCAAAGGGGTGCTAATGTGAAATACCAAAAATGGGTTGGTCTTTACAAAGGGTATTTATTTGGGGTAGAAGTCCACAGATACCAGGCCATAAAGCGTTAGGTTTCTTCTCTCACCACAGTCCATTGCCACGTGTTAGAGCAAGACAGCTGCCGGCGTTTGCCAGGGTTCAGGCTTCTGGGGTTTCTCTCTTCCTGGGGATGCGTTTTTCTCCAGGCTTAGCTCCTGTTTCCTCCACAAGGTTAGCCATAAACGATCAGGCGAACGGCTTGCTTCTCTTCTCCTGGGGCCTTTTTTCCAAAATCAAAACTTCTTCTCAAAAGACTGCTTCAACTGTCCTTTGCCTTGCCTTTTATATTTGATTCCCCACCCACCAAGGGGTGGGGCTCAACGCCTTACTGATGTGGCTCAGTCAATGCCCTAATCATAACTTAATCATGCCCAGATTAACAGATCAGTTTACAACCATAATCCAATTATATTTTTGGAATTCATAATTACATCAAATTCCCCAACGGTTACACCAGCCGTCCCTAATAATTTTACCTGACAAATCTACAATTGCTCACCTCTTACAAGTAAACTTTTAGCTAACTCCTAAGTGTATGCCTAAAAAGTAATGATCCAAAATATGTGTTAAATACCTGTCTATCTAAACTGCTAAATTAAAGCTAACTGCATTTATAATGCTCAAATATTTCTAAATGTTGCTGATTACTAGTGTTTCCAAAAACAAGCTTGCATATTACAAGCAATGCTGATTCCAGAAGGAAAAATAAATCTTAAAAGCAGTAAAATCAAAGATATAAAACAATGAAAAGTCTAAAAATAACCATACCAAAAGAGTAAGAATTATAATTCAAGTTAATGAGCTTTATGTTTCTGTAGGTGTATCGTAACTCTTGTTGTGTTTGTTTGTTCAGTGTATATTTTGATACCTCCAGATGGTAATACTAAATTGATAAATAAAAATTCTTAAAAGAGATCTATTCAAATGGCCAAAAATCAAATAAACACTTTATTAATAAGTATGAATGCTAATAAGATACATTTGCATTTTGTATATTAAATCTTCAAAGTGATGAAAATTTTAAGTCTTGACTAAAGTAATTACTACAAATCTCTTCATAAAAAATAGTTATTGCCTAAATAGAAATGAATATTTTTCTTCACAGAATGATATGAAGGATGTGAAACTTAAATGGATATTGAAAGAAATAAAAAGTTTGTAGGAGGGCTGACTGAAATTTGATAAGTTTATTCAAGAAAGTGTGTTTTGTCCTAAGATAAGATGGCTGGTGTATTAGTCAGCCAAAGGGGTGCTAATGCAAAATACCAGAAATCTGTTGGCTTTAATAAAGGGTATTTATTTGGGGTAGAAGCCCACAGTTACCAGGCCATAAAGCATAAGTTACTTCCCTCACCAAAGTCTATTGCCACATGTTGGAGTAAGATGGCTGCTGACATCTATGGGGGTTCAAGCTTCCTGGGTTCCTGTCTTCCCAGAGCTTGCTTGTCTCTGGGCTCAGCTCCTCTGCTATCTCTACAAGTTCAGCTGTAGACTATCAGCCAAATGGCTCTGTCTCTCCAGTGTTTCTGCCATGTCTAAAAGCCGTCTCTCTATTCCTCTATGTTCTTCTCCTGTGTGTTCACTCCCAGGGCTCCAGCTCAAAACTCAGCATCAGAACTCCAAACTCTGTCCTTTGCCATGTTTTTTATCTGTGAGTCCCCACCCACCAAGGGGAGGGGACTCAACACCCTACTGACGTGGCCCAATCAAAGCCCTAATCATAATTAAATTAAGTAAAATAAAACCTCTGAATCCAATACACTCTAATATGTCCAGAGAAAAAGACCAGTTTACAAACATAACCCAATATTTCTTTTTGGAATTCATCAATAATATCAAACTGGCATAGCTGGTTCTCATAAAATCAGAATGGAAGTATGTAAGACAAAACGAATGCATATGGCAAGTTGTAGAAGTTATTATGGTAGCATTAAGTAAGGGAATGTGATCTGTGAAGGCGGAATTTGTCTTGAAATGAAGTAACTATACTCTATGTGGTTATGAATAGTTGTAAGAAGTTTGTAGAAGCATTGCTTAAACTGAAATATTCAAATGGCTAATTATAGGAAGTCATTATTAAACAGAAACTGAATTGATGCATAACAGGAAAACCTGTCAGAGGCCACCTCAATCTGCATATTAAAGTGGTGATAGGGAGACGATAATTTTGATTCCATTCGGAATTTCAGGTTTTCATAAAATAATGGGGAAAGTAGTTTTTCCTGCACTGCTAAAATAAAATACCTGTTAACTAATGTAATCATGGTAATTGTATGTTATAAGAAATTTAACCTGAATGAATAGAGAAAGTGCAGAAGGCTTGTGAAAAAGAAATTTTTGTAGTAAAGTTTTAAAAGCTGTAATATCAATAGTATACTGACGCAAAGTTAAAATTTTGTTCTTTCTCTGTTAAAATAACAAAATTTCCCAAATCAGTGGTCTGTTTCAGCAAAAGTTTGCAAAAAATGTTTTTCCTAACTAATCAGTATACAAAAGAAAAAATCTCTTTTATCAAAAGAGCTTCTTACACTTTAACCTTATCATTTCTTTGGCTGTTTAAGAAAAATAAATCTTATTACTTTTAAAAGAATATAATGTCCAAACCTGTCTTTTCAGAGTCAAATCCTGAAAAATATCTTTCACCTTAGGCATTTGATATAAGTTAAATGGAAGGTGTTTGAGAGTGTTATAAAATTAAAAGATTCTTTAACCCTCTGTTAATCAAAGTTTTATCAGTAAAATGTTCATATAAATACTTAAAGAGTGTATAAAATTCCTGGAAATCTAAAAATGCTTCAGCATAATATTAGATAAAGTATAGTGTTATTAATCAAGGTTTTAATTATTTTTTTAAATGGTATATGTCACAGAAATAACCTCTCTGCCCAGAAATCAAGAGGCGGATGCTTTAGCTCATGTTCATTTGATTTGCCCCACCTCTGCTAAAGAAGCAGCTCTATGGCTGCGAAAGAGAGTGGCCATTGTGGGCTGCCAGAGGTGGTACATAACAGTAGATTATCGTGAATTAAAGTAACACCACTACTGTCTGCAGCAGTCACAAATATTGCAAGTCTGTTGCAAAAATTAATATCCAATTATGTCATTATCATTTTGTTTTAAAACTTGCTAAGGCTTTCTTTAGTATCTCTTTAGGCAAATCAATCCAGCCTGCATTCACCTTCATGTGAGAAGGCCAACAGTGGATTTTGCAGTGCTTCCCCAAGGCTGTGTGCATAGCCCAAACATCTGTCCAGGCCTGGTGGCAAAGATTCTGGCTACGTGAAAAAACCTGTGGCTGTAACCCTATTGATGATATTATGTTAACCAGTAATCCTTTTTTCAGAATTAAAAGAAGCATCAGGGACAATGGTATCTTATCTGAAGAGCCTGGGATAGGCAAACAATTGGGATAAGCTACAGAGTTCTGGCTGTCTATCAAATTGTTAAATTGTTTAGTTGAGTAAAACAAAAAACTGTACCCTCTGCTGTAATTGATAAAGTACAATGTTTTCTTATATTAATAGAGTTTATAATATTGTTGGGGTACTGAAAACCCTTCATCTCTCATTTAGCTTAGATATTAAAACCATTATATGTGTTAATTAGAAAAGGTTGTGCATGGAAATGAGAAACTCTCCCCAGCAGGCTGCCTTTTAGAAAAAAAAAGAATATAGAGGGCAATAACACAAGTTTAAGCAGTAAGGGGGTAGGCGAACCTTAACTTACTCCGTAAATTGGATGTAGCCAGTACCAAAATTGGCAACATTTTGAGGCAACATTCTAAACAAATACCCCTTGGGCTTTAGTCACAATTATGAAAAGAAGCCAAAGTACAAGACAGGAACAATGAACTGTTGTGGGCTGCCCTCTGTGGGGAAGAGAGATGTGTGGAAGAACATCTGGGACACATGTCAGCAGCGACAGGTAACTGCCCCCTCCTCTAACATCTCTCTTGGGACTGCTGAGGCAGATGCCCTCGCAAAGATCCAGAGCCATATCACTGAGACCCAAAAGCAGCAGAGTGGCCCCACTGAAAAGGCAAATCGCAGATACCAGACCTTGTGGTGCCTCACCAGTAGCTCCAACTGCTTGTCACTTGCCAGCAGTTCATGAACATCACCCACGAGCGTCCTTCGTGATCACTCCAACAACTGCGACATCAGTCCCCTCCTATTCCCAGAAGGGGCAAGATATGCTTTCAGTGCTGCAGACACTGCAACAAGACTCTTGTAACTGGATCCTTACAACAATGGACTAAGTTTGAATTTGAAGCTGTGGGCTGTAGCTACAGCTCCAGTTAAGATGCTAGCAACAGAACCAATGCAGGCATTGAGATCACAAGTTAAAACACCAGCTGCCCCGCAGCCCTAAAAGAGGATGTAATAATAATTTGTTGTTGGGGGTCGGATGTGGCTCAACTGGTTGGGCGTCCGTCTCCCATATGGAGGGACCCGGGTTCGATCCCCGGGACCTCCCGGTAAAAAAAAAAAAGGAAGAATAATTTGTTGTTGCCTATGCCTCAAACTATACAAACTGGGAAAAATAAAATCATTTTAACCTTAGGCCTATGCAGCCCTACTGGTTAGGAATCTTAAATCCCTGAAAAATAAAAATCACTCAAAGACACTGTTAAATATATAATCTTATTAATCCTTCTCCTCAGACTACTGGAGGCTATAACACAGCCCACCCTAAATTTCATGGTTAATTCCTATCCTTACCACAATTATAACTCTCATTCTCCTCATATCAGCAGGTCCAAACATCTTCCACACAAAAACTCAGTTTATCCTAACAGCCATCCAAGATGTCACCTATGATCATATACATGATCTTCTACTGCTGCAAAAATACAGTGCCAGCTGCCGAGCCAGAAGCCACAATATCTCAACACCAAAAGGGGAACAGTAACTGAATCCCACAACGCCCTGTAACAGCAGAAAGCAGCCAGATGATCGACGCCTACCTTCCCACTTTCCCTCTCCACCCAACCATATCAAAAAGAGTTGGGAATGTTAGCCCCATTTAGCAAAATAACCCCCCGCAACCTCAGTCAGCACCAGTCTCCCCTGCCCTAAAAACAGATGACACCAAACCCCCACCCCTATCCCTAATCCAACAGGATGTACTAATTTCAAAACCAACCATGAGAATATCACAAGATCACGGAAGGCACCTCTGCAATCATAAATGAAACTTGTTCCTATATTAACAGGACAGGGCAGGTAGAAGGAAATCTCAAAATTTTAAAAGAAAACATAGCGATCAGAGGGCCCAAGACAATAGCTATGGAAATTAATCCTGGTTATCCTCATTTCTTTCTTACTTCTCCTCACCCCTAAAATCAATCTTTTTGTCTATTATAACACCACTACTGTCATTATTGCTGCTGCTTCTTTTTGGCCCTTGTCTCTTACAGCTTCTCATCCGATTCATATGCCAAATTGTACAATCAACAACTCAGGAATACGTGAACGGCATCTTTTTGCTACATGAACGCCAATACCAGCCTCTTCAGGACCAGAAATCAGAACCCACTGGACAGAAGGAAACCCTTCGCCACCCCATAACAGCAGGAAGTAGCCAGACTGAGTCAACGTCCCGAATGCCCTCACCCTTCTGTTCTTCCCAGTTTTCTCATTACTTAGGTCCTTCATCAAATATATATGATTATATATATATATATATACTCAAGGAGTTATGAGTGTTAGAGGTTCCCCCTTATGAGATTTGCAATGACTAATAGGTCATAAGGCCATGCCTACATGTGCAGAGGCAGCTCATCTCCCCCAGAAAATGAACAAAAGATTCATATCACAGTGGGAGTGGAACAGATAAGGATCTTCACCCCTTCCAGGCTCAGGAACCACCAACCCCTCCCGCATTCCAAGAATACCCTACCTCCTAGCCCACTACCCCCAAGCCATACAAGGGAAGAAGACACTTTTACAGCCCCTTATTAGCCCCAGGTTGCACTCGATCTCTATTCCCCTCCCCATGGAATGTGTCCCCACCTATTGTTGTACTGTATAAAGTCATATCCACCACCTTCCACGGGTGGGCTGAAGTCTCTCATCAAACCCCCATCATGCCGGCAGGCAGGCTGAAGTCTATTCTTCAGACCTCCTCTGTTGGGAGAACTTCCCAATAAACATCCTGCCTGCAATCATCAGTCTCCGCATCCCAGTGAGCACAGTCTTTTTCTCCAAGTATGGTTATCAAGTTTAAGAAATTTAACACTGATATACAGCTTATAGTCTATATTCTACTTTTTCATATGTCCCGATAATATCCTTTTGAGCCTTTTCTCCTCATTAGATTCAGTCTAGGATCATGTACTGTATTTAACTGTCATTGTCTCTTTAGTAGTTATTCTATTTTTTTTTTTTTAAGATTTTATTTATTTCTCCCTACCCCCTCATTGTTTGCATTGTGTGCTTGTCTTCCTTTTTTTTAGGAGGCACCGGGAACCGAACCTGGCACTTCCCATGTAGGAAAGAGGTGCCTATTCGCTTGAGCCACCTCCACTACTTGGTTTGTTGTGTCTCTCATTATGCTTTTCTATTGTGTCTCTTGTTGCATCATCTTGCTGCACCAGCTCGCTGTCCCACTTATCTTCCTCAGGAGGCACTGGGAACCCAACCCAGGACCTCCCATGTGGTAGGCAGGAGCTCAAGCACTTAAGCCACATCCACTTTCCTGCTCTTCTATTTTTAATTGTGGAAACATGTACAACAAAAACTCCTATCTCAACCACTCCCAAGCATACCATTCAGTGAGAGTAATGACATTCGCAATGTTGCACTGCCCTCACCATCATCCATTACCAGAACTGTCCCATCCACCCAAACAGAAACCCTATGCTTATGCATTAACTCCTCATCCCCACCTCCAACCCTGGCTCTGGTAAACTGTACTCTACTTTGTCTCTATAAATTTGTATATTCTAGCCATTTCATATAAGTAGAATCATACAGTTCTGTCCCTTTGTGTCTTATTTTACTCAACATGATGTCTTCACGGTTCATCCCATGTAGTGGCATATATCAGAAATGCATTTCTTTTTAAGGCTGTGAAATATTCTATTGTATGTATGTACCACATTTAGTTTATCCGTTCATCTGCTGGTTTGTGTAGTTACCACTTTGGGCTAATATGAAAAAAAATGTTGAACACTGGTATACAAATATCTGTCCAAGTCATTGCTTTCAATTCTTTTGGGTATATTCCTAGAAGTGGGATTGCTGGGCCATATGGTAGTTCTGTTTAACTTTTTGAAGAACCACCAAACTGATTTCCACAGTGTCTGCACCATTTTACATTCCTACCAACAAAGTACAAGGGTTCCTATTTCTCTGCATCCTCACCAACACTTGTCATTTTGTCATATTTTTAAATAATAGCCATTCTAGTGGTGTGAGATGGTATTTCATTGTGGTTTCAATCTGCATTTCCTTAATGGTTAATGATGTTGAGCATCTTTTTATGTGTTTATTGGCCATCTGTATATCTCCTTTAGAGAAGTGACTACTCAAGTCCTTTGGCCATGTTTTAATTGGGTCATCTGTCTTTTTGCTATTGAGTTGCAGGAGTTCTTTATATATTCTGGATATTAAACCCTTACTGGATATGTGGTTTCCAAATATTTTCTCTTATTCTGTTGGTTAACTTTTCACTTCCTTGTTAATATCCACAAATGCACAAAAGTTTCAAATTTTAATGAAGTCCAATTTATGGATTTATTTCATTGTTCATGCTTTTGTCTTAAGTCTAAGAATCCATTACGTAATACAAGGTTCCAAAGATATTTCCTTATGTTTGCTTCTAAGAGGTTTATAATTTCACCACAAAGATTTTTAATTATATCTAAAATAACAAAAATTCAGGCTTACATGCAGAAAATCCTAGTTCTTACTAGTTGATTGTACACTATTTCAGATTTCCTCTAATCAATGTTTCATACCAGTTTGCTGAGATTAATGAGGTCCTATGAACATCATCTATCCAAGCTGGCTTTTACAGAAAAAGGAAATGTCAGATTCCAATTTTGGGAATTCTAGGAAGTGTGAAACATGACTATTTGTTTTAAATATCTGAATGTAAATATACCCCAGCAATGTATGAAAATTCTAGTTGCTCCACATCTTTGCTTATATTTAGTATTGTCAGTCTTTTTACTTTTGGCTATACTAGTGCGTATATAGTAGTATCTTATTGGACTTTTAATTTCCCAGATGACCAACAATGTTGAGCAACTTTTCACATGTTTATTTAATATTAATATCTTCTTTGGTGAGTATCTGTTCAAATCTTTTGCCCATTTTTTAATCAAGTTGCCTGTTGTCTTTATTATTAATTTGTAAGAGTTCTTTATATATCCTGGGTACAAGTTCTTTATCATATGCATGTTCACAAATAAATTCTTGAGTCTGTGGCTTGCCTTTTCATATTCTTAATAGTATCTTTCAAAGAGCAAAAGGTTTTTAATTTCAATGAAATCTAATTAATTATTTTTCTTTAGTGGTTCATGCTTTTTGTATCCAAAGAAATCTGTGTCAACCCCAAGGTTGTAAAGATTTTTTCCTATGTTTTTTGTCTAGACATTTTATAGTTTTAGCTCTTACATTTAGTCTACAGTTCAATTCAGTTAAATTTTTGTATACTGTGTAAGATAAGAGCTAAGACTCATTTTTGCATACGGATATCCACTTTTTCTAGCTCCATTTGTTGAAATGACTATTCCCCCCCCCACCCTTGGAAATATGTTGGCATCTTTTTAGAAGATCTACTAGCCATTTATGTATGGCTCTGTTTCTGGGCTATTTTCTTTCATTGATCTTTATGTCTATATTTACTCCAAAGTCATACATTCTTCATTAATTTATGGTAAATATTGAAATCAGGCCATGTAAATCCTGAAATTTCATCCTCCTTTTCAAAACAGTTTTAGTTATCCTAGGTCTCTTGCATTTCCATGTAAATTTTAGAATCAGCTTGTCAATTTTTACAGAATATACTGCTTGGATTTTGATTTGGAATACCATGAATCTACAGAAGAACTTGAGAAGAAGTGACATTCTAACAATATTGAGCCTTATAATACATTAACATGCTATATCTCCTCATTAATTTAGGTCTTTTTTAATTTACGTCAACAGCATTTTGTAGTTTTCAGCATAAAGGCATTGCAAATATTTAATTAAATTTATTCCTCAATATTTCATTTTTTGATATTATAAATGATAAAGTTTCTTTCAAATTCCAATTATTTGTTGTTAATGTATAGAAATACAATTGATTTCTATATATTGAACTTTATCCTGTCTAAAAATCACTTATTGTGTTATAGTAGTTTTTTCTGCTGACTTTTTTTCTACACAGACAATCATGTCTTCTATGAATAAATACTGTGTTTTCTTATTCTTTCTCAATCTCTATGCCTTTTATTTCATTTTCTTGCTTTATTACACTGGCTAGGTCATTCAGTAAAATGTCAGATAAAAGTGTTGAGAGTAGATTCCTTTTTCAAGTGTTAAGTCTTTCACCATTAAGAATCTTAGCTGTAGTATGGGCCCTTTATCACTTTAGGAAGTTCCTTTCTATTCCTAGTTTACCAAGAGTTTTTGTCACAAATGTATGTTGAATTTTGTCAATTTTTTTTCTGTGTCTATGGAAATAATCATAGGGTTTTCTTTTTTAGCTGTGAATATGGTGAATTTTCTAATATTAAACCAATTTGTATTCCAGGGATAAATGTTACTTAGTTATCATGTATTTTCTTTTATATATATTGCTTGATTTGATTTATTAATATATCTTTAAGGATTTCTGCATCTGTGTTTATAAGGGATATATAGATTTTCAATTTTCTGGTAATGCCTTTTCCAGGTTTTGGTTTGGAGGTAATTCTGGCTTCATAAGATATATTGAGAAGTATTCTTTCCACTTCTATTTTTCTTGAATAATTTATGGAGAAATAGTATTTTTTTCCTTAAATGTTTGGTAGACTTCACCAGTGAAGCCATCAAGGCCTGGAATTTCCTGTATGTTAAGGTTTTAAAGTACAAATTCAATTTATTTAATATATATCAGGATATTCAGGTTACATATTTCCTCTTGAGTGACCTTTGGTAGTTTGTATCTTTCAAAGAACTTGTCCAACTCATCTAAGCTGTCAAATTTAGTGACACAGAGTTGTTTATATTAGTTTTCATTATCCTTTGAAAGTCTGTTAAGGTCTATTGTGATGATGTTCCCTCTCATTCGTGATATTGTCCATTTGGGTCTTCTCTCTTTGCTTCTTGGTAGTCTGGCGAGAGGATCAATTTTACTGATCTTTTCAAAGAATGAGCTTTTGGGTTCATCAATTTTTCTTTATTGCCCTTGTTATTCTATTTCATTGACATCTGATCTTCTCTTTATTATTTCCTTCTTCATGGCTCCTTTTGAATTTAATTTGTCTTTGCCTTGTACTTTCTCAGGAAGAAACTAATATACTTGATTTAAAACCTTTCTTGGGGGGCACGGATGTGGCTCAAATGGTTGGGGGTCCGTTTCCCATATGGAGGGACCTGGGTTCAATCCCCGGGACCTCCTGGTAAAAAAAAAAAAAAAAAAAACCTTTCTTGGGAAGTGGATGTGGCTCAAGTGATTTGAGCTCCTGCCTACCACATGGGAGGTCCGTGGTTTGGTTCCCAGTGCCTTCTAAAGAAAACAGCAAGCTGGCACAACAGGCTGGCACGGCAAGCTGACGTAACAAGATGATGCAACAAGAGACACAAGAAGAAAACATAATGAGAGACACAATAAAGCAGGGAGCAGAGGTTCCTGGTGCCTCCTAAAGAAGACAAGCAAGACAGCGAGCTGACACTATGGGCAGGCACGGCAAGCTGACGCAACAAGAGACACAAGAAGAAAAGCATAATGAGAGACACAACAAAGTAGGGAATGGAGATGGTTCAAACAATTAGGAGCCTCCCTCCCTCATCAGAGGTCCCAGGTTCAGTTCCCGGTGCCTCCTAAAGAAACAAGAAGGACGAACAGACAAAGCAAGTGCAAACAATGCGGGGGTGGAGAGAAATAAATAAAATAAATCTTAAAAAAAAAAAAAAAACCTTTCTTGTTTTCTTATGTAAGCCTTGATGCTATAAATTTTCCTCTAAACACTGCTTTAGCAGCATCCTACCGGTTTTTTTTTGTGTGTTTTTTTTTTTTTAAAGATACTTATATTACATAAATATCACACAAAAAAATATAGGGATTCCCATATGCCCCACTCTCCTACAGTTTTTTAATGCTGTGTTTTCATTATCATTCACTTAAAAACATTTTCTAATTTCCTGTGATTTTTTTTTTTTTGACACATGGTGGGGTTTTGTTTCCTATTCTTTTGTTTATAGCACTGAATTATTTAATTCCCAGATATCTGGGCTTTTCTAGATGTTTTATTTTTATTTATTTCTAATTTAATTCTGTTAACAGCAGAGAAAATACTCTGTGTATGTTTAGTTTTGCTATCTAGACGCTGTGTTTTGTGAGATCATCTGGACAGATTTTAAAAACTATGTTGCCACCACCATCTTCTTCCTAATATCCTTCCAAAAGTATCTTCTTTTAAGATTTTCCTATCTGCAGTACTGTAAAGGCATCCAAAATGACCCAAATTATTAGAATTAAATTAATTCATTAATCTGATATTTCTATTATGCTTTGAAATATATTTTCTCAAGTGTAACCTAGAAAACAATGAATACTTACTGTTATTTGCAAGAGTGAGCCCAATAAATGAGCAAATAGGACGAATTATCTCAGGTTTCATGCAATTTATTAACCACTCATTAGCATGTGGAAAAAGTAAACAGCAAATCATTTGATTATCATCTGAAAGGAGACAAAGACAATCATGCTTAAACATGACCTTTGAAAAATATCAGTTGTGAGAAATTAGAATCTCGTTTCTGTTTTAATCTTTATTTTTATATTTAAATATTTTAGACATTACCATTTTGAGGATTGTTGACGCAGACACACAGAGTACTACATATTGAAGACCACAATTGATAACTTGGAGAAACACTTTTATCTGACAAATTCAACTCAGACTTTGAAAGAACTGTCCTATTATGTTAAAAAATAAAAGGAAGTAAATCAATAAATGTCATTAGGTGTTAAGTAATGAATAATTAGCATTAAGAAATTTCTGTTTGCTCACCTGAACAACTCTGACAGAACTGTAATACAACCTGTTGCTCTCACAAGCGTTTGTCCAATCCCTGTTAAAATAGCCATATATTACCTGAAAGGCTTTATTTAGAAATAATTGTGCAGAAATGAAAACAATATTTATATGGTATTTTTGATAAATAGTTACTTTTTAAATCATTTATTTTAAAAATTAAAGTATTACAAAGTATAACACACGATTATAGTAGAAAAAAATCCATAATCAAAATTATTATGGAAAATGCAGTACTTATGTTTAGGTATCAACTGCTTTCAAATTTACTCTAAAAATGACAAAACACTTATTTTTATATCATGGTTCTGTGGTACAAAATATGCTCTAAAATAGGAAAGAATAAATTCAATCTTTTCCACTTTTTCCAAAATAGGAAAAATAAAATCTAAAAGTATTTCAAATTCTATAAAGAATTTCTAATAATTTGAAGAATTAAATATAGCAATGTTTAAAAATTACCTTAGACTGGATGGTTGGTATACAGGAACACTCTATACTGTCATTGCAACTTTGCTATAAAACTGAAATTACACATACACACACACACACACACCCAAAAAAAACTTTAGCTAAGGGTTATGTGAAATTTAATGCTATAGTTGGCTGACAGCAAATGTTGTAACTAAATAGCCAACTCAGTGGAAAATAAACCAAATTCATTAAATGCCTCTCTTTTGATTTTAAAACTATTACTTTTCAGTGTTAATTAAATAGTACAAATCATTTCACTATTTCTTAAAATTAACAATAGTTATTCCCTTTTCTTTAAAGCTAATAGTTCTCAGAAGCTAGTGAAATAAAAAGACACTGATATAAGGACTAGAACAAAAAGGATTTATGATGACTTTTCCAATTTATTATTTTTAAAAATGTTTTTACAACATAAAAGAGAATACACTTACTATTATTTGAAACCAGAACCAAAATAACATAGACAGACATTCTTTTCAAATTTATGTTAGAATCATTAGACAGGAACCAAAGTAAATCTTCAAAAAACTCTGAAGTGCACAAAGTCTGCTGACAGAAAACTGAAATATAAAAATATAATTTAAATTATTATCCATCAACACAATTATAAAATATGCTGAACAAAGTACAAATTTGCCAAAATTGGAATGGTCCTCAACCAGATCTCATTTAATTGACATTTATTAATCATACAACATAATTTCTGACAAACTGATATGTACCTATTCAATTCACAGACCAAAAAAGCCATATCTTAATCAGAAATACTTGATGAAGACTCTAAAACATGTTTCTCAAGCCCCCAGAATTTCTAATAAAAACCTAACTAAATAAAAAACTAAAATAAAATCTAACAGTTGCAGGCTGCCCTTGAGCCATGGAGTAGGTAATACCAGAGTTGCCAAGTTTCCAAAGACCTTCAGGAACCTGGTTCCCACCACTGTGGAAACAGGAGTCTCTATACTTTTTTAAGAATAGCAGAAAATGAACAAATTCCAGTTTATATATCAATGTGGGAAGAATTGACATCTTAGCAAAACTAAGTCTTCGGATCATGAACAAGGAATATCTCTACTGTCTCCATGGTGAGAATAACAGCATCTTCCCTGAAGGACTGACCCAAAGGAGGCACCTGAAGTTTGGGGACAACTCGGTGCAGCATCAATGGATGAAGAAACATGTGTAACATCCCAGAGATATCACAGAACCTGCATTGCCCACAGGAACTCAGAGAAGACAGGACAGCAGTTGAACTGGACTGGAGAAGGTGGCAGACTAGTAGATTCCAGGGTCTGGAGGCCATATTTTGCCTGCCTAATATTTGTCTAGTTCTGAGTGAAAACCCAGAGAAAGACAGATGTTAGCTAAGCTATTGACAATGCTACCACTGGTGTCAGTGACCTTCAAAGATGTAGCTATAGACACCACCCAAGAAGAATTGGTGAAGAGACATTTCAGAAAAATTTCTTCAGAAATATGATACTGGAAAATGTCAATCATCTAGTCTCATTGGGATATCAGGTCTGCAAATCAGATGTGTTTTCCCAGTGGGAGCAAGGAGAGGAACTGTGGAGGAAAAGAATAGGATTTCTTCAAAACCAGAGTGCATACAAAGAAAGTGGCTTTAAAAAACAAGGAATGATACCTATGCAACATACCTACAGGAAGGACACAACTATCATCATGCCATTACAGAGATCTCATTGTCAAGAGAATCCCTTTGAATGGAATGATTTGCAAGATTTCACTAACAGATCCACAGTGACTCAACATGTGCTAACTTACATGGGAAAGAAACTCTACATCAGCAAACAATTTGGAAAATCTGTCAGTGACCAGTCATCTTTTAATCAACATAAGCAAATTTACAAGAGAAGTATATCATACGAATGTAATCTATGTGGAAAAAGTTCTGGCCTTAAACAGTAGAATGGAACTCACATTGAAGAGGAACCATATGAATGCCATCTATGTGAGAAACCCGTCAATAAAAGTTCTGACCTTTGACAACATGAGATAACCTGGACTAGAGAGAAACCAGATATATGCAATATATGTGGGAATTCCTTAAATAATAGTTCTAACCTTAGACAACATGAGATAACTCGCACAGGAGAGAAACCTTATTAATGTCATCTATGTGGGAAAGTCTTCACTCATTGTTCTTCCCTTAGATGACATGAAAGAAGTCACAGTGGAGAGAAACCCTATGAATGTATGAATGTCATCTGTGTGGGAAAGCCTTCAGTAGGTATTCTGCCCTTAGAAAACATGAGAGAACTCGCACTGAAGAGAAAACATAAGACTGCCATGTATGTGAGAAAGCCTTCAATGTTTTGACCTTAGACAACATAAGAAAACTCATGCTCTAT
Source organism: Tolypeutes matacus (assembly GCA_026826555.1). Classification (NCBI taxonomy): domain Eukaryota; kingdom Metazoa; phylum Chordata; class Mammalia; order Cingulata; family Chlamyphoridae; genus Tolypeutes; species Tolypeutes matacus. The sequence goes on along the minus strand of JAKSZT010054017.1, from coordinate 7,557,550 downwards.
ATTTTTTAATATAGAAAAGACTTCAACCATAGATTTAACCTTTTAAACAAACCTAAAGACCCACACACTGAAGAAACACTATGTTTAGAATCAATGTGGAAGAGCCTTTACTCAATCCTTAATACAGTCAGCCTAAGTGAATTCATACTGGAAAGATCCATATGAATGTCATCTATGTAGCAAAGACTTTAGTACATGGCCTGACCATACACAACATGAGAAAACTCACAAAATAAACGGAATGATGGAGAAGAGCCTACTCCACACCTCTAAATCATAAACATCCTTGAGAATTCACATGTGAGAGAAATTTCTATGTCTGTAATGGATGTTGAAATGCTTTAATTTATAATTTATCCCTTAAACAAAATAAGTGAATATCACAGGAAAGAAACCTTAGGTCTGTAATCACTGTTACTATCATTCAGCTAAGCATCAGCCTTTGCATCACAAGAAAACACAGTGTAGGAATAACTTCTAAAAGAGGAAATGAGAGAAAAGAGTCTTTACTAGGAGGATGAAGCTTCTTGGAGGAGTGTCAGATAATTCTTGTTGGAGAAGTTATTCAATGATAAGTCATAAGAAATCATTTTATTCATATACCATTGTAGAACATGTGAGGATTCACACTGTATAAAACACTCTCAGTGTCATGAAGGAAATGCTTCAGCGGTCATTTATACTTTAATTAGCATTAATATTCTTACACTGAGGAGAAAACAGTCCTAAATTGAAGTGGAAAATCCTTCAACTGACTTCACATCAGAAAACTCAGACTGTAAAAAAAAAAAAAAAAAAAAATTCCAAAAGAACCATTAAGAACACAACTCAGCAAAGAATACAAATTTTTCAAAAAGACCTACTTTTGAAAGCACGTTGACCAACAGTGTAGCATTTTAAAGTGATCTGGAAATACTGAATGCATAATTTTGTAATAAGTAGTAAGAAACAGGATTATACTCAATAGATTAGTATTTGCATATATGTGAGCAGTGAAATTTGTTCCTGAAAAACCTTAAAAAAAAAAAAAAAAATCTTAAGAGGGTGGGTGACAAAACAAAGGAAGAAAAAAGTGTCTGGAACCACACCTTAGACCCTTTCTCAAAGGCAAGGATGATGTCGTATTTATCCCTGGATCCCCAATGCATAGCACAGAGGTTTGCTCTTAAAAGGTGATTAATAAATGTTTAATGAATGAAAATATGAAAATATAAAGCTGGTTTGACAAGGTAATGGTTTAGATTCAACTTTATTTCAGGTATACTGCAAAAAAAAATATATTCTTGTTAACATGAACTTCTATAACCAAAGCATATTTACAAGATGGTTCTGGGTTAACTTCATCTTTTGATTAAAGTACCTGGATATGGGGAAGCGGCTGTGGCTCAATCAGTAGGGCTCCCGTTTACCATAGGAGGCCCCAGGTTCGGTTCCCGGGGCCTCCTGGTGAGGGCAGGCCCGCCCGCACGGCGTGGTTGGCTGACCCAGCGAGCACGGGCAGCAAGGGGGGATAAATGAATAAATAAATAAAATCTTTAAAAAAAAAAAAGTACCTGGATAAAACTATTCAGAAATTTTTAAAAGATATTTAATTCTAAAGCATAGTTTTTTTAACATATAAGAAAATGCTTGAAGGATAATTAAAGGTTTTACATTTTACCATTTTGTTCTGCAACAGCTCCTAATGTAAACAAGGATGCTTCTTTTACCATGCTATGTTCACTTGACTTTGCAAGATTTTTTACAAACATCAAACCACCAATTTCCCGAAAATAATCACTTGCATTACCTGCAGGGTTGTGCAAACAAAACAAAATAGAAATGATCTTTATTTTCAGTATTTTTTTCAGGATAAAATAAATCACATGAAGAAAGTAACATAACGTGGAGTAATTGAGTAAAAGAGAAAGAACTATGCATATTTGATATACCACAGTTTTAAAGCAAGAATCACAGATAAAAATTTATTATCATGTCTTACTGTTTTGTTGACAGATTGAATGAATAGTGACCAAAGCTTCTTTTTGTGAAAAAGGGTTGTCCATTTGATATTTTAGACACTCCAATAATAAGTTCAGGTCAGTCTTCATTTCTAAAGAATAAAAGTTTCATTATGTTAAGCCAAAAGTCCTTGCAGAAAATACATAAATTTCACTTTCTAATTAAATATCTTTGGAATGTTTGACTTTTTAAAACAATAAACATGTATTACTTTTATAATCTAACAAATAATAAAGATGAATATGGAAGCGGATGTAGCTCAGGCAACTGAGCTCCCGCCTACCACATGGGAGGTCCGGGTTTGGTTTCCGGTGCCTCCTGGAGAAGATGAGCAAGACAGCAAGCTGACACGATGGGCTGGTGCAGCGAGCTGATGCAACAAGATGACACAGTGAGATGACGCAACCAATGAAACACAATGTGAGATGCAACAAAGCAGGGAGCAGAGGTGGCTCAGGTGATAAATTGCCTCCCTCCCACATGGGAGGTCCTGAGTTCAGTGCCTGGTGCCTCCTAAAAAAAGAGAAGACCAGCACACAACAAAACAGACAAAGCAAATGCAAAAACAAGGGGGTGGGGAGAAATAAATAAATAAAAATTAAAATAAAAAAAAAAAGATGTAGGGAAGCGGCTGTGGCTCAATCAGTAGGGCTCCCGTTTACCATATGGGAGGCCCCGGGTTCGGTTCCCGGGGCCTCCTGGTGAAGGCAAGCCCGCCCGCGCGGCATGGTTAGCTGACCCAGCGAGCACAAGCAGCAAGGGGGGATAAATGAATAAATAAATTTTAAAAAATCTTTAAAAAAAAAGATGTATAAAAAGAAAAATTTGTATTTAAATAAAAGAACTTAATATGAACTTCTTAAAATTATTTGTCTTTCTCTTGCATGAAATACAGGAATAGAAAACCTAAATATTATTCTCTTAAGTAAAGCTACACTGAAATTAGAAATTAGAAAGTATTTTGAACTGAACTTACTAGAATTTGTGGGACGTTATTAAAGCAGTATTTAGGAGGAAATTTATAGCAGTAAAGGCTAACATTAGAAAAGCAGAAAGTTCTTAAATCAATGACCTCAGCTTCTACTTAAAGAAACTAGAAAAAGAACAAATTAGGGAAGCGGCTGTGGCTCAATCAGTAGGGCTCCCGTTTACCATATGGGAGGCCCCGGGTTCGGTTCCCGGGGCCTCCTGGTGAGGGCAGGCCCGCCCGCACGGCGTGGTTGGCTGGCCCAGCGAGCACAAGCAGCAAGGGGGGGGTGAATGAATAAATAAAAATAAAATCTTTAAAAAAAAAAAAAAAAAGAACAAATTAAACCCAAAATAAGTAGAAAAAAGGAAATTGTAAAGATTAAAGCTGGAATCAATGAAATTTTAAAAAACAGAAAAACATAGCGGTAGTTCTTTCATACAATCAATAAAACTGATAAACCTCTAGCTGGACTTAGGAAAAAAAGGGGTAAAGACACCAATTAGCAATATAAAAAATTAGAGAGAGATGACATCACACAGAGTCTATAGATATCCAAAGATAATAAGGGAATACTGTATATAACTTTTTGCCTATTAATTTAACCACACAGATGAAAAACACAAATTACCAAAGCTTATCTAAGAAGAAAGAGACAATTTGTATAGTCCTATACTTTTAAAAGAAATTGAAATTATAGTTAAAAAAAGAAAATTCCAGGTCCAGATGGCTTCATTTGTTAATTCTACCAAACATTTAGGGAAGGAAAAAATAATATCAATTCTACACAAGCTTTTCCAAAAATTTTAAGAAAAGGAATACTTTCTAACTCACTCTATAAGGTCAGCATTATCCTGATACCAAAACCAAAGAAAAGAAAAATACAAACCAGCATCCCTCATAAACATACATGCAAAAAAGTCTAAACAATTTCAGCAAATTGAATCCAACAATATATTAAAAGAATAATACATCATGACCAAACAGGTTAATCCCAGGAATGCAGGGTTGGTTTAAACATGGAATAGAAAAATTCCTCAACCTGACAAAGTTCATCTACAAAAAACCCACAGCAAATATCATAAAGAAAATCTGAATACTGTCCCGTTATATGAATGAGCCAAAGATGGTCTCAGTACAGTTGCCTTCTATGTTATTTACTTCTTCACAGCAGCCTAAGTCCATTAGAAAAACCTGCCTGCCAAATTCAAATTCTTACACATCCAATTGTTTTAAAATATCCCAACTAAACAACTTTTAATAAATTGAGGTTAACCTGCTTTGTACACCCAGTGAAACGTGGCCCAGCTTTGCCCAGCATTGTTTCTAGCTGTAAGATAGGCCCCTGAAATTGTAAGGCTCCACACCACTTCAGAACTCTCTGGCCCAGAGGTTCCCCATTGGCTGTGTTGACTCTGCCACACCTGAACACATAACTCTGGTCCACCCTTTGTCCTATCCTACAGGAGTTTGGGAATTCCCCCATAACCCTGCTTCCCCTCTGGTGGCTGACCTCTGGAATGCTTCCCACTATAAGGGACCTCCCATTAAAAGCAAAACTGTGAATACTGCTGTCACATTGTGTTACTGCCTTCTAGTGGTTTTTTGTTGCTGTTGTTTTTGTTGTTTGTCAACTCGTAAATCCTCTAATTCAAACTCACTACACCCCCTAAGATCAGGAACAAGAAAGAGACATCTGCTCTCACTACTTTTGTTTAAAATTGAACTGCACATTCTATCCAATGCCATCAGGCAAAAAATAAATACATAAATAAATAAATAAATATTTATATGACTCAGTGGTTGAGCACCAGCTTCCCACACACAAGGTCCCGGGTTCAATCCCTGGCCCTGGTACCCCTCAAAAACAAACAAATAAATAAAATGATAAAATTAAAATAAAATAAAATAAAATGCATCCAAATTGGAAAGGAAGATGTAAAACTATGTAGATAGTCCAAGAGAATAAAATAAAAAGTAAAACTAATAAGTGAGTATAGCAAGGTTTCAGGATATCAGTTAAATATACAGAAATCAACTGTATTTCTATATACCAGCCAGGAACAATTGGAAATTGATATTTAAAAACAATGCCACTGAGAAGTAGATGTGGTTCAAGCAGTTGGGTGCCTGCCTACCACATGGGAGGTCCTGGGTTTGATTCCCAGTGCCTCCTAAAGAAGACAAGCAAGGGAAGCGGCTGTGGCTCAATCAGTAGGGCTCCCGTTTACCATATGGGAGGCCCTGGGTTTGGTTCCCGGGGCCTCCAGGTGAAGGCAAGCCTGCCCGCATGGCGTGGTTAGCTGACCCAACGAGCACAAGCAGCAAGGGGGGGATAAATGAATAAATAAATAAAATCTTGAAAAAAAAAAAAAAAAAAGAAGACAAGCAAGACAGCGAGCTGATGCGACAGGTTGGCATGGCAAGTTGACACAACAACTCAAAAGATGACGCAATGAGGAGACATAACAAGCAGGGAGTGGATATTGCTCAAACAATTCAGCGCTTCTCTCCCACATGGGAGGTCCCGGGTTTGATTCCTGGTGCCTCCTAAAAAAGAAGATGAGCAGACACACAGAGCACACAACAAACACACACACAGAGCAGAAGGTGAGCACAAACAACGGGGGTGGGGGGAATAAAATAAATCTTAAAAAAAAAACAATGCCACTTACAACAGCATCAAAAAATATGAAATACTGGAAGATCACAGACTAGAAAGACATGGGACTCTCTTCTCTAGCAGAAAAATAGCTAGAGGACAGTCAGAAACAGACTCATACTGGGTCCAGGGCCCAGATTTGAGCAACTAACAGGGACAACCATAAAGACCCAGAACAGGTTGAACCAAGAATGAAAGAACAGCAAAAACCACAGCCTCCCACCACTAAATCCCTACAAAAAAGAGAAAAATCAAGTGGCTGAATAAACTCACCACCCTAATTAGATGCCTGGACATCAGCAAAAATACTAAAACAAATGAAAGAAATTGCCCCAAAAAAAGGAATATATCAAAACCCAGAAGAGATGCAGAATTTGAGACCACTAATCAATGAGATGCACACAAAATTCCAACATCAAATTAATGACTTGAAAGACAATATGGCTAGAGATAAAGGGCATCAAGAAGACACTGAGCGAACACAAAGAAGAATTTGAAAACCTGACTAAAAACATAGGAGTGGATGTGGCTCAAGCAGTTGAATGCCTGCTTCCCACATGGGGGTTCCCAAGTTTGGTCCCCTGTGCCTCCTAAAAACAAAAACAAACAATTAGCAAACAAATGAAAAAAACAAATCAGGGCAGATGATATGGCTCAGTGGTTGAGCACCAGCTTCCCACATACAAGGTCCCGGGTTCAATCCTTGGCCCTGGTACCTCAAAAACAGACAAAAAATAAAATAAAATAAAACATTAGAGGGGAGCAGATGTAGCTCAAGTGATTGAACGCCTGCTTCCCATGTATAAGGTCCCAGGTTCAATCCCCGGTACCTCCTAAAAACAAAGCAAACAAACACATAAATGAAAAAACCAGGGAAGCAGATGTGGCTCAAGCGACTGGGCTCCCGCCTACCACATGGGAGGTCCCTGGTTCGGTTCCCAGTGTCTCCTAAAGAAACAAGGAAGATGAACAGACATAGCAAGTGCAAACAATGAGGGGCTGGGGAGAAATTAATAAATAAAATAAATCTTTTAAAAAACAACTCTCATTGGGGAGCAGATGTGGCTCAGATGTTGAGCACCTGCTTCCCATGAACAAGGTCCTTAGTTCAATCCCTAGTACCTACTTTAAAAAAAAAAAAAAAAAGCATACAACAACAGGCTCGAATTGATAGAAGAAAGAATAAGTGATACAGAAGACAGAACAGCTGAAACTGAAGAGAGAAAAGAACAGAGAGAGAAAAGAATGAAAAAAATTAACCAGGGGCTCAGGGAGTTGAATGATAACAGGAAGCACACCAACAATATGTGTCACGGGAGTTCCAGAAGGAGAAAAGAGAAAAGGGGCAGAAAGAGTATTTGAGGAAATAAAACATGAAAATTTCCCAACCCTCACCAAAGAAATGAACTTACATATCCAAGAAGTGCAGAATAACCCAAACTGAATAAATCAAAATAGAACTACTCCAAGATACATACTACTCAGTATGTGAAACGTCAAAGATAAAGAGAAAATTCTGAGCAGCAAGGGAGAAACAAACCATCACATACAAGGGACACCCAGTAAGTCTTAGTGCAGATTTCTCATCAGAAACCACAGAGTCGAGAAGACAGTGGTATGATACAATTAAGATACCTACAGAGAAAAACTGCCAGCCAAGAATTCTTTATCTGGCAAAATTGTCATTCAAATATGCAGGTGAATTTAAAATATTCACAAACAAATAGAAACTAAGAGAATTTGAAATAAAGTATCCACCTTAATTATACAGGAAATATTAAAGGAAGCCTTACAGCCTGAAAGAAAAAGACAAGAGAGAGAGGCTTGGAGGAGAGTATACAAGAAAGAACAACAAAAAGGATTACCAAAAGAGTAAAAAGTCAGATGAAAATAAGATGTGACATATGAAAACCAAAGAATAAAATGGTGGAATAAATAAAGCATTTACAGTAATATCATTGAATGTGATAACCTCCCCAATCAAAAGATATAGGCTGACAGAATGAATTTTAAAAAATGAGCCATCCATATGCTGCCTACAAGAGACTCAACTTAGACCCAGGGATACAAACTGGCTGAAAGTAAAAGGCTGGAAAAAGATACTCCATGGAAATAGTAACCAAAAAAGAGTAGGGGTAGTGATACTAATATCGGACAAAACAGACTTTAAATGCAAAACAGTTATAAGAGATACTGAACGCCATTATCTATTAATAAAAGGGACAACCCACCAGGAAGAAAAAATAGTCATATATATCTATGCAACTAACCAGAGTGCCCCAAAATACATGAGGCAAAAACTCCAGCAAAACTGAAGGGAGAAATAGACATCTCTACAATAATAGTTGGAGACTTTAACGTACCAGTCACAATATTAGATTGAACAACTAGACAGGCGATCAACAAGGAAGCAGAGAACTTGAACAATACGATAAACAAGAGAGACCTAACAGACATATAAAGAACATTACACACCAACTCAGCAGGTTATACAGTATTCTTCTCTAGTGCCTATGGATTTTCTCTAGGATAGACCATATGTTAGTTCACAATGCAGGTCTCAATAAATATAAAAAGATTGAAATTATACAAAGTACCTTCTCAGATCATAATAGAATGAAAGTAGAAATCAATAATAGACAGGAAAGAGGTAAATTCACAAATAATCAGTAGGTCAAAGAAGAAATTGCAAGTGAAATTAGTAAAAATATTGAAACAAATGAAAATGAGAACACAACTGTGTTAGTCAGCCAAAGGGGTGCTAATGTAAAATACCAAAAATGGGTTGGTCTTTATAAAGGGTATTTATTTGGGGTAGAAGTCCACAGAGACTAGGCCATAAAGAATTAAGTTTCTTCTCTCACCACAGTCCATTGCCACGTGTTAGAGCAAGACAGTTGCCGGCGTTTGTCATGGCTCAGGCTTCTGAGGTTCCTCTCTTCCCGGGACTGCGTTTCTCTCCGGGCTTAGCTCCTGTTTCCTCCACAAGGTTAGCTGTAGATGATCAGGCAAACGGCTTGCTTCTCTTCTCTTGGGGCCTTCTTTCCAACATCAAAACTTCTTCTCAAAAGACTGCTTCAACTGTCTTTTGCCTTGCCTTTTATATTTGATTCCCCACCCACCAAGGGGTGGGGCTCAACACCCTAATCCTAACCTAATCATGCCCAGATTGACAGATCAGTTTACAAGCATGATTCAATTATATTTTTGGAATTCATAATTACATCAAACTGCCACAACAACTTATCAAAATTTATGGGATACAGTGAAGGCAGTCTTGAGAGGGGAATTTATAGCCCTCAATGTCTATATTAAAAAAGAATTGTAATTTTTGTGTAACATTTATGTAATCTAAGCATCTTTTATTTTTTAATTTTTTTTATAAAGATTTGTTTATTTACTTTATCCATTTTAAACCCCCCCCCTTCCCCATTTGCTGTTTCGTGTCCATTCGCTGGGCAATTCTGTGTGTCTGTTTCCTGCCATCTCTTCTCACCCTTCTCCTCCAGTCCTCACCAGGATTCGATCCTGGAGACCTCTGATGTAGGAGAGAGGTGTTCTGCCACCTGCGCCACCTCGGTTCCTGGTTTTTGGAGCTTTCGGATCATCTCGTCTTGACTCTCCCCTGCGTCTCTCTCCTGTTACGTCATTATCTTGCTGCATGGCTCCCAGGGACTGGCGGCTCACCAGCACACAGAGCCTGGCAGCCCATGTGCCTTCTCTCTCTCTCTCTCTCTATATATATATATATATATATATTTTTTTTTTTACCAGGAGGTCCCGGGGATCGAACCCAGGTCCCTCCATATGGCAGGCAGATGCCCAACCATTTGAGCCACATCCACCCCTCTAAGCATCTTTTAAAATATAATTTAATTAATAAAAAAAAAAAAAAAAAAAGACCACAGTAAGAGGGCAGAGACCTAACTTGGGTCATGCCTCACTGAAGTAGTACAATCAAAGGCCCTAAAGTGATCTAAACAAAACTGATCTAATTAAATTTCCTTAACTGAATCTAATCAAAATCCCCATCTACAGGCACAGGATTGGATTATATAAAGAACATAATCTGAGGGGGTCGGATGTGGCTCAACTGGTTGGGCGTCCGTCTCCCATATGGAGGGACCCGGGTTCGATCCCCCGGACCTCCCGGTAAAAAAACAAATAAAACTTCCCTCCTTGCTGTTATCAGAATTAATTAAAAAATAAATAAATAAATAAAATAAAGAAGTATGGTTGTCAGTTGTGAAAGTAGAAACGTTATTTAAAAAAAAAAAAAAACATAATCTGGGAAGCGGCTGTGGCTCAATCAGTAGGGCTCCCGTTTACCATATGGGAGGCCCCGGGTTCGGCGAGCACGAGCAGCAAGGGGGGGATAAATGAATAAATAAATAAAATCTAAAAAAAAAAAAAAAAAAAAAAAAGAACATAATCTTCTGGAGTCCACAAATGATGGAGCTCGCCTTAATGTTTAATTATGGTATTGTTTTCCCATTACTCCACTTAGTTCTCTTCATTTTTGCTTTCTTTATTGTGATTTTACATTATTATGCCCATAAATTTGCTGTGGAATTTATCTGAATCAACATTTCAAAATAAACTTGATAAAGTATCATGTTAAATTGACTATTTCAATTAGGGAATAGGTTTCCAAATTGAATCTTATACAATGTGGCATTGATTAATGTGTGAAGAATAAAATTTAAGAACTTCTGTTTAAAAAAAAAAAGACAACCTAAAATCAAAGATCTAACTGAACAACTGTAGAAACTAAAAAAGAAGAGCAAACTATTCCCAAAGCAAGCAGAAGGAAAGAAATAATAAAGATTAGAACAGAAATAAATGAAATTGAGAATAACCAAAAAAAAGAGAGAGAGAAAATCAACAAAATCAAAAGCTGGTTCTTTGAGAAGATCAATAAAATTGACAAACCCCTAGCTAGAATAACAAAGAAAAAAGAGAGAAGATGCAAATAAAATAAAAAATGAGAGAGGGAAGTTACAACTGACCCCACAAAAATAAAAAGGAGCATAACAGGATATTATGAGAAACTGTATGCCAACAAACTAGACAACCTAGATGAAATGGACAAATTCCTAGAAAACACAAAAAACCTACACTAATGCTACAAAAAATACAACAACTTAACAAACCAATCACATGTGGTTTTACTACGCTATACAGTTCCATGTTACATATTTTAGCTTTCCACTTAGTAATATACATGACCTTAGACTTTCCCTTTAAATAGTACTGCTAGTTACGGACATTATGTTGGGCTTTCACCTTTTCTATTTATTTTCAAAGATTAACACACATCATTTTTACCAATTCTGCACAGGTTAACCCTCAGCTTTCTATTCTCTAACCTCATTCTATCTACTTGAACTATATTCAAGTTATTAATTCCATGAGATTACACAATATATTTAGTTCATAGCAGCACAAGCATACAGTATTTGTCCTTTTACATCTGGCTTGCTTCACTCAACATAGTGCCCTCCAGGTTCATCCATATCACATGCTTTATAACTTCATTTCTTCTTATGGCTGCATAATATTCTACCGTGTGAATTCACCACAGTTTATCTAGTCATTGATTGATGGACACCTGGCTTGTTTTCAACTTTTGGCAATCGTGAATAATGCCACTATGAACACTGGTGTGCAGATGTCTGTTTGTGTCACTGCTCTCAGTTCTTCTGGGTATATACCCAGTAGTGGTATTGCAGGATCACATGGCAAGTCTATATTCAGCTTCTTCAGCAACTGCCAAACAGCCCTCCACAGGACTGTTCTACATTCTACATTCCTACTAAGAGTGAATAAGTGTTCCTATCTCTCCATATCCTCTTCAACACTTGTAGTTCTCTTTTTATTTTTTTATTGCTTTTTTATTTATATATTTACTTATTTATCCCCTCCCTTGCTGCTTGTGCTATGTCCATTTTGCTTTGCGTTTTTCTGTCTGCTTGTCTCCCTTTGTTGCGTCATCTTGCTGCATCATCTCACCACACCATTGTGGGCTGTCAGCTCACTGTGCCACGTGGACCAGCTTGCCTTCACCAGGAGGCCCCAGGAAATAAACCCGGGGCCTCCTATATGGTAAACGGGAGCCCAACCAATTGAGCCACAGCCACTTCCCTCTGTCTTTTTAATAGTGGTCATTCTAACAGTTATGAAATGATATCTCATTGTAGTTTTGATTTACATTTCCCTAATCTCTAGTGATGTTGAACATTTTTTCATGGTTTTTTTGTTTTTTTTTTTTTTTTTGCCATTTGTATTTCTTCTTTGGACAAATGTCTGTTCAAGTCTTTTGCCCATTTTTTAATCAGGTCATTTGTCTTTTTATTGTTGATTTGCAGCATCTTTTTATATATCCTGGATATTAAACCCTTATCGGACATGTGATTTCCAAATATTTTTTCCCATTGAGTTGGCTGCCTTTTCACCTTTTTGACAAAGTCTTGTGAGGTGCAAAAGTGTTTAATTTTGAGGAGGTTCCTTTTATCTATTTTTTCTTTTGTTGCACGTGCTTTGGGTGTAAGGTCCAAGAAACCACCAAGTTTCTTTAATATGTTTCCCTACATTTTCTTCTAAAGTATTATGGTCCTGTCTTTTATATTTAGGTCTTTGATCTATTGCGAGTTGAATCTTGTAAAGGAAGTAAGATAGGGGTCCTCTTTCCTTCTTCTTATTATGGATATCCAGTTCTCCCAGAACCATTTGTTGAAGAGACTTTTCTTCCATTAACATGGACTTAGTAGGTTTGTCAAAAAACCAGTTGGCCATAAAGGTGAGGGTTTATTTCTGGACTCTAAATTCTATTCCACTGATCAATGTTTCTGTCTTTATGTCAATACCATGCTGTTTTGACCACTGTAGCTTTATAATATGTTTCAAGGTCAGGCAGGTCCTCCCACGTATCTCTTTTTTTTTTTTTTAGAATGCTTTTGGCTATTTGGGTACACTTTCCCTTCCAAATGAATTTGGTAATTGCCTGTTCTATTTCCATAAAGTAGACTGTTGTAATTTTGTTGTTGTTGTCATTGTAATTTTGATTGGTATTGCATTGAATCTATAAATCAGTTTGGGTAGGATTGACATCTTTATGATATTTAGTCTTCCAATCCATGAACATGGAATGCCTTTCCATTTGTTTAGGTCTTCATTGATTTCTGTTAGCATTGTTTTGTAGTTTTCTGCATATAGGTCTTGTACTTATCTGGTTAAGTTGAACCATAGGCATTTCAGTCTTTTTGTTGCCATTGAAAATGGAATTTTTTTCCCTGATTTCCTCCTCAAATTGTTCAATAATAGTGTATAGAAACATAAATATTTTTGCATGATCTTGTATCCTACCACTTTGCTCAACTCATTTATTAGATGAAGTAGCTTTTTAGTAGACATTTCAGAATTTTCTAAATATGGGATCATGCCATCTGCAAATAGTGAGAGTTTTACTTCTTTTCCTATTTGGATGCCCTTTTTTTACCCCCTTGTCTAATTGCTCTAGCTAGCACTTCCAGTACAATGTTGAATAACAATGGTGATAGTGCGCATCCTTATTTTGTTCCCAATCTTAGAGGGAAAACTTTCAACCTTTCCCCATTGAGTACGATGTTGGCTGTGCATTTTTCATATATACCTTTTATCATATTCAGGAATTTTCCTTCTATTCCTATATTTTGAGGTGTTTTTATCAAAAAAGGATGCTGGATTTTGTCAAATGCCTTTTCTCCACTGATTGAGATGATCATGTGGTTTTTTTCTCTTCAATTTGTTAATGTGGTATATTATGTTAATTGATTTTCCTATGTTGAACCAACCTTGCATACCAGGAATAAATCCCACTTTGTCAGGATGTACAAATCTTTTGATATGCCATTGGCTTCTATTTGCAAGTATTTTGTTTAGAATTTTTGTGTCTATGTTCATTAGAGAGATTGGTCTGTAATTTCCTTTTCTTGTAGTGTCTTTATCTGGCTTTGGTATTATGGTGATGTTGGCTTCATAAAATGTGTTGGGTAATTTTCCCTCCTCTTCAATTTTTTGGAAGAGTTTAAACAGGATTTGTGTTCATTCTTCTCTAAATGCTTGGTGCAGTTCACCTGTGCAGCCATCTGGTCCTGGACTTTTCTTTGTTGGCAGATTTTTGACGAATGATACAATCCCTTTACTCATAATTGTTCTGTTGAGGTCTTACAGTTCTTCTAGAATCAGTGTCATTTATTCATGTGTTTCTAAGAATTTGTCCATTTCATCTAGGTTATCTAATTTGTTGGCATATCGCTGTCCATAGTATACGCTTATGATCATTTTTTCATTTTAAAACCAATTTATTGAAGTATATAATTCATATATGAACATATATAAACAATAAGTACATAGTAAAAGTTGTGAACTTACAAACAAACATGTATAACATTATACAGATACAGGGCTCCCATATATCACCCCACAGCAAACACCTTGCATTGTTATGAAACATTTGTAACAAATTAAGAAAGAGCATTGCTAACCATAGTCTATATGTTATATTTGGTGTATTTTTTCCCCAATGGTGGCAGTTTGATATTGTTTATGAATTCCAAAAATAGATATTGGATTATATTTGTAAACTGGTCTGTCCCTCCAGGCATATTAGATTATATTGAACTGCCTGTTCATGTCCTTTGCCTATTAAAAAAAAAAAAAAAAAAAAAAGATTATATTGGATTCAGAGGTTTCACTTTTACTTGATTAAATATTGATTGGGCCACGTCAGTAGGACATTGAGTGGGACTCACAGAGAAATTGCACCTTAGAAAAGGGAGATTGGAGTTTTGATGCAGAGCCTGGGGAAGTAAAAGACACAGAGAAGGAGGATGCAAGAGAGTTTTGATCCTGGAGCCTGGGAAGTAAACACAAAGAGAAGCAGATATGTGAGGAAGGGGAGAAGGTGCAAATGAACACAGCAGAGGCCTCAGGAAGAGAGATGAGCTGTTTGCCTGAGAGTCTACAGCTGGCTTGTGGAGAGAGCAGAGAAGCTTAGCCCGGAGAGAAACAAGGCCCAGGAAGAGAGGATCCCAGGAAGTCTGAACTCTTGCAGATATTGGCAGCCATCTTGCTCCAGCACGTAGCAATAGACTTTGGTGAGGGAAGTAACTTACGCTTTATGGCCTGGTAACTGTGGACTTCTACCCTAAATAAATATCCTTTATAAAAGCCAACCGATTTCTGGTATTTTGCATCAGCATCCCTTTGGCTGACTAATACACTAACCCACCTTATTATTTTTCTGTTCATAAACCATAAAATTTATCTAAAATATACAATCTATGACAGCTGATGTACTCACCAAGTTGTGCATTTATCACTTCAATTAATATTAGAACATTTTCATTACTCAAAAAAAAAAACACTATCATACCCATATGATGTACTCACCAAGTTGTGCATTCATCACTTCAATTAATATTAGAACATTTTCATTACTCAAAAAAAACACTATCATACCCATATGTTAACACTACTAATTACAAACCCTATGATGTACTTTCGCTGTTTCTATTCATTTCCAAAATTTCCAAACAACTTTTTACCATTTCTGCATAGATTAAACCTCAGCTTTCCCTTCTCTAACCACATTCTTTCCTCTGGTGACTTATATTCTAGATATTAATTCCATGAGTTTTCTCATTATATTTAGTTCATAAAAGTGAAGTCATACACTATTTGTCTTTTTGTATCTGGCTTGCTTCACTAAACATAATGTCCTCCAGGTTCATCCACATTGTCATAAGCTACACAACTTCATTTCTTCTTACAGCTGAATAAAATTCCATTGTGTGTATAAACTACAGTTTGCTTATCCGTTTGTCAGTTGATGGATACCTGGGTTGTCTCCATTTTTTGGCAATTGTGAATAATGCCACTATGAACATCAGTATGCAGATGTCTGTTCATGTCACTGATCACAGTTCTTCTGGGTATATACCTAGTGGTGGTATTGCCAGGTCACCTGGTAGATACATATCCAACTTCCTTAGGAACCGCAAAACAGACTTCTACATTCCCACCAGCAGTGAATAAGCGTTCCTCTCTCTCCACAACCTCTCCAACACTTGTAGTTTTCTGTTTTGTTAATAGCAGTCATTTTTTTTTCTTTCATAATTGAGATTTTATTGGTTGTTTTGAAGATCAGCACAGACGTTATGAACAATTTGTACACAATTCTTAATGTACGTACCAAAAACCTAAAAAGCCATGTAGTTGTTCTAAAGTTATTCCAGTGACTTTCCAGCTTAAAATTTGGAGGCAAGTTTTCCTTAAGAGGATATCAAGTACCAATATCTTCAAATGTTGATAAACTGTTACATCTTTAAGTCCCACTAATTCACAATTTAATACCATCCACGTTACATACTCACATTTCCAATCTTTTACAGCACATAACAAAGTTATTAGAAAAACTGGACAACCACGACCAAGGATGTTGTAGAGTTCTGACAGGGAGAGCCAAGACCAGGGAAGTGGTTTTAAGAAACATGTCCACTAAAAAACATGGGAATAGGAGTAATTTAAAATGCTCAACACATATTAAATGCATGATTGTGATTCCAAATCACTATTTAGTATGTGTTGTATTATAGGGTATAAAAACTGCCAGCCCCCAGTGGAATGTTAAGTTGACACCCAAGACAGTCAAAGCCTCCCATAACTCAATATCCCACTATTTTCTGGTTGTACCAAAAAATAAACAACCAGCAAATGATTTCCCCTCTTAAGAAAAAGAATTTACACTTAAAAAAATGGGATGAGGTGGGATTCCAATCGCCTTCTTAAAAATGTTTCTTCTAGAGCTACTAAAAAACTTGCATTTACAAAATAGCTGATAAAAATATTCCTCTGGATTGTACAAGAAGGGAGAAACAGGGACTACTGATAAGACATGGTATATGGTATTAACCAGACTTGGCTTCTTTCTCTCCTGCTTCATCAGAGGTTGGACTCTCCTCATTTTTAGTTTCTCCATTTTCCGCAGGTAAATCTTCTTTAGTTTCTTGGTTAGCCACTTCAGCTTGTTTTCCCTTTGCTCCCCTTTTTCCTTTTGGTTGCACTTTTTTATCTGAAGGTTTATCCTTTCCCGCTGCCTTTTTTGGCTTCGCTTCCACTTTCACAGGAGCGGGTTTAGCGGATAGCCCCGCCGGCCGTCTCTTGGGCTCCTCCTTCCCCGCCGCTTCGGCCGAGCTGACCTTCCTCTTGGGCATCTTGGCGGTGCTGTGGACGCGACGCGCCTTCTCGAAGCCGAGCTGCTGGCCGTTACCACTCCTCCCGCCGCCGGAGCTGCTGGGACCAGCGGCGGGGTCGCTGGCAATAGCAGTCATTTTATTAAGTGTGAAATGATATCTCATTTTAGCTTTATTTGCATTTCCCTAATAGCCAATGATGCTGAGCTTTTTTTCATGTGGTTTTTCAACATTTGTATTTCTTCTATAGAGAAATGTCTGTTCAGGTCTTTTGCCCATTTTTAATCAGGCCATTTGTCTTTTTATTGTTGAGTTGTAGGATCTCTTTACATATCATGGATATTGGACCCTTGTCAGATGTGTGATTTCCAAATATTTTCTCCCATTGAGTAGGCTGCCTTTTTACCCTCTTCACAAAGTCCTTTGAGGTGAAGAAGTATTAATTTTTAGGAAGTCCCATCTATTTTTTCTTTTATTGCTTGTGCTTTAGGTGTAAGGTTTAAGAGACTGCCATCTACTACCAAGTCTGTACATGTTTCCCTATGTTATCTTTTAGGAGTTTTATGGTCCTGGCTTTTATGTTTAGGTCTTTGATCCATTTTGAGTTGATTTTTTTTTTTTTTTAAAGATTTTATTTATTTATTCATTTATCCCCCCCTTGCTGCTAGTGCTCGCTGGGTCAGCTAACCACGCCGTGCGGGCGGGCTTGCCTTCACCAGGAGGCCCCGGGAACCGAACCTGGGGCCTCCCATAAGGTAAACGGGAGCCCTACTGATTGAGCCACAGCCGCTTCCCAAGTTGATTCTTGTATAGGAAGTGAGATAGGGGTCCTCTTTCATTCTTTTGGTTATGGATATCCAGTTCTCCCAGCACCATTTTTTTAATAGATTGTTCTGTAACAGCAAAGTGGACTTGATAGGTGTATCGAAAATCAGTTGAGCACAGAAGTGACAGTCTATTTCTGAACTCTCAGTTCAATTCCATTGATGAATGTACTTATCTTTCTGCCAATACCATGCTGTTTTCACTACTGTAGCTTTATAATACACTTCAAGTTCAGAGAGTGAGCGTGTCCTTCAACTTCGCTCCTCTTTTTTAGGGTGTTTTTGGCTATTTGGGACCCCTTTCCCTTCCAAATAAATTTGGTAATTGCCTTTTCTATTTTTGTAAAGTAGGCTGTTGGAATTTTGACTGGTATTGTATTGAAATTATAAATCAATATGAGTAGAATGGACATCTTCATGATGTTTAGTCTTCCAATCCATGAGCACAGAATGTCCTTCCATTTGCTTAGGTCTTCTTTGATTTATTTTAGCAGTGTTTTGTAGTTTGCTAACTACAGATCCTTTAAATTCCTGGTTAAATTAATTCCTAGATATTTGAGTCTTTTTGATGCTACTGTAAATGGATTTTTTTTTCTTGATTTCCTCCTCAGCTTGCTCATTTCTAATATATAGAAATGCTACTGATTTTTGTGTGTTGCTTTTGTATCCTGCCTCTTTGCTGAACTCATTTATTAGCTCAAGTAGCTTTGTTGTAGCTATTTCAGGAACTTCTAGCACAATGTTGAATAACAGTGGTTACAGTGGGCATCGTTGTCTTGTTCCTGATCTTAGAGGTAAAGCTTTCAACCACTCCCCTTTGAATATGATGTTGGCTGTGGGATTTTCACATACACCCTTTATTATGTTGAGGAACTTTCCTTTTATACCTATCTTTTGAAGGATTTATATCAAGAAAGGATGCTGGACTTTGTCAAACGCCTTTTCTCCATCAATCAAGATGATCATGTGGGGTTTTTTTCCCCTTGATTTGTTAATATGATGTATTATATTGATTTTCTTATTTTGAACCACATTTGCATATCAGGAAAAAAAAACCACTTGATTATGATGTATAGTTTTTTTTAATATACTGTTGGATTTGATTTGCAAGTATTTTATTGAGAAATTTTGCATCTATGTTCATTAGAGATTGGTCTGTAATTTTCTTGTAGTATCTTTATCTGGCTTTGGTATTAGGGTGTTGTTGGCTTCATAAAATGTGTTGGGTATTTCCCTCCTCTTCAATTTTTTGCTAGAGTTTAAACAGGACTGGTATTAATTCTCTCTCAATGTTTGGTAGAATTCACCTGTAAAGCCATCTGGTCTTAGACTTTTCTTTGTTGGAAGATTTTTGATAACCGATTCAATCACTTTGCTTGTGATCAGCTTGTTGAGTTCCTATAATTCTTGGAGAATCAATGTAGGTTGTTTATGCATTTCTAGGAATTTGTCCATCTAGGTTGTCGAATTTGTTGGCATACAGTTTCTCATAATATCCTCTTACTATTCTTTTTAATTTCTGTGGGGTCAGTGGTTATGTCCCCCCTTTCATTCCTTTAATTATTTGCATCTTCTTTTTTTCTTTGTTAATCTTGCTAAGGGTTTGTCAATTTTATTGATTTTCTCAAAGAACAGTTTTAGATTTTGTTGATTTTCTTTGTTTCCTCCTCAATTTCATTTATCTCTGTTCTAATCTTTGTTATTTCTTTCTTTCTCCTTGCTCTGGGATTAGTTTGCTGTTTTTTATATAGTTCTTTCAGATGTGCAGCTAGGTGTTTTATTTTAGCTCTTTCTTCTTTTTTAATGTAAGCATTTAGGGCTACAAATTCTCGCCTCAGTACTGCCTTTGCTGCATCCCATAAGTTTTGTTATGTTGTATTCTCATTTTCATTTGTCTCAAGATACTTACTGGTTTCCCTTGCAGTTTATTATTGACCCATGATTGTTTAAGAGAGTGTTCACTTCCACGTATTTGTGGATTTTCCAGTTCTACACCTGTTATTGATTTCCAGCTTGATTCCATTATGTTCAGAGAACAAGCTTTTTATCATTTCAATCTTTTTAAGTTTATTAAGATTTGTTTTGTGAGTGCACCACTTGGCCACCACCATTCTGCTAAGGTTTTTCTCTTTATTTTCACCCCGCTGGGGGCCCTTTTGTATGCGGAACTCCTCAACACCCTGGGTCTCTTCAGACTTGGTCCCTGTGCCTGTATATGCATGGGGTTTTAACGCACTGCTCTGAGTTCCTCTGTAGTCTGTGTCCCCAGTGGGAGGGACCCAGGCCACTCCCAATCTTTGTGCAGGACCAAGTGTGGGGGAGGGGAAGAGGACTGGCCAGTCCAGATGGAAGTTTCCAATCTGATATCTTTCTTTGATTCAGTATTAGTGGAGTCCTTCTCTAGTCTCTACTATCCTCTAGAGTTCTAAGCAAGTGGAATTTGTCCTTATATTCACTGAATTTTGGGGGAACATTTTTCAGAGGAAGTGTTAGGCTGCCATATTGATGATGTCACTCCCCCAATAAGCTTTTTTTTTTTTTTTTTTTTTTTTTTGCACATTCACAAAATATGGAACGCTTCACGAATTTGCATGTCATCCTTGTGCAGGGGCAATGTTAATCTTCTCTGTATCATTCCAATTTTAGTATATGTGCTGCCGAAGCAAGTACTCAATAGGCTTTTAATGGAGAAATTGATAAGCTGATTCCAAAACTTATATGGAAATGCAAAAGATCTAGAATAGCCAAACAACTCTGAAAAAGAAAAATAAATCTGGAATGCTAACACTGTCTAATTTCAAGATTTACTATAAAGCTAAAATAGTAAGAGTGTAGTATTGGCATCACGATAGACAAATAGATCAATGAAACAGAATACAGAAATAAATCCATACATATATGAATAATTTTAAACAAAGGCACAAAGGCAATGAAAAGGAGAATGGATAGTTTCAAAAAATGGTGCTGAAACAATTTGATATCCATATGTAAAAATTAAATAACTTAGACCCATACTTTACACCATATACAGAATTGTTCAAAATGGATTACAAAGCTAAATGTAAAATCTAAAACTATAATGGTTCTAGAAGAAAATAGGGGAGAAAATCTTTGTGACCTTGGATTAGGCAAAGATTTCTTATATATGATATCAATAGCACAATCTATAGAAGAAAAATGTGTAAAATGGACTTCATCAAAATTTAAAACTTCAGGGGAGCAGGTGTAGCTCAGTGGTTTGAGTGCCTGCTTTCCATGTATGAGGTCTCAGGTTCAATCCCCAGTATCTCCTAAAAAAAAAAAAAAAAAAAATCAATAAAAATAAAAATGTAAAACTTCATTCTCTTAACAGTTTCTTCTGAAGGGTAGAAAAGACAAGCCACAAACTAGGGGAAAAAAATCTTTGCAAAGTATATATCTGATAAAGAGCATGTATCCAGGAAATATAAAAAACTCTCAAAACTCAGCAGTAAGAAAACAATTAACCCAATAAAATAATGAGCAAAAGATTTGAACAGACACTTCCACAGAAAAAACAGAAGGATAGCAACTAAATATATGCA
This sequence comes from Tolypeutes matacus, assembly GCA_026826555.1. Lineage (NCBI taxonomy): Eukaryota > Metazoa > Chordata > Mammalia > Cingulata > Chlamyphoridae > Tolypeutes > Tolypeutes matacus. The sequence goes on along the minus strand of JAKSZT010054017.1, from coordinate 7,536,299 downwards.
AAGAAGCTCAACATCATTAATCATTAAAGAAATGCAAATAAAAACCACAGGGAGATACCAATACAAGCCCACTAAAATGACTAAAATTTAAAACACTGACCATCCAAGTGTTGGTAAGCATGTGAAGGAACTGGAATGCTCATATATTGCTGTTGGAAATTTTAACCACCTTGAAAGACAGTTTATCAATTCCGTAAATAGGTAAACATACATCTAGATTCAGCCATTTCACTTCTAGATATTTACCCAACAGAAAAGAAGATATATGTTCACACAAAGAGTTGTAAACAAATGTTATAGCATCATTATATGCCAATAGCCAAAAAACTGTAAACAACTGAAATGTCCATCAACAGATGAAGACAAACAATTTTGTGGTATAACCATACAATGGAATACACTTTGCAATAAAAAAAATAACCACTAATACATGCTACAACATGGATGAATCTCAAAATAATTATCCTGAGTGAAAGAAGCCATACAAAAAAATATATATACAGTATGATTCCGTACATTGAAAAAAGGCAAACTAGTCTAAAGTAAAAGAAAGCAGATCAGTAGCTGCTTAGGGAAGCTGAGAGATTTTGGAAGGAACGGGGGGAGGGAATCCAAAGGGGCATGAGAAAACCTTTAGGGGTAATGGATATGTTTGCTATCTTAACTGGGCTGATATTTGCATGGGCATATAAAACTTACCAAATGAAACTTTATTTGCAACTAAAAACCAAACAATAGAAAATCATTTTCCTTTAAAAATTCTTTACATTAGCCTTTAAACAATTCTTCTCTTGGTTTTACGATTCAAATTGAATTGTATATAGATTTTGGTATAATGCTTGAATTGACATTTAGTGTTCTCAAACATATATGATGAAGGGAGAACAATATAGAGGAGCACACTAAAAGAAACTAAGGTCTATTGACAATCAATGCTTAGTCTTCCTCTTAAAAGAAATTCAACTAGCAATTTAGTTCAATTAAAAAATTCATGATTCAATTTTCAGGTGAAAACCATAGTACAAATGTTAACAAGTTGTCCCCAAGCAACTGCAAACATTTTGATTATTTGCTATATTAAAAGAAACAATAATAAGGGTAGTTTTCCACTTGTTAGCAACATGTCAAAGAGGATTTTTGATGGGACAACTGCAGAATACAAGAAACTTCTCCTGTATGTATTTCTCCATTCCCTTCTGTATTCCTCTCTCACACTTTGATATCCCCTATCTAATCTCCCCCTTCCCAGCCAAAGCACATAGTGACATCTCCAACTATTATATTCCATCTCAATTTTTTATTCTCCAGGCTATTCAATCTAGTTCCTTCCATAATTCCTGGAGAAATAAAACAAGCAAACAAAAATTGAAGTGCATATAACACCAAAAGCATAAGCGACAAAAGAAAATTTGATAAATCAGGTTTAAAATTTAAAACTTTTGAGCTTCAAAAGTGTCACCAAGGATGTGCTCAGACAACTCATGGACTGAAAGAAAATATGTGCAAATTAGATATCCGAAATGGGGCTTGTGTTCAGAACACATAAAGAACTCTTACAGCTCAATAATAAAAAGATAAATAACCTAATTTTTTAAAATGTGCAAAGGATTTGAAGAGAAATTTCTCCAAAGAAGAAATACAAATGGCCAATAAGCATATGAAAAGATGTTCAATATCCTTAGTCATTAGGGTAATGCAAATCAAAACTACATGGAGGGTGGGATAGATGTGGCTCAAGCGCCTGGGCTTCCATCTACCACATGGGAGGACCCAGGTTCGATCCCCAGGGCCTCCTGGTAAAGGTGTGCCAGGCCCACGCAGCTGAGTGACACAGCAAGATGATGATGCAACAAAAGAGAGAGGTCCCCAGGATTGAATCCTGGTGAAGCCTAGAGGAGAAAAATGAGAAGGGAAGAGAAGACAAAAAGAAACAGACACAGAAGATCATACCGTGAATGGACACAGACAGCAAACAGAAGGGTGGGGAGGGCAGGGGAGAAAAATATTTTTAAGTGTTTTTTTAATTAAAAAAAAAAAAAAAAAAAAAAAACCTACATGGAGGGAAGCGGAAGTGGCTCAAACAGCTGGGTGCCCGCCTACCACATGGGAGGTCCCAGGTTCAGTTCCCAGTGCCTCATAAAGAAGATGAGGAAGACAGCAAGCTGATGCAACATGCTGGCAGGTGAGCTGATGCAACAAGATGATGCAATGAGATGACACAACAAAGAGACACAACAAGGAAACACAAGAGAGACAACAAGCAGGGTACAGAGGTGGCTCAAGCAATTGGGTGCCTCCCTCACACATGGGAGGTACCGGGTTCAGTTCCCAGTCCCTCCTAAAAAGAAGACGAGCACACAATGAACAGACACAGAGAGCAGACAGCAAGCACAAACAGGGTGGGCGGGAGAAATAAATAAATAAAATAAATCTTAAAAAAAAAAAAAAAAAAACCTACATGGAGGGGAGCAGATGTAGCTCAAGGGTTTGAGCGCCTACTTTCCATGTATGAGGTCCCGGGTTCTATCTCTGGTACCTCCTAAAAATGAAACAAAACCAACTCTCATTGGGGAGCAGATGTGGCTCAGTGGTTGAGCGCCTGCTTCCCATGTACAAGGTACTGGGTTCAATCCCCAATACCTCCTAAAACCAAACAAACAAATTAACAAAAACTACATTGAGATATGATTTCTCACCCACTAAAATAATTACAATCAAAAAGATAAGACAATAAACTGGAACATGCATACACTGCTAGTGGTAATGTAAAATGTGCAGCCACTGTTAAACAGTATGGCAGTTAACGGTTTAATATAGAGTTATCATATGACCCAGCAATTCCATTCCTAGGTATACACCCAAAAGAAATGAAATATTTGTCCACACAAACACTTGCACACAAATGCTCATAGCAGCATTATTTATAATAGCCAAAAAATGGGAAGCGGCTGTGGCTCAATCAGTAGGGCTCCCGTTTGCCATATGGGAGGCCCCGGGTTCGGTTCCAGGGGCCTCCTGGTGAGGGCGGGCCCGCCCGCACGGCGTGGTTGGCTGACCCAGCGAGCACAGGTAGCAGGGGGGGGATAAATGAATAAATAAATAAAATCTTAAAAAAAATAAAAAATAAAAAATAATAGCCAAAAAGTTAAAAGGACCCAAATATCAATCAACTGGTATACAAATAAACAAAATGTGGTTTATCTATACTATGAAATACTATTCAGCAATAAAAAGAAACAAAGTACATGCTACCACATGGATGAACCTCAAAACATGTTCAGTGAAAGAAGCCAAACACAAAAGGAATGATTCCACTGATATTAACTATCAAAAAAAAAACAAACAAAGATTAATTATGGCCTGGGGATGGGGATCGTTAGTGACTGTAAATGGAAATGAGGTTTCCTTTCACAGCGATGGGAGTGTTCTAAAACTAGATTGTGGGAAGCGGCTGTGGCTCAATCAATAGGGCTCCCGTGCCCGCACGGCGTGGTTAGCTGACCCAGCAAGCACAAGCAGCAAGGGGGGGATAAATGAATAAATAAATAAAATCTTTAAAAAAATAAAATAAAATAAAATAAAACTAGATTATGATGATGGTTATGCAACTTTATAAATATACTAAAATTCATTAAAGTGTACACTTTATGGTACATAAATTGTATCTCAAAAGTGTTTAAAAGAACACTGGAGTGCATCATGATAGCACTAATTTGTCTAAATTCCAATTAAAGTACAATAACCAGAAATGAATGCTAAGTATGTCTAAGCAGTGCACAGCAAAGGAAAATGACAACATTACACATTCTATAAAGCTATAGTTCAATGAAGGTAGTCTAAGCCTGCTTTCTTCGTCTGTGTATGTCAGAGGGGGGACAATGGTCAGGACAATTATCATTTTAGAAAAGGAAATGCTCACAAACCATCTTTTAAATATAATCTTGTACTGTTCAAAGCCAAGCTCTTTAGTAGTCTATAGCTTGAGGAATCTAGCCTCTTGCTGTTTTTGAAAATAGGGTCAATAAAAGCCATCATAACTTTTTCAGAGCATCTCCTGTATTCTCTTAAAAGTTACCAGTATGCAAGATGACTTCTGAAATGGCTGCATGAAGTGTGCCACTGATTCACTCCCCATTGAAACAATCATAAGTAGTGAAAACTATTTTTTAGAAAAAAATTTAAAGTCTCTGGAGATTGTCCTAAGGGCACATGGCAAATGAAGAAACATTTATTCAAACAAATATGGTCCTGTGGGAGCTGCCAGGGTGAGAGGAGTGTGGCCTTCTACTCTCCCTATCATGGCATGTGCTCATCCATTGATTTCGGTGTACTCTGAAAAGGTGGAGTCATCTGGCAAAAATGTTACTTTGCCTGCTGTATTCAAGGCTCCCATTAAACCAGATATTGTGAACTTTGTTCATACCAATTTGTGCTAAAACAACAGACAGCCCTATGCTGTCAGTGAGCTAGCAAGTCATCAAACCAGTGCTGAATCCTGGGACACTGGCAGAGCTGTGGCATGAATTCCTAGAGTTCAAGGTGGTAGAACACACCAATCTGGTCAGGGTGCCAGCACTTCTCATTCCTCCCCAGCTCCATATCATGTAGGCTAAATTTCAGGCAAATATAGCCAACCGGCTGGGGGCTCACTTCCCCACCCAGCCCCCACTCATAGGGCAGAGGCTCTACCCCAGGCATAGTAGGCCAAGAATGCTAGGCTCTGATCACCCTTGTCCCTGCCGCACCTGTGGTAGAGGTTCCACGCCAGGAGAGGAAAGCCTGGAAGACTAGAAGCTACTGCCTCTGTCCAGCACCTTGCTCATAAAGCAAGGAAGTCACTCAGAGAAGCAGGCCACTGTCCTCTCCTCCAGCTTCAGAGTAGTGGCTCAGAGGTTTTGCCCAGGGAAAAAGGTAGGCTATAAAAACAGAGAGCTCTAAAGATCTCTCCAAAGGAACTGACTTCACTAGGAACAATGTGAGGGTATGTTCAAACTTAAGGATGTGCTGAAATACAATGGTGATTTTGGTACACACATGCAATTCAGAAGAGGCTTGTAGCTCCAAGACATCAAGGTAGGCCATAGGCAAGCTATTTTACCACAGAGAACTAGGGAAAGAGACAGCTAGGAAGAGTCCTCCTAGGGTCAGAATAAGCCTCAAAGACTGTCCTCAAAATGCACCCCTACAAAATGACCCAAATTTAACTGGATCAGACTGTGGAGCAATTTATACCTTAGGGCATTGTTGGAACAATACAGCAATCAGACAGCAGCAAGTGGAACTGAACAGCTGGGTATAATTCCAACAAACACAATAGCGGAAGAAGCTTAACAGAGAAAATGACAGTCAAAAGAGCCCTGCTAAAATCACTATCAACCCTTGGTGACTATGCACATGCTGAAGAATATGCCCTCTGTGAATGTGACATCAGAGGCTTCAACTGTGAGAGAAATAGACCATTAAAATCGTCCAGCCAAGTCACCAAATAACTATGCAAATGATAACAGCAGAGCCCAAAGTGGGGAGGGATATCAGTATCCAGAGTTGCTATATTATCCAAAATATCCAATTTTCAATGAAAAATTATAAGACAAACAAGAAAACAGGAATATGTGACCCACTGGAAAAAAGCAGGCAATGGAAAATACCTGTGAGGGGGCCCAGGTATCAGATTTCATAAAGACTCAAAGCAACCATTATAAATATATATATATATATATTTTTTTTTTTTTTTAACCAGGAGGTCCCGGGGATCGAACCCGGGTCCCTCCATATGGGAGACGGATGCCCAACCAGTTGAGCCACATCCGACCCCCCAACCATTATAAATATGTACAAAGAACTGAAATAAACCATGCCTAAATAAGTAAAGGATGATGATAATGTCTCATCAAATAGAGAGCATCATTAAAGAGATAGACATCTATCTATCTATATATATATATATATGAACCATATGGAAATTCTAGAGTTCAATACTGAAATGAAAAACTCACTAGAGGGGCTCAACAGTAGATTTGAACCGCCAGATGAAAGAATCAGTGAACTGGAAGATAGATTGATAGAGATTATACAATCTGAAGAACAGAGAGAAAAAAGAATGAAGAAAAATGAACAGAGACTCAAAGAAAAGTGAGACACCATTAATCACAACAATACATGTGATGGGAGTACCAGAAGAAAAGGAGAGGAAGGAGCAGGAAAAAAATATTAAAGAACATAATGGGAAAAAGAAAAAAACATAATGGGGAAGTGGATGTGGCCCAAGCATTTGGGTGCCCGCCTACCACATGGGAGGTCCCAGGTTCAGTTCCCGGTGCCTCCTATAGAAGAGGAGGAGGACAGCACACGGGTGTGGTGAGCTGACGCAACAAGGAGACACAAAGAGGAAACACAATGAGAGACACAACAAAGCAGGGAGCGGAGGTGGCTGAAGCAATTGAGTGCCTCTCTCCCATATGGGAGGTCCCAGGTTCGGTTCCCAATGCCTCCTAAAGAGAAGATGAGCAGACACAGAGAGCAGACAGCAAGCACAAACAACGAGGTGGGCGGGAGGGGGGGGGAAATAAATAAATAAAATAAATCTTAAAAATATATATATATATAATGGCTGAGTGGAGCAGGTGTAGCTCAGCGGTTGAACATATGCTTCGCACATACGGGATCCTGCCAGGTTCAATCCCCAGTACCTCCTAAAAAAAAAAAAAAAAAGGCTGAAAACTTCTAAATCTGATGAAAAATATTAATCTACACACCCAAATAGGATTAGTAAGATTAATCAGCGAACTCCTTGTAAGATAAATACAAAGAGATCCACACCCAGACATATCACAGTAAAAAATGCTGAAGGACAAAGACAAACTCTTGAAAGCAGCAAGAGAAAAGGACTCATCACATAAAAGACAATCACAGTAGGATTAACAGCTGACTTTTTACCAAAAACCATGGAGGCCAGAAGTCACTGGGATAATATGCTGAAAGAATATGCTGAAAGAATGTTCTGAAAGAAAAAAAACTGTCCACCAAGGCTCTTACAGCCAGAAAAACTATCTGTATTAGTCAGCCAAAGAGGGTGCTGATACAAAGAAATCTGTTGGTTTTTATAAAGGGTATTTAGGGTAAAATCATACAGTTACAAGCCCCTAAAGAGTCCAACTCAATGTACCATAAGAGATACTTTCTCTCTCTTGGGAAGCGGCTGTGGCTCAATCAGTAGGGGTCCCGTTTACCATATGGGAGGCCCCGGGTTCGGTTCCCGGGGCCTCCTGGTGAGGGCAAGCCCGCCCGTACGGTGTGGTTGGCTGACCCGGCGAGCACAGGCGGCAGGGGGGGGATAAATGAATAAATAAATAAAATCTTTAAAAACAAAACAAAACAAAAAAAAAAAGAGATACTTTCTCACCAAAGATGGTTGCTTATCTCTGCAAGGATTCAGCCTTCCTTCTTCCGCTTAAGGCTCCATGGGTCCAGCTTCCTCTGATCTCAGCTAAAGGATGGCATAGGGCTCATCTCACTTCCCTGGACTCATTTCTTTCCAGTTCAGCTGCTCTGGTCTCTTCAGAGGGTCAGCTGTAAACTATCCAGTGAATGGCTCATCTCTCTTCCCAGGGCCACAGGATCAAAGTTGATAAAGTTCTCTCCTCTAGTATCTGTGGAACTTCTCTCTTCACATGTGTATCTTCTGTGTCTTCTTGAATGAGTGTCTGTTTATATAGCCCACCAAGGGGGCGGAGACTTAAACTGAATTACACCCTACTAACCTAGGGTGGTCGAATTAAAGCCCTGATCTTAATTTAATCAAGGACATCTCAGCTGAATCTAATCCAATGAAAAGAGATCACACTCAGAGGAACAGACCAGTTTACAAACAAAAGCTCTCTTTTTGGAATTCATAAATAATCTCAAACTACCACACTAGTTTTCAAAAATGAAGGCAAACGACATTCCAGATAAAATAAAACCTGAGTCAATTCATTGCTTAGCAGCCCCACCTTACAGAAAAACACTAAAGGAATTTCTTCAGGTTGAAAGCAAGTTACCCTACACAGTAATTCAAATCCCGTGAGAAAACAAAAAGCACCAGTAAAGGTAATTATGTAAATACAAAGGGCACTATAAATGCATATTTCTTCTCCCTTTTTCTCTTGATTTAAAAATCAATCATAAAAAATATGTATATTATTGTATTCTTGGGCCTATAAAATATATAAATATTTTATTTTATGTTATTTTACAATAACAGCACAAAGGAGGTAGAAGCAAAGCTGTACTAGAGTAAAGAAAGGACACCAGAAGGTAATTTGATCCACAGAAACAAATGAAGAGAACCAAAAAGGGCAAATAAGAAGGTCAGTATAAAAAATCCTATAAGTATATACTTATTTTTTCTTCTCTCAGCTTCTTTAAATGAAATAAATAAATATAACAATAAATTGCTATATGTATAATAGTAAGACCAAAAGGGGGAAGAGGAAAAACAGATACTTAAGAGTAGTCTTTCCATATCTCACTGGAATTAAGTTAGTATTAATCTGAAGTAGATTCTGATAGATTAAAGCTATATATGGTAAGCCCTAGAGCAACCACTAAGAAAATAACTTTTAAAATATAGTGTAGGGGGGACAGATGTGGCTCAAATGGTGGGGTGTCCGTCTCCCATATGGAGGGACCCAGGTTCGATCCCTGGGACCTCCCGGTGAAAAATAAAATAAAATATAGTGTAGGGAAATGGATGTGGCTCAAGTGATTGGGCTCCTGTCTACCATATAGGAGGTCCAGGGTTCAATTCCCGGGGCCTCCTGGTGAAAGGCAAGCTGGCCCATGCAGCAAGGTGGCCAGCGCAGGAGTGCTGGAGCAGCAAGATGATGCAACAAAAAGAGACAAAGAGTAGAGACAATGAGAGACATGGCAGACCAGGAAGCTGAGATGGCGCAAGAGATTGAGCGCTTCTTTCCCACTCTGAAAGGTCCCAGAATCGGTTCCTGGTGCTGCCTAAAGAGAAAACAGGCAGAAACAGAAGAACACACAGAAAGCAGAGAGCAAGCACAGAACAATGGGGGGGGGAGTGGAAATTAATAAATAAATAAATCTTTAAAAAAAATAAAAATAAAATATAGTATAAAAATCATTAAAGGTGGGGATTGGCTGTTGGCGGAGTTGAGGCTAAGCTCGTGTGCGGCGGCGGTGTCGGCAGCGGCTGCAGTGAAGGAGTTTAGCGCCATGTCCATACCATATTGCTGGTACAGCCTACCAAGAGGCCAGAAGGCAGAACTTACGCTGACTATGAATCTGTGAACAAGTGCATGGAAGGTGTTTGTAAAATGTATGAAGAACATCTGAAGAGAATGAATCCCAACAGTCCCTCTATCACATATGATATCAGTCAGTTGTTTGATTTTATTGATGATCTGGCAGACCTCAGCTGCCTTGTTTACCGAGCTGATACCCAGACATACCAACCTTACAACAAAGACTGGATTAAGGAGAAAATCTACGTGCTTCTTCGTCGGCAGGCCCAACAGGCTGGGAAATAGTTGTGTTGGAAGCTTCAGGGGGATGGGGGTGGGCTTGGAACACAGGTGTGTACAGCGCGCTGTAGTGGGAGTTTTGTACTATAGTAGTCCTGTTTCCATTTTGTTACACTCTAGCCAGGATTGAATGTATTAGATGAAATGTGAAGATCTTGTTCAATCTGAAACCCCTTTTGCCCCATTCCTCCCCCCCTTTTTTTTTACTTAAACATTTTTATGATGATTTAGATGAAAGTTATTCTTTGTCAGTTAATGTTGGTTCCAATCCTTCAAGCTGTTTGTAACTGCTTTGTAACATTCACTGTACTAACCTTTCTGCAAGATGGGGTGGGGGGTGGTAACAAAGTTTAGTTATGTCCTCAAGATAAAGTCTTAGTGAGAAATAAATAAATGCTCTTTAGTTATTAAAAAAAAAAAAAAAAAAAAAAAAAAAAAAAATCATTAAAGGAATTAAAATGTTACACTAGAAAATATTCATTTAATGCATAAGAAAGCAATAAAGGAGGAAGTGAGGAACAAAAAAGACACAAAGTATACAGAAACAAAAAGTAAAATGGCAGCTGTTAATCCATTTCCAAAATAACATTGAAATCAAATGGATTAAACAATCCAATCAAAAGGTAGATTGTCAGACTGGATTAGAAAAACAAGATCCAACTATATACTGTCTACAGGAGACCCACTTTAGATTGAAACACACAAGCAGGCTGAAAGTAAAAAGATGTAAAATAGACTGTGCAAATAGCATAAAAAGCTGAAGTGGCTAAACTCTTATCAGGCAAAATAGACTTTTTTTTTTTTTTTTTTTTTTTTAAGAGTTATTTATTTTTCACCCTCCCGCCTAGTTACTTTGCGCTCGCTGTCTTCTCTCTGCCATTTGCTGCGTTTACTTGTCTTCTCTTTAGGCGGCACTGGGAACCGATCCTGGGACCTTCCAGAGTGGAGAGAGGCACTGAATCTCTTGCGCCACCTCAGCTCCCTGGTCTGCCACATCTCCCTATTGTCTCTCTTCTGTGTCTCTTTTTGTTGTGTCATCTTGCTGTGCCAGCTCTCCACGCAGGCCAGCACTCCTGCATGGGCCAGCACTCCTGCGTGGGCCAGCTTGCTTTTCTCCAGGAGGCCCCAGGAATCGAACCCTGGACCTCCTATATGGTAGACAGGAGCCCAATCACTTGAGCCACATCCGCTTCCCACAAAATAGACTTTAAAAAAATTTTATTAGAGATAGAGAGAGACATTTTATAATACTAAAAGTATCAATCGACCAGGAAAAAAATTAATTATGAACATACATGTTCCTAACAACATAGTCCCAAAACATGTGATGCAAAGGATGACAGAGTTGAAGAGAGAAGAGACAATTCAACAATAATAACTGGAGACTTCCAAACCCTACTTTCAATAATGGATACAACAACTAGGAAGAAAATCTAGTTGAAATAGAAGGAAATAGAAGACTTTGACATTATAAACTAACTAGATCTAATACTTCTAATACACATGACTCTACCCAACAATAGCAGAATACATATTCTCTCCAAGAGCACAAGGAACATTCTCTAGGGCATACCACATGCCAGACCATAAAACGAGTCTCAATAAATTTTAAATGATTCAAATAATTTACATTATGTTCTCTGAATACAATGGAGTGAAATTAGAAATCAATAACAGAAAGAAATTTAGGAAATTCACAAATTAAACATACTCCAAATAACCAATGGGTCAAAGAAGAAATCAAGAGGTAAACTGGAGAATATTTTGAGATAAATGAAAATGAAGACAAGTCAAAACTTATGGAATTCCACTAAAGTATTACTTAAAGGGAAATTTATAGTAGTAAATGCCTACATTTAAAAATGAAGAAAGATCTCAAATCAACCTAACCTTTTACCTTAAGACATTGGAAAAAGAAGAGTAAACTAATTTGAAGCATGCAGAAGGAAGGAAAATAATAAAGATTAGAATGGAAAATAATGAAATACAAAATAGGAAAATAACAGAGAAAAATCAACAAAACCAAACATTAGCTTTTTGAGAAAAAAACATTGACAAACCTTCAGCTAGACTGACCAAGAAAAAAACAGGAAAGACTCAAATTATTAATATCACAAATGAAAGAGGGGATATTACTGCTGGTATTACAGAAATAAAAAGATTATCAGCGAATACTACAAACAACTGTATGCCAGCAAATTAGATAGATTAAGTAGAAAAATTCCTAGGAAAAAAACAAAAACTGACTCAAGGAAAAATAGAAAATCCAATAAATCCATAACAAGTAAAAAGGTTAAATTAGTAATTTTTAAAAACCCCACAGGCCCAGATGGCTTCACTGATGAACCTTCTGAACATTTAAAGAAAAATGAGGGAGCGGATGTGGCTCAAGTAGTTGGGCACCCACCTTCCACATGGGAGGTCCTGGGTTCAGTTCCTGGTGCCTCTTAAAGAAGACGAGCTGGTGCAATGAGCTGATACAAAAGGTAACGGAATGAGCAGGGAGCAGATGTGGCTCAAGTGGTTGGGCACCCACCTCCCACAAGGGAGACACCAGGTTCAGTTCCTGGTTCCTCGTAAAGACAACAAGCAGACACAACGAGGGAGCCATGGGGACGGGGGGGAAGAATTGTAAAAAGAAAAGAAAAATGAACATCAATTCTTCACAAATTCTTCCAAAAAATAAAAGAGGAGGATGCACTTCCCAACTCATTCCAGAAGGCCAGTATTATTCTGATAGGAAAACCAGACAAACATTTCAAGAAAACTATAACCAATATCCTGTACAAAAATCCTCAACAAAATAGCAAATTGAATCAAGCAATATATAAACAGGATTATTCACCATGACCAAGTGACACTTATCCCAGGAATGCAAGTTTGGTTCAACAAACAAAAATAAATTTAATTCAGCACCAGTTCATGATAAAAAACAACCAATACACTAGGAACAAAAGAGAATTCCCTCAACCTGATAATGGTCACCTACAAAAAATCCACAGCGGGGGTGGATGTGGCTCAAATGGTTGGGCATCCGTCTGCCATATGGAGGGACCTGGGTTCGATCCCCGGGACCTCCCGGTAAAATAAAATATATATATATAGAAGGCGCATGGGCTGACAGGCTCTGTGTGCCACTGAGCTGTCGGGCCCCGGGAGCCATGCAGCAGGATGATGATGTAATAGGGGAAAGACAAGACAAGATGCTCTGAAAGCTCCAGAAGCCAGGAGATGAGGTGGCGCAGGCAGCAGAATGCCTCTCTCCTACATCAGAGGTCTCCAGGATCGTATCCTGGTGAAGACTGAAGGAGGAGGATGAGAAGAGATGGCAGGAAACAGACACAGAGAATTGCCCAGCGAATGGACACAAAACAGCAAATGGGAAAGGGGGGATTTAAAATGGATAAAGTAAATAAATAAAATCTTAAAAAAAAAAAATCCACAGCTAACATCTACCTAATGGTGAAAGACTGAATGGTTTCCCCCTAAAAGTAACAAGACAAGGATGTTCACTATTACTACTTCTATTCAACATTGTACTGGAAAATGTATGTTTTTATTCAACTGTGTTTCTTTTTAGTTTTTAATTGTTTATATTTTCAATTATTAAATGTACAAAATAAAGTAAAAAAAAAAAATTGTACTGGAGGCTCTAGGCAATTGCAAGAAAAAGAAATAAAAGGCATATAAATTGGAAAAGAAGCAGTAACCCTATCTGCATTTGCAGATGACATGATCTTTTATTAAGTAATATACTAAAAACTCTATTAGAGCTAATAAATGAGTTAAACAAGATTGCACGATACAAGATCAATATTTTAAAAATCAGTTTTATTTCTATACACTAGCAATGAAAAATCTGAAGGGACAAGAAAACAATTCCATTTGCAATAGCATCAAACTAATAAAATATTAAGAATAAATTTAGGGAAGCAGCTGTGGCTCAAGCAATTGAGCTCCCATTTACCATATGGAGGACCCGGGTTCGATCCCTGGGACCTCCTGGTAAAAAAAATAAAAATAAAAATAAAAAAAAAAAAAAAAAAAAAGGAAAAATGGCGTCCCAGACCTGCACGGTGCAGAGAGGCGCAGGCCCCACACAGCAAAGCAATGCACCAAAAAGATGATGACACAATCAGAAGAAAAAAAAAAGAATAAATTTAACAAAAAAGTGCAAAACTTATACTTTGAAAACTATAAAACACTGTTGAAGGAAATTAAAAAAGACCTTATTAAATGGAAAGATATTCCATGTTCACAGATTTGAAGACAATATGGTTAAGATGATAAATACTCCCCAAACTGATCTGTAGACTGGATACAAGCTATGATAGGCTAATGTGTCAACTTGATTAGGTAATGGTGCTCAGTTGTTTGGTCAAGCAAGCAGTGGACTAATTTTAATACAAGGGCATTTCATGGGAAGCGGCTGTGGCTCAATCAGTGGGGCTCCCATTTACCATATGGGAGGCCCCGGGTTCAGTTCCCGGGGCATCCTGGTGAGGGCGGGCCCGCCCGCATGGTGTGGTTGGCTGACCCGGTGAGCACAAGCAGCAAGGGGGGGATAAATGAATAAAAATAAAATAAAATCTTTAAAAAAAAAAAAAAAAAAGGGCATTTCATGTACTTTAATAAAGACTTCATCTGAGTCCCTGGCTTGCAGCCTGCCTTACAGAATTTGGATTTGTGCATCCCCACAGTGACATGAAACAATTTTATAAAATCTCATACTATTTATAGATATTTCCTGTCGGTTCTGTTTCCTTAGAGAACTCTGATTAATACAAGTTTCCTTGCAGAAACTGACAAGCTGATAATAAAATTTATAAGGAAATATGAGGAACCCCAAAGAGCCAAAACAATCTAAAAAAAAAGAACAAAGTTAGACGACTCACAGTTCCCAATTTCAAAACTTAATACATAGCTCCAGTAATCAAAACAATGTGGTACTAGCATGAAGATGGACATATAGATCAATGGAACAGAATTCAGAGTTCATAAACAAACCCTCACATTTATGGTCAATTGGTTTTCAACAAGGGAACCAAAACAATTCAACAGGGAAAAAACAGTCTTTCAACAAATGATGCTGGAAAAACTGAATAACTATATGCAAAAGAACAAAGCTGAACCCCTACCTCACTTCATAAACAAAAATTAACTCAAAATAGACCAAAACTCTAAACATAAAAGCTAAAACTATAAAACTCTAAGAAAAATTAGGGGTAAATTTTTGTGACCTTGGATTAGGCAATCCATTTCTTAGATAAGATCCCAAAGCACAGTGACAAAAGAAAAAATAGGTAAGCTGTAGTTCATTTTAAAATTAAAAACTTTTGTTCTGCAAAGAACACCATCAATAAAGTCAAAAGGCAATCCATACAATGGGAAAAATGCAAATCATATACTTAATAAGAGACATGTATCTAGAATATATAAGGAACTTTAAAAACTCAATTTAAAAAAAAACAAAGACAAAAGTGGGTAAAGGATCTGAACAGACATTTCTCCAAAAAAAAAAAAAAAAGATATGCAAATGTCCAATAAACACATGAAAAGATACTCAACATCATTAGCCATCAGGGAAACATAAAGGCAAATCACAATGAGATACTACTTCACATCTACTAGGATGACTGATAGTAACAAGTATTGAGAAGGATATTTACTCTTTGACCTCTAAGACCTCCAATCCCTTTACTCTTCTTGTTCTCTGAGATTCTCAGTTCCAATTCCTTCCACATTCATCCCAGACCCTATGATTCATCACCTCAATCATTATCTTCCTTGAATTCCTTTGACCTCTTATCCTTCTATTAAACATACATCACAATCTCAATCGTGACTCAGAAACACCTTTTTTTTTTTTTAAAGATTTTATTTATTTATTCATTTATTTATCCCCCCCTTGCTGCTTGTGCTCGCTGGGTCAGCTAAACACGCCGTGCGGGTGGGCTTGCCTTCACCAGGAGGCCTCGGGAACCGAACCCGGGGCCTCCCATATGGTAAACGGGAGCCCTACTGATTGAGCCACAGCCGCTTCCCAGAAACACTTTTCTTACTCTGCTCTTTTCAGCAAAATTTGGGTATTGCTAGGGGGAAAAAAAAACAAAGCATTACAAATATTTGATATGCATTCCAAGTTACAACCCCCAACACTATTTAGGAGTCCTATCCATGGCAAGCACTATCTCCCATTTACTTTTGCTTCCTGTCCCATTTTCCTTACCACTATTCCAAATCTTCAGCCCTCTTCATACAACTCCAAGCCTGTAACTTACTCTCTTATATTTTACATTTGAATTTTAATTTCCCCAGCAGTAGAAGCTGAGACAAAGATTTGAGTGCAAGTACTTTTTTGGGAAGGTGATCCCAAGAAATACTGGCAGGGGAGTAAGGTAAAACAGAGAAGGCAGTCAGGAGAGAATACAATGTCAAGCAAGTTATTATTACAGGTAACTGGAACTCAACCCCACTAGGACACTCTGAGAGTCAGTGTAGAGCTATATGCCTCAGAGTCATCTCATCCAAAGTGTGATGGGTATTTATCCAACAACTCCCGTCTGTATTTGAGGGCTGCTCCCAGGAAACAACCTTAATTATCTGGCATCTCCAACCTGCCTTGCTTCCTGGACAAAAGCAAGTCACAAATGCCAGAATAAACCTTCAGTCAAAAAGACACAGTGGTGCAAATATTCTCTCTATCCTGATTTTGTGATAATCAGGGTAGGCTAAACATTCGCTATATTAAAAACCATGCAGGGAAGCGGCTGTGGCTCAATCAGTGGGGCTCCCGTTTACCATATGGGAGGCCCCAGGTTCGGTTCCCGAGGCCTCCTGGTGAAGGCGGGCCTGCCCACACAGCGTGGTTGGCTGACCCAGCGAGCACGAGCAGCAAGAGGGGGATAAATGAATAAATAAATAAAATCTTTTAAAAAAAAAAAAAAAAAACATGCATGTGTCCCCAGACCTAGTTTTTCTCCCTAGGTCTGGTTTTTAGAATGCTGGTGATAAACTAAGCCTGATTTATTATATGACCATCCTGTATGGGAAAAGACTGTAATTTGGGGTATCTTTGGTCAACCTTAAGAGATATAGTAGGAGGACGGATGTGACTTGGGTGGTTGGGTGTCCGTCTCCCATACGGAGGGACCTGGGTTTGACCCCCAGGACCTCCTGGTAAAAATTTAAAAAAAGGAAAATATAGAAGGCACGTGGGCCACCAGGCCCCATGCACGGGTGCACCGCCAGGCCCCATCCGCAGGTGAGCTGCCAGGCCCCATGCGCAGGTGCACCGCCAGGCCACATAAGTAGGTGAGCCCCCCGAGGTCCCGTGCATGGGTGTGCCATCAGGCCCCACCAAGCCTGATGGGGCAGGAGATGATGTAACAGGAGAGTGACACAAGGGAGAGCCAAGACAAGACGTGCCGAAAAACCAGGAACTAAGGTGGTGCAGGCGGTAGGACACCTCTCTCCCACATCAGAGGTTCCCAGGATCGAATCCCAGTGAGGACAGGAGAAGAAGGATGAGAAGAGAGGGCAGAAAACAGACACAGAGAATTGCCCAACAAATGGACACAAAAAAAAACAGCAAAAACAAGGGGGCGGGGGAAGGGGAGGTAAAACTGGATAAAAGTAAAATAAATAAATAAATCTTTAAATTAAAAAAAAAAAGGATACAGAATTTCCAAAACACTTTCCACCACACAGAATTCCTATAAAAAAATCTGTAGCCCCAGCCATCTTTATCTTCTCCACAGTATCAAAACAGGGAACTGAGGTGGCGCAAGAGATTGAGCGCTTCTCTCCCACTCCGGAAAGTCCCAGGCTTGATTCCCAGTGCTGCCTAAAGAGAAGACAAGCAGACACAGAAGAACACACAGAGAGCAGACAGCGAGTGCAAAAGGGGGTGGGAGAGGGGGGGGAATAAATAAATCTTTTAAAAAAAAGAACAACAAAAAAAACAGGTATCCAGCTCCCTTCCCTTCCTGTTTATGAATCATTCACCTGTACTCTGGGATCCTGTAGTGACCACAGCAACTATAGGCTTTTTCTCCCCAGGATGATTTCCCTTTTCCTTCTTCTGATTCCTTTGGAGAACGTCTACTCACAACTCTGGGCTTTCCAGTTATACGAACTGATACATTTTCTTTTTGCTTGAACTAGTCTGAGTTGGACTTCTCTCACACACAACTCAAAAAGCACTATTACAGTCCCATGACCTCTTTAGAGATCAATTCATTTATTAATTTAACAAATCTTTATTATCTACTATACATCCACTCTGTATTATATGGGGATTCTGACCCCAAGGAACTCAGTTTGGTGATGGAGACAAAGAAGGATGCAGGTAGGGAAGCGGCTGTGGCTCAATCAGTAGGGCTCCCGTTTACCATATGGGAGGCCCCGGGTTGGGTTCCCGGGGCCTCCTGGTGAAGGCAAGCCCGCCCGCACGGCGTGGTTAGCTGACCCAGCGAGCACAAGCAGCAAAGGGGGGATAAATGAATAAATAAATAAAATCTTTAAAAAAAAAAAGAAGGATGCAGGTAATTTTTCATAATGAAGAAGGGTTATCTCCAACAATTATCCCCTATCTTTCAAGTTTCTTCAACTTATCCTCTCCAACGGTCCCTTTCCCTCTTCCTATATTCTCTTGTCTCTCTACACCTTAAAAGACTCCCTTGGCATTGCAACCTCTTTCTAGCTACTGCCATGTATCTTCAGTCAAGCTTTTAAGAAGGTTAAGTTCTTCAATGCCCATTCAGATTTCAATATATTACAATCTGGCTGAAATTTATTAAATTTACATGTGACCTCCTAAATACAAAACCCAGTGGATAATTCAGTCCTCATCTGGGACATCTGACACTTGATGGTCTTAAGCAATCTCTTTCTCTGAAGCATTCTCCTAAGGCCTCTGATTTCCAAGATATCACTCTACTAGCTCTCCCTTCACCTTTCTGAAATTTTTCCTCAGTCTTTTTTTTTTTTTTTTTTGAGGGTCCTCTTCCTCAGCCAAACCCCACGTGATGGTTCGCTTTAGGGGACACTATTCCCCTCTTTTCCCTTCTAATTCAATATTTCCTCTCTGGGCATGACTTCCAATTCTATCTTTATGAGGATTACACTGAAATCTGAACCTCCGGGCACATTTTGATGGTGGTTTTCTCAGGTTTCCACTTTTCTTTGTATATGCCTCTGTTCTAGTTTGCTTTGCTGTCAAAAGAAGTAGATACTATAAAATGGGTTAGCTTTTAACAGTGAGAATTTATTAGCTTACAAGCTTACAGTTTCAAGGCTGAGAAAAATGTCCAAACCAAGGAATCATCAGACAATGCTTTTTCACCAAAGACTGGCTGCCGGTAATAATGAACTCCTCTGTAACATGGCAAGGCACGTGGCAGCCTCTGCTGGTCTCTCGCCTCCCTTCCAGGTTTCATTGCTTTCAGCTTCTTGCTTCCCTGACTTTGTCTGTCTGAATTTCATTCTCTTATAAAGGATTCCAGTAAAAGGATTAAGACCCACTCACCATCTTCAGTTTGATCCTACTCACCAAAAAGACCTTACTTATAATGGGTCCATGCTCACAGGAATGGATTAATTTTAACAGCTTCAAACCATCACAGCCTCCATTAAATCAGTTATCATATAGTATTCTAATTATTAGAATGTCTTTTCCCCAAATAGAATGTCAGTTTCCTGAAGCCAGGAAGCATGTGACAGGCATAGAACAGGTACTCAATAAATATTTACACAAATTCCTGGATGATTCTTGTTTCCTGGATCTTGTCAGATAATCTACAGCATATCCCACAAATATATTATAAAACTAATCCGGATATATGATCTTTGAATTTCTCACCTTGAATTTTCTTATTGTCCTCACTTTCCATGTTTGTCTGTATTCTTTCTCCTTATATTTCATCTATAAAATAAAGATATTTTCTCAATTTAGATCATTGTTTAAGAATACCAGAAATACAAATGCAAAGGGAATAGGGAAAGAAGAGGTTTTTTTGTTTGTTTTCTTTTCTTTTTTCAGTTTTTTTTAAAGTCAGAAAGCAAGAGATTGAATCTGCAACTTATTAGATATATGATACTGGGCTTAAGTTCTCTGGGGCTCAGTTTCTTAATCTGTAAAATAGGAATAATATTCCTACTTAAAAGAATCATTATAAGAATTAAATTTGGAAAAAAAAAAAAGAAGAATTAAATTTGAAAACATTCATAAATGCATCTGGCATTTTTAAGCACTACAAGCATTCGACAAATTTTATTGAACAAACAAATGAATAACAAAATGACTGAGTCTAATTGGCCCACCTCTGATCCCATTTCCTTTTTTTTTTTTTCCCTTTCCTATAAATTTTCATCTCATAGTCTCAGATTGGGCACCCCTCCATGAATTAAAGGCTTAAACACACACACAGTCATGTACACTCTTTAGCTACTCATTTCTCTTCACAAGCTAAGGTTAATACTAAAAGCTTTCCAACAACCTATGGTTTTTTCGACATGTTATTATTCCACCATTAAGTTTAATTTTCGTATTATTTATCATTTGTTAGAAGAATTTTTAAAATAACTGGCAACCTGGATATAACCTCTCATATGCCTTATTTTTAAATGCTAAAGTAATTACGTAGGAAAATGTATGTATCCAACTAAAGTCTTAGAGTAAAAAATCATGACTCACAGAACCCTAAAATTCTTATTTACCCCAACACCATGTGATTAAAGGAAAATACTAATTATCCTTTCTATTTTTCATTCTCACTCTCAAAATGGAAATAAAATTCCACAACAAAAAATTTAAAGAAATAAATGGGGAAATCTTTGATAAAGTAATGTAAAAATATATAAGAGCTTTGCCATTTCTTTACCTAAATACTCTGTTAAAAGAAGAAAGGTTAGATACATTATGGTACATCCACAGGATAGAATATTGTAACAAGAATATTGACATGTATTAGAAATGTTTATCAGAAAAGAAAAAATGCTTATAATGTTACCCAAAAAGAACACTCAAAATTTTATTTACAATATAGTCCCAATTATTTAAAGATAAACATAAAAGTGGATGGAAAGACAGCAACATAACTCTTGTTGTCTTTAGATCATGGTTTTATGGTGTTTTATGTCACTGTTTTTTATTTTTCACAATTTTTATAATAATAATGCCTTCTAACATTCTGTAAGTGCCTCTCAGAGGCCAGGCTCTCTGTTCTATATACCTTTGAACTATTTTCTTTTCAGTCTTCAAAACAACCCTATTAAAGAGCTATAATGAAGATAGCTAAGGAGGGGTTAAACAATTTGCTCAAATTCACACAGCTAGGAGGTACTAGAGCTGGAATGGTAATCAAAATCTCAGGCCAAAGGGAGCAGATGTGGCTCAGGTGGTAGATGTGGCTCAAGCAGTTGAGTGCTTGCTTCCCATATGGGAGGTCCCGGGTTTGTCCCAGGTGCCTCCTAAAAACGAACAACAAAAAAAAAGAAAAAAAAATTTTCAGGCCAGAGCCTACACTTTTATCCTCTATTATACTGCTCTCCCACACAGAAATATATATTACCATTGAGTAAATGGATTAAAATTTGGAAAAAGAAGACTAGATATAAAATGGACTGTTATATACTATGTGAATGTTTTAGCTTTGTGGGAAAATTTAAGAATTATTTCCTTAGTTTTACTTAGCCAACCTATTTTGCTTCTTAATATAATTTTACTTTTAAAGAAGGATATTTTAAAATTGAAAGTGACAATGCACAATACCTTCCATTCCCCTTTACCTTCTTTCTTTTCTTCCATTTTCTTTTCTTATACTGTTTTCTAATAAAAGGTTACTTTACAACGTAAACTAAGATAAAGTTTGCCAAGTGTCTAGTAGCATTAATACAAATCATCTCTTCACTAGCTAAGTGTTTAAAAACCCACAGCAAAGGACATATTATAACTTTCAAGGAATTGATCATTATAAAATTATATTTTAAATTATAAATTATATTTCAAATTATAAAAATTATAGTCTATTCTCAAGGAAAAAAAACAATCTGCCAAATAAAGCAGATTATTCAATATTTTCAGTAATTTAGTGAATAGATGTAAATTGTCATAAACAAGATTTCAAAATTCTTTATTTACATTCTCTCAGAAAAAAAAG
Source organism: Tolypeutes matacus (assembly GCA_026826555.1). Taxonomy (NCBI): domain Eukaryota; kingdom Metazoa; phylum Chordata; class Mammalia; order Cingulata; family Chlamyphoridae; genus Tolypeutes; species Tolypeutes matacus. Next base: position 7,514,611 of record JAKSZT010054017.1, on the reverse strand, counting down.
CAAAGGATTATTCCAGGTAACAGGAAGAACCTATCCCATTTATAGGTTTCACTCAATCTACTCCCAAAAACAGTACCATTAACTCAAATTCAAATTTCAGCAAGAAAACTAGCTGAACATTATTACTCTTTTACCTGGACTAGAAAATGTTAACATTAAAAGCTTTTTGAAACTTAAATATCATCCCAAAATATCAGAAAGATAAATTACATCTTTTGTGTAAACTCGACAGAGGTGAAAATTCCACTTCTAATTGCTGCCTTTAAATTGTCGACAGTGAATACCCAGCTTGGAATCATAGGTAGATTTCCTCAAAAGAAGGCAAAGCAATAAAGGACAAATATGCAAGTTCATGTAATATATATTTTACATCACAATAGTTTAAATGGATTGAGAGGTAGCAATCAGGTTCCAGAAAACATACTGTATACAAGAAGTCAGTTTGCTTTAAAATATTAAAGCTCCAGACTAAGTAGATTGTAGCAGCCCTTTCCCACAGAGCCTCATCAATTTCCGCAGGTAATAACCTTTCCAAGTAGGGCAGTTAACTCTGTCCCATTTCCTCAATGTTAACTCAAAATTATCTGCTATGGCCTGGCTCACCTAAAGGGAGGGAAGAACTCCTTTCGAAGAGCATATGTGGTCCCTCAAGCCCTCTAGACCAGCATTCTCAACTCCTGCGAGGGACCAGGGAGCTGTTTGAACGCGGGGGTCCGGCCCCACCACGAGCGGAGCACCAGCAGCGAGTGGGTCCAGCAATCCGCGCATTTAACATGCCCGCCTCCCCCTCAAGTGATTTCAGAACCCACGGTCCTGGCTACAAATTAGGAAATGATTTCACCAGTGGTTCCCAACCATTCCGTACATCAGAATCACCTGGGGAAATTTTTAAAACACACAAGAGCCCGGGGACTCTAAAGTGCAGTCGGGGTGGAGAACTGGCAGGGTCCAGGCGCCTGACTAAACCTTACGTGACAATTATCATTTCCCACCCCTTTGGGGATTGCGACCAAGGTCTGCTGCCTCTTCAGGAAGGCTCCTTCCACCAAGCTGAACTCATCCCCTCAAGTGGGCCGGTTAAGAAGGGACTGGTAAGGTGGCCCAGCACCCTAGGTTGAGGGCAGAGCTGGGCTGGGCCGGCCCGGCCGCGGGCCGCCTTCCACAGGAGGTGAGAGACAGGCTGAAGCCAGGGCATGGGGACAGGGCTGGGGTACCTCCCAAACGCGCAAAGAGCTAAGGCTGCGGCCTTTACCCTCAAACCGAAGCACGCTGGGCTCCCGCCTTTTCTCCTTTGCGGGCCTCCTACCTCGACGCCCGACCCAGCTTCCCGCCGAGAAGGCGGAGCTCTCTTCCTCGGGGCGGGACTTCCGGCCCGCCCGCCCAGCCCCCACGCGGAGTTGCTGGTCCCCGAAGTGCCCAAGGGAAGGGGGGGATAGAAAGCGTGTGGAGGCAGCGTTCTTAAGTCAAACAAAGTCACAAGTTAAAGGGCATAATACCGAAATCCCACCATGCCCAGTGTTTTGGGCTTTATTTCCCGAGAGGCGCTTCCCATGAGTAAGGAAAGTAGCCCCCCGGTGCACGAGGTCTCTCTGAGACAGGCCAGGGTCTTGCTTGACCGCGTGCACCAGCGCCAGCGCCGCCCGCGGGAGCCTACCGGGCCAGGAGCCTCATCTCCTCTCACAACCTTCTCCCGCCCCAGGCCCTGCTCATTAGATCCTGTAGTTAACATCTTGTTGAAGGGCATCCCCGTCCCACACACGGAGCCAAGACCCCGCCTCCCTCGGCAGCCTTAGTGTTCAGCCCATCCGCTCTTTCCCCTGCAGAAACCAAAGGGCCGGGACCCCTGGGTCTTATTTGGGGCCAAAGCCAAGCCTCTTCTTTATGGCTCTGTTGCTTGCCTCCTCCATAAGCAAACTTAAGCAAAAAGTCACCCCACTGGATTGTTAGGAGATAGAAATGAGATACTGTCAGAAGACAGTCCTGCTGTAGAAAATGTCAAGTGAAGGGCAACCAAGGAAGGGCTCAGTCTGTTAGGGTACAAGAAAACCAAATCTTTGCAAAACACCCTCTTGGCACATCTAACCCAGCTCTTACTCTGGAGACACAGGCCTCAGAGACTGACCTGCGGCCAGTTTAGGGGCTTTAAGGTACTGAGAGTCATGAGACAGTTCCTCGGCCACATATAAATCAAATCAGAAACTATAAGCACAAAGCTGCCAGTTGGCACTTGGTATTAATCCCTCATTGCCAGGGAGGCTCATCCCCGGGAGTCATGTCCCACATTGGGGGGAAGGTAATGCAATCATATGCTGAGTTTGGCTTAGAGATTTTAGGTAATCTAAGCACCTCTTAAAATATATGTATATATATATATAAATAACATTTTTGTAAGCAAATACACATATATGCATATATATTTATATATCATTTTACAAATGTTTGTATGTATTGTGAGAATTTTGATTTTTACCCATAATAAAAATAAATAAATAAATAAAAAATAAAAAAAAATAAACAAACTATAAGCATTCTCCCCACCCTCTGGATCTCCACTCAGTTTGCTTCTAATTCGATCTTAGGTTTTTTGCCTTCTCATATGCTATTAGTCCAATGTGATTATCCTTTAAAATGAAATGGAATTCCCTATAAAATTTCAAGTAGTAGGTGGCAAAATCTAAGTTAAGATAACCCTACATACACATCCTGAAATAAATTCTTCTAAAATGCCCATAGCTAAAATCAGTACATGGCTTAAGTTCATTATTTAATACTGTAAGAAATGAAACTATTGAAATTCAATGGACTTCTATAAATAAATTTGAAATAGCAACAGTACTAATGAATTCAATTAGAAATTGGTAGCTTTATTCTCTGGGAAAAGTGCTGCTTCCCTGCCCTGCTTCTTCCCACCTCCCCCCAAAATCAAGATGAAGTTATTACAAATGAGAAAAATGTTTATTAAGGAAACAATTGAACAGCTTTCTCTTAGCAGAATTTTACAGACTTTAGCATAAACCTGATGTCAATTACAATTTCAATCATTAACACACTACCTAGGATGCTTATTCTACAACTGGAAAGTTGCTGACGTCTGTGACATGCCACTATAAATGTAAGTGTTATTAAAAATTACAAACTGTTTGGTGATTATTTTGATAACCTCCTGAGCAGCAGCTCCTGCAAAGAAAAAGGAAAAAAGCAAATCTTAGAAAAGGGTAAGTTTCAGAAATTACATAAAGATTCTTATTTTAAAGAAAAGTTTCCTTTCCAAAAGCAAAGTGTTTTTTTAAAGTGATCCAAAATAGACAAGGCTTTCTGAGTTATAGCAAAATAAAGGGCTAGAATTCTTTATAACTGTATTTTAAAAGGAAATAAAAGTTTTGTTCTACATAGTCACACAATGAAATATGCCACAGTTAAAAAGAATCAAGTATTTTTAATTATCATGATTTCAAATGACTGGCTAGTGAACAAAGTGAAAAACAGTAGTATGATTTGACCACATGTTTTTAAGGATGCACAGAGGCATAAAAAGTTTTTCAAAGGACACCCTCTGTAGCATTTGAATTTTATGCCTATTTTACTCTTAAAAAAGGGATCAGGCTATGTGGTGATAGTAGCACAATGTTGTGAATGTAACATCACTCAAATGTATATTTGAAAGTGGTTAAAATGGGAAATCATAGGTTATATGTTACCAGAATAAAAATGTTTTAAAACCATAAAACCATACAATTTTACAACACAGTGGATCTTAATGTAAACTATGGACTACAGTTAATACAGTAATTATAATATTGCTTCATCAACTGCAACAAAAATACCACATTAATGCAAAGTATTAATGATAGGGAAAACTGTGTGTGTTGGGAGAGGGGTTTATGGGAACTCTACTTTCTGCTTCATTTTTCCATAAACCTACAACTTCTCTAACTTAAAAAAAAAAAAAAAAAATAGGGTATATTTGTACATTTGTAATTAGGAAAATATCTGTATTATATAAGATTATATACTGCCAGACTACTGTAACTACTCAAAACAAAAAACTACCAAGAAAAAAGTTCTTCATCTTTCACAAATATTCATTGATTCAATAAACATTTGCATTTCTACTATGTACCAGATACTGTTCTAGGCACCAGGGATTACAACAGGGAACAAAAGACAAAATTTCCTGCCCTTGTGGTTCTCACTTTTTAGTACCAAGAGACAGATAATTTGCAAATAAATAAAATGTATAATATGTCAAATGACATTAAGTGCTAGGAAGAAAAAAGCAGGGAATGGGGAAAAGCTTCCAAGAGGATGGGCTCAACTGGAAATGGAGAGTCAGGGATGGCCTCACAGGGAAGATAACATTTGGACAAAAACCTGAAGGAAATAAGGGGATATATGATGCATTGTGCAGAATGATTGCAGAACTCAGAAGTAAATTATTTCAATTTATACTTTTTTTTTTCCCCTGCTACAGGCAAGTCATCCAGTCATCCAACCTCTCTGGTTGTGTATACTTTTGGAATCTGGATGAAATCTGAATAAATAATAATTTGCCTTTTTCTGGGAGTTGCCAGGTCACTTGGCTATTTTCCACAAGATATTTGGTTTTAGTTTAAAATAAATTATCCAGAATCAGGCTTAATTTGGATTTGCACAGAATATTGTTTTCTTGAGTCTGTATTATTAATTTACATTTTAAATACACTGAATATTAATGAGACCCAGACCTACCTTAAAAACATTAATAATTAGAAGGAATATATCACAAGCAAATAAAATAAGTCAGTCTATAGGAGATCATAGGCAGGGCAGCTTTTTTTTTTTTTTTTTTTTTCTTTAAAAGAGGGGACTAGAGTGAAGAAAGGATCTAAGGGGAGGTTTTAATCAAAGAGATGGCATATTTTAAATTGAGCCTTGGGAAGCGGCTGTGGCTCAATCAGTGGGGCTCCCGTTTACCATATGGGAGGCCCCGGGTTCGGTTCCCGCACGGCGTGGTTAGCTGACCCAGTGAGCACAAGCAGCAAGGGGGGGATAAATGAATGAATAAATAAAATAAAATCTTTAAAAAAAATAAAAATAAAAAATAAATAAATAAATTGAGCCTTGAAGAACAGATAGCATTTGGAAATGTAGGAAATAGGAAAATTTGAGGCAAATGGGCCCAGAAGAATAAATATATAGAAGAGGAAATCATAAGGCACATCTGGGAGAAAAGCAATTAACTTGATAAAACTGAAGCCAGAAAGGCTGGGTAGAACTAGAACAAAGAGATCCATTAATGTCAAGCTAAGGATCCTGGACTTGTTTTCTGGGGGCCATTATAGTTTGTTTGTGTGTTTGTGTTTGTGTGTATATTGACAGGGTGGGGAATTAGTTAAGTGAGGGACACAATCAGCTATGCTTTAGAAAGATTAATGACTCTTCAGGAGTTTAAGATGGACTGGAGTGGGAAAGATGGAGGGCAAGGAGATGAGTATAAATGCTAGTATAATAATCTAAGCTAAATAGAACACCATGCTTCACTGACCTCCCTAACTAAAATAACTAAAAAAACAAAAATTATATTAAAATATTAGCTGTGTTCTATAACAATAGAGGACAGTCTTCTTATCTATGGAACTCACCCCCCAAAAATGCAGCAATGGTGTGTGGCTCAGCAGCTCCATATCGGCAACTATGGGAAAGGATTGAGACAGAAAGTTAGATTCCTTTAGACAAAGGGAAATATTTCTTATATGCCCTAAAAAACACTCACAATTCATGGACATAATCATCTTTCACCATTACAGATAATCCATATTCCTGGAGGAAGCCAGTGAGACAAGACTTCAACTTTCCTATATCTTCTTCAACTTGATAGTTAGATACTCCTAAAAAAAAAAAAAAGTATAAATTATTTTCATTAAAATATATATGTGATTCAAAAGTCATGGTTACCTCCTTTAGTTAATTCATTTTCAGGTATTCTAGTCAAAACAGTAAGGTATGAAACTGAAGTGAGAACAAAAATAATAGAAAGTATGAGACCAATATATATAGATGCTGCAGATCTGTAATAATCAAAGGAACCAACTAAAACCTAGAAAAATTTGAGTTTAATAAGTGTGTTTTGATCAGATTTCCATACATAGTATCTGGAACAATATCCAGCACATAGTTGATTCTCAATAATTATTTGATGAAAGAAATGAATGAATGAGAAAGTAATGTTCTATTTATACACTTCATAAAAATTATGGTCTTTACTATCCATTCCTAGGATAAATGACACACAAGGCCTAAAGTTGTAAGAGGTGACATTTAGTGAGCATTAATAGATGCTAGACCCTGTTCTAAGCACCTTACAAATATTAACTGACTTAATCCTTACACCAACCCCATGAAGTAGGTAACTATTATTATCCCCATTTTACAGATGAGAAAACTGAGGAACAGATTAAGTTACTTGCCTGAGACACTTAGCTAATAAGTAGCAAAACTGGAATATGAACCCAGGCAGTTCTTTCCAGAATAAATGGTCTTAGTGATTAAACTATGTAAACTATAATTAGTATTACTGGAAGGAAAAAATATAATTACTAAAATATTCAGGTATTGTTAAAAAAAAAAAAAAAAAAAAAATCAAAATTTCTAAACCCCCTGGTTTAAAAATTATTCTTCTTCCTCATAATAGTAATATCTACCCTTTACTGAGTACTTAAGGTGCTAGGCAGTACAGTAAGTGATTTTCATGCATCACATATTTAACCAATGGAATAAATACTATTACCATTCCATAAATGAGAACTGAGACTCAGAAGGAAATGGTGACTTTCCCAAGGTCAGAGAAATAGTAAGTGATGGAGCTTGAATTTGAATCCAAGTCTAACTCCAAAGCTTGTGCTCTATGTTGTAGTTGGTATCACAAAATGGCCCCCAATGCTTCCTGTCCCAGTATTCATTCATTATATAGTCCCCTCCCACTCTTAATCTGAGCTGGCCCTCTGAAATCAAAAGAACATGACACAGTGATGCTGTGTGACTCCCAATGGTGGGTCATAAAGAAGCCCTGCAACTTTTACCTCGGTCTTTTGGAATGCTAACTCAGTCTCTACCTTGAGACTGCCATGCTAAAAGGAAGCCCAAGCTAGCCATGTGGAAAGAGATGCCTGACCAGCCCCCAGCTAGTCCAGATATCCTGACTGAGGTGCCAGACACTTGAATGAAAATGTCTTCTTGGATATTTAACGCACACAAGCTCCAGAGGTCATGCAGCTACATGCGATCCCCTCCCCCGCCGAGAGAGAACTGCATAGCTGATTCCAGTCAATCCACAAAACTATGAGTTAATATATTTTTGTTTTAAACTACTAAGTTTCAGAGTGGTTTGCTACACATTAACAGGTAACCAGAAAAATTCTAATCAAATAATACAAATAAAGCAATGCAAAATGGTGTTTATTTTCTTTCTTCTGGTAAGCTTGCTCATTAAGACTGTAAACTCTGGGGGCATACTATATCAGTTAGGTCAATGGGTTTTACGATATGCTTACAGTGTGCTATAAATTTATCCTGCACAATTAAAATCAAATAAAAATAAAAATATTCTAGATCTTTGAGATAATGTCAATTCCCCAATTCCTACATTAGCAAATAACAAAAAAAGTAGATACAGAGCAAACAGATCCCCACATCTTCAATTCTGAGTTCAGAAGTCACCAAAAAACTTGTGGCTTTCCTGTACCACTACATTAAATTCATTGTCAATCTTATTACAAGTAAATTATGGAAACTGACAAAAAAAATTTTCTTCTATATGCATTCAATCAACATTTGTCTGTAATATTTTAGAATCAAGCACTATTTATAAACAGTTACACTTAAAAAACAGGGAAGCGGCTGTGGCTCAATCAGTGGGGCTCCCGTTTACCATATGGGGGGCCCCGGGTTCGGTTCCTGGGGCCTCCTGGTGAGGGCAGGCCCACCCGCGCGGTGTGGTTGGCTGACCCGGCGAGCACAAGCAGCAAGGGGGGGATAAATGAATAAATAAATAAAATCTTTAAAAAAAAAAAAAAAAAAAACAAATGGCAGTTACTCATTGGTATAAGCAAAGTATATAAATATTTACAATGTGTACTTCAAGTACAATTATCATAAACACTCTAAGAATGCCTTCCTTATATTCAATTCAATTTAAATGGTTTATTCAAGATTTTATTATATTTGGTAACTCAACTGCTATTCTTACCTGGATATCTACCATGTTGTTTATGAAATCTATCGACAGCCCGTAACATTAAGTATAATACTATCTCATTATCTGGATTGTCCATGCTGGAAACTGAAAGGAAAAAAAAAAAAAATCCAGTATAACTCAACAAAGGACTAAATTTCCCATATACCCAAGTTTCAGGATACAAGACAATTTTACCAAAAAATATTTTGTGATGATAAAAGAGAAAATGGTAAATAATAATAAAATAAGGGGTAGATAAATTAAGATGAAATTCAATGGTCTTATCGACTATTAGAGGTACTGAATTTTTACTAAAGTAGTGACATGCTAACTTCCATTCTTCTACATATTATCCAACTGATTATGACCTAAATATGATTTTATGTATATATTAAGTTTTCTAATTTTGAAATTATAACTATATGGATAGGTTTACAGAATATAATTTAGGACATAAATATTACATTATCCTTTATATAATCACCATACACTCAATACTATTATACATAAAACATATCTTTAAAAGTAATTAAAATTAATAACTTAGCATCAGAAGATCATTATGCTTACTTATTTCATCCTTTTTAATTGTATCCAAACCATATTCTTCAGCTAATGATCGACATCTTACCACTCGAAGAAATGCAGAATTGCTGCCTAAACACAGGAAAAACATTATAAAAGTAAATGGCTGTGACATATGAACATTCCAAATCACATGTCACTTTAAGAAAAGGAAATTCTGTGTATACCCTTCACAGTGAATAATGTCTTCTATTTAGTTCTGATGGTTAGCAGAGAAGGCACTAGAGCACAAGTCATTTTAAAGACGTACCATTGACATTACAACCAGTTTAGTACTGAGTTAGCAGGTAATGGCACCTCTCTCAGCCTCAGAGTCTCCTCATTTGTAAAATGTGAATGATATTGCATTTGAGAGTTGTTCTATGGATGAAATGTGACAACTGTGTAAAGTGCTTCCCTAGAACAATGCCTGAAATGGCTCAATAAATAGTAGCTTTCATTAATACCATGGATAAGTAGTCCTAAAGGACAGAGTGTCATTATACATTGTGTTCTTAGTATATGTAAGGTTTGTTGGTTTTTTTTTTAACTTATTATAGAAATTTTCAATCATACTCCAAAGTAGAAAAAACAGTAATAAACTCATATACCCAAGATCCAGCTTTTAATCTGGGATCACGTAATCTAGTAGAACAAACACTAATACAGAAACAAGGTGCAAGATTAGCAGTGGAACAAAACTTTAAAATGAAGCCTAAGCAGGCATTGTGGAAGAGCCAGGAAATGAAGAACATGGATAAATCTACTTTTAAAATGGGGAGCATGTAAAATATGGATTTCACCAGTAACCAGGGGTACTAGCTACAGGGGAAAATCTTCAGAAATCATGTAAAACGGATTTTTTATTATTCTAAAACTGACTCTAAAATGAAAGAAAATGCATCTGGTCTACTGAAGAATTACTGAGATCCCAGGAGCCTAGCCAACTTGAAACTAGACAGCAAAATTCTTAATTCCATTACAATCATTTGACACAGATCAAAATGAGTATTTAAATCAATACTGTCAATACACGTAACCTTCACACCCAAAGTCTTCAGATAAAACTTTCCCAGACTACTGAAAATTAAAAAGTAAGTCAGTCTGTATTAGTGATAATTTTCAATTGAGCCTAATGACTTTTTAATATTGCCATAGATGGATATCCTCTACCTCTGACCCAGTCTTAAAATACTTTCTCCATTTATTAAAATATTTTTTTCATGGATAATTTCAAATTTCAATAATTTAAAATTCCTGGGAACATTCCTGGTGGCACATTTTTATCAAGCAAAATAAGGAAATTAATTCAAGGGGACTTACAGAGTAATTTTAATTCTTTCTCTGAAATGGACTCTGGTGCCTGTAAAGAGATAAATGCAGGTTTTGCTCCAGTATAATAGAGAAGATTAACAGAGGGTGCAGCACAAAGCCAATTCAATGTGAAATGGGGAGGCTTTCTCTTGGAGTTGGGAGAGCACTTTAAAAACACCTTGTTGGGGGATGGATGTGGCTCAAATGGTTGGGTGTCCATCTGCCCTATGGAGGGACCTGGGTTCGATCCCCGGGACCTCCTGGTAAAGTAAAAAAATATATAGAAGGCGCATGGGCTGCCAGGCTCTGTGTGCCAGTGAGCCGCCAGGCCCTGGGAGCCATGCAGCAAGATGATGACCTAACAGGAGAGAGACGCAGGGGAGAGACAAGATGAGATGCTCTGAAAGCTCTGAAAAACCAGGAACCGAGGTGGCACAGGTGGCAGAACACCTCTCTCCTACATCGGAGGTCTCCAGGATCGAATCCTGGTGAAGACTGGAGGAGGATGAGAAGAGATGGCAGGAAACAGACACAGAGAATTGCCCAACAAATGGATACAAAACAGCAAATGGGGAAGGGGGGTTTAAAATGGATAAAATAAATAAAATCTTTAAAAAAAAAAAAAAAACACCTTGTTGGGGGGCCAATGTGGCTCAGTGGTTGAGTGCCGACTTCCCACACACGAGGTCCCGGGTTCAATCCCCAGCCCCAGTACCTCAAAAATAAATAAATAACTAAAAAAAAAATTTTTTTAAACACCTTGTTTCCATATAATGGGCTTTTCTCAATAGGTACACAAGCTCCTTTAAAGAAGCCCAGAGCCAGTGCCACTCCCTCTATCTCTAAACCCTTTCTGGCTGGAGTTATGTGATCAGGCCTGTATGGAGCTGTTCAGGCCATGCATCAAAGGCACAGTGAGCCCAGCAGCTTACCTGGCCTATAGACTGCAGCAATTTGGCAGCATGATTACCCACAGCAGCAGCATCTTTCTTTGCTTTTTCACGGTAACTGTAAAAGAGCAACAACAAAAAAAAACTCCTAACAACAAATATTTTAATTGGCAAAATTTTAATTATCACCATGAAGCAAACAAAAGATTTCTTTCCTTTTCATGAAAAATACTGGTCTGGTAATATATAAAATGTGAAAATGCTTAATGGTATTCTACTATAGACATATTATGATTCTAGCAATGGAAGAAATTACAACATTGATGTGGAGCCAGTGGCCACTGGAGGCTCTGGGGACAGGGAGAGGGAAAAACAATTGTAATACGGGAGCTTTTTCAGGACTTGCGAATCGTCCTGAGTGATGTTGCAATGACAGATATAGGCCATTTTATATCATCATATAACATGCAGAACTGTGTGGGAGAGAATGTAGACTACAATGTGAACTATGGTCCATGCTTAATGGCAAAGTTCCAGGATATGTTTATCAATTGCAATGAATGTGCTACACTAATGAAGGATGTTCATGTGGGAGGTGTAGGGAGTGGGGCATATGGGAATCCCTGTATCTTTTGTGCAACATTTATGTAAACTAAGTACCTCTTAAAAAAAATAAAATAAAATAATTAATAATAATAGTAATAATAATAACAATTAAAAATTGTGAAAATGCTAGGGAGATGCTACCAAAAGTATCTGATGGTAGTTGGGAGTCTTTCCAGTGCTGGTGATAGACTCCTGGAGCCCACTAATACTCCAGTATCCCTCTCTAAGTAACAGCACCCAACTTAAAAAACATCCTTTTTGAGGGATCCATGACCCATGCTCCTCTGACCTGACAAAAATGTGTTCCTGAAGAGGATAGCTTTTACCTTTCAAATCAAGTCAAGGGAAAGTTAAATTCTTCAAAACTGCCCATCTACAAATTCAGAGAAACTTTTAAGTCATATTTACATTTTCACCCTCTAAAGACGATCAGTATTTAAGGTGACTACCTCCTATGAGGTCACACTTTCTCTCCCCAATTGACCTTTCCCAAGTTTTATGTAGAAGAATTCAGGCTAGGACAACAACAACAACCAAAAAGATTTGTTAGACAGTGACTGAGATGAGGAGTGCAACCTATCTGGGGAAGAGAGCTCCTCTGTGTGACATTATCTGGGGGAGACCAAGCCAGCAGCCCTGGATTCCTCAACACCATGCCCAAATTGCAGGAGAGTAATATCCATTGAGGCCCATCCCTACAAGAGTCTATCTGGGTTCAGGTTGGTGATACATGGATAGCAGGTATCTAAAGTCACAGACTCTTTAAATATGAAAATATTAATGATAAAAAAAAAACTCATCAGAACTAAAGACTTCAAAGTTTTAAGTTACAGATAAGAAGCAGTATAGCACGGTGGCTAAGACCACGGGCTCGGGAGCTGGATTTCCTAGGGTTCAAATCCTGGTTCTACCATTTACCAGCTGTCTAACAATTTCCTCATCTGTAAAATGGGGACAATAATAGATCTCTCTTATTAAGGTTGTTGTGACTATTAAATTAGTTAATACATAAAACAGTTTGTAGCACAGAGTTAAGTACTCAAATGTCAGATTTTTATTATGAAATATAAAAGAAAAAAATCTGCTTCCTAAGTCCTTTAGCTTATTTCTTAAAGCAATGAGGTTATAATGGGCTCTCCTTTTATTGCTGATAGATACAATTTTCCCACTAATAAAATATGTTTATTTCTAACATTAACAATTTTGTTACATAGTTTGAAAATAGTGACTTACACATTTTGCAGTTTTATATATTTGCTTGAATCTGCAATCATATCAGGAATTGTACCTCGAACAGGTAAATTTCCTTGACCTTCCTTGGCCACAAATTCCTTTAAGGCACGAGCTAAAATCCAAAATGATGGAGTCTAAAAGAATAAGGAAAAAAAAAAAATTATCATTATGTAACACTTTAATTTGACCCAAAGGTTTAGGCAGAATTATTTTTACTTTTGTTTATTTGTTTGTTACCTGTTTGGTGATATTTATGCAGCGATCGTCATTAAATATATCTTCAATACTGCTAGGAATCTAGCAAAGGAACATGAAACATAGTATCACTAAGAATTTGCCCGTCTTTATTTTCAATGCTATTTTCTTCAAAGAAGCTCTTTGAATTTTCAAATTGCAATCAGATACAAACTTCTGATTTGTTTAGACTTTTATTTAGAATCATTACCAGGTGATCTATGGGGTAAGAGAATGGAAGAAAGTCCCCTCCTGCCCACTGTTATTGACATTAAAGACAGACCTACTCTCTTATATCATAAGTGGAGTCAAGAAGGAGCCAAAATAAATCTTTTTTATATAATTACATTTGAAGATATAACAAAGATTACAGACATTAATACCAAGATAGATTTCTAGTTCTTGATATTTTTCCATCTTCTCAGAAATTTGAAATCTTTACACCCTAACAAGTGACTGTTCAAAGAGACAACCAATCTAACAAAAATTAGATACTTAAATTAAGTTCTTTTACTGCTAGCAAGAGTATCATAAATTAATTAAAACTACAAAAATTGGGGAGCAGGTGTAGCTCAGTGGTTAAGCACCTGCTTCACATATACGAGGCCCCAGGTTCAATCCCCGGTACCTCCTCAAATAAAACTTAAAAAAAAAAAAAAAAACACTACAGAAATGATAGACTGGAGTGTGGTCTACAGTGTGAACTGTGGTCTATGGTTGGTGGCAAGGCTCCAGGATGTGTAAGTTCATTGAGGTTGGTGGGCCACACTTGTGGGAGATGTTTGTGTGGGATGTGGTGGGAGGTGTGGGAGGTGGGCAACATGGGAATCCCAGTGGGTTCCGTGTAATATTTTAGGTAATCTAAGCACCTCTTAAAATATATGTATATATATATATATATATAAATAACATTTTTGTAAGCAAATACACATATATGCACATATATTTATATATCATTATGCAAATGTTTGTATGTATTGTGAGAATTTTGATTTTTACCCATAATTAAAAAAAAAAAAAAAAAAAAAACAATAATTATAAAAAAAAAAAAAAAAAGAAATGATAGACTGCTGTGTGGAGAAAAAAAATTTAGCACTGACAACCTCCTAACTAGTCTGCCTGCTTCCCCTCCTGATCCCCTAGTCTATTCTCCTCACAACAGCCAGAAAAATCTGTACAAAATATAAACCGGCTGGCGAGGAGACAACGATGGGCAACGGCCAGCCCAGGGAATGGAGAGGGCCTGCATCTGCAGGCAGGATCATCCCACCCACCATATCCATGGGATATAAGCCCTCTCTCACTTGGAGGTGGAGTGGACATCACCATCCCAGTCCCCTCAGGATTGGGGGAAGAACTATGGACTAGAGTGGACTTGATGGTATTCTGTTGTACACATATGGTGATTCTAGCAATGGAAGAAATTATAACAGTGAGGTGGAGCCAGTGGCCATTGGACACTTTCGGGGCAGGGAGGGGATGTGCAGTTGAAATATAGGGGCTTTTTCGGGATTTGGAGGTTGTCCTGAGTGCCACTGTGGCGACAGATGTAGGCCATTTTAAATCAGCACACGCCATTCAGAACTGTGTGGGAGAGAGTGTGGTCTACGATGTGAACTGTGGTCTATGGTTGATGGCAAGGCCCCAGGATGTGTAAGTCCATTGAGGGTGATGGGCCACACTTGTGGGAGATGTTTGTGTGGGATGTGGTGGGAGGTGTGGAACATGGGAATCCCGGTAGGTTCCGTGTAATATTTTAGGTAATCTAAGCACCTCTTAAAAAAAAATATATATATATATATATATAACAATTTTGTAAGCAAATGCACATATATGCATATATATTTATATATCATTTTACAAATATTGGTATGTATTGTGAAAATTTTGATTTTTACCCACAATAAAAAATAAATAAAAAATAAAAAAATAAAAAAATTATATATATATATATATATATATAAATAAACCGGGTTACTCCAAACCCTGCTCAAATGCTCCAATGGCCTACAAGGACCTGTTATGATCTGGCCTTTGTCTACCTCCCCAAACTCAATTCATCATACCACTTTCTCCCTTGTTTACTTTGTTCCAATCACATGCTTTCTTACTCACCCCTGAAAAAATGCCAAGCTTGATCCACTTTAGGGCCTTTGCACATTTATTTCCTCAGCTTGAAAAGCTTCTCCTCCAGACCTCTGCATGTTACTTCACTCAGGCTTCTACTTAAACCCTTTCCCTGGCCCCCATCTAAAACTGCCTCTGGATCCCAGGCCCACTCCTCTTCATCAATGCTCTACCACTTTATTGTGCTCTTTCACTTTCTGGTGCATTTATCTGTTTACTTAGTTTACTATCCTCCAAATACTAGAAACTTGTTTTATTTTTTTTTAATTGGGGTAAATTTTATATTCAGTGAAACACGTAACTGGACAAATCTTAGATGTATCTTAAATGTATAAGAGGACAAATTCTGATAACTTTTTTTTTTTTTTTTTTTTTTAAATTCTGATAACTTTACACGCATTTTTAACTGCCATCCCAATCAAAATATAGAACCTTGCCTATGCCCCCCAAAAAGCACACACTTTTAACAACTAAGCAACATGGCTTAAAAGTTTGCAGAGACAATTTAGATACTTTCCTATCTTGAAAAGCAGCATTTTTGCCGTTTTAAATTATAAGAAAATTCTAACTTTAACTACCAGATCTTTTATCCCAAAGCTCCTCAAAAACCTGTTTTCCTTTGGACTAAGGAAATGTTAAAAATTCACTGAGGCGATGACTGCACAACTCTGTGATGAAAATGAGAGCCAGTGAGTGTACACTTGGATAGAACATACAAGGCATGGGTCTGTATAACAGTGAACCATTGGTGGGAGATGGACTGTGGTTAACAGTACAAATGTGAGAGTGTTCTCTCATGAACTATAACAAATGTACAATACTATTATATAGTGTTAATATTGAAGGGTGTATGGAAAAAATATACCAAATGTAAACTATGGACCACGGTTAATGGTAATAGTCTGATGATGTTCTTTCATAATCTGTAACAAATATTCCACCAACAATGCAAGGTATTGGTGGAGAGGTGATGTATGGGAATTCTGCACATTATGCATGATTGTTTTGTAAGCTTACAACTTATCTAATAAATACATATATATTAAAACAAAACACCTTACTGGCCAGAACTTAATAAAAAAACAAAGGATATCTAAACTGAGTTTTCCTCCAAATAATTTTTAAAATGTACAATGTCATTCAGAACATCTTCCATTATATTCTAATAGTTACTGTTGAAAGCAAATGCATGATAACAAGATTTAACTTTTTAGGTAGCACTACTTTGGACCAGGAAAATATCACCTTGTTTATATAATTCCTATCTGCAAACTATTATTATTTACAAGAAAGATATTTCAAATAATTAATGTAAATTACTGTATCACTATTATATACATTTTAACAAAGACAACACAGGATCTTATTGAATCAAGATTCCATCTGTATTATATTTATTTATTTCAAATCAACTATATAGTCAGGAAATCTTAAGGTAAATCTTCATAGTCAACTATTTCACATGAAGACTTTGGAATACACCTTTCTTGTATGAATACCTCAGCAACTCTTTTAATACCTGAGTTGTATTTAGTGCTGTGTTCACATTTTTAATAGCTTCCTCAAAATTCTCTTCATCTTCTGGAGACCCATATTCATTTTTTAGAATTCCTATTAAAACAGAAACTAATTAGCAAACAATAGCCTTTTTCTTCTTACTCCTCTCCTCTCAACATTATGGAAATAAGCTAGTCAGACTCTGAAGGTAAGATCAGGACACTGAACCTTAAGAAGAAATATGGCTAACTCAACAACAAAAAGACAGCCCAATTAAAAAATGGGCAAAAGACTTGAACAGACATTTCTCCAAAGAAGATATACAAATGGCCAAAAAGCACATGAAAACATGCTCAACATCAACAGGCATCAGAGAAATGCAAATTAAAGCCACAATGAGATACCATTTCACACCCACTATAATGGCTATTGTTTAAAAAATGGAAAATAAGTGTTGGAGAGAATGTGGAAAAATAGGAATGCTCATACATTGTTGGTGAGAATGTAAAATTGTACAGCCGCTGTGGAAAAAAGTTTGGCAGTTCCTCAGAAAATTAAGTATAGAATTACCATATGATCTGGCAATCCCACTTCTACATGTATACCCTAAAGAATCGAAAGCAGGGGCTTGAAGAGATAATCTGCACGCCGATGTTCAGAGAGGCTTTATTAACAATTGCCAAAAGATAGAAGTAACCCAAAAGTCCATCAACTTATGAATGGATGAACCAAATGTGGTATAGATATACAATGGAATATTTATTATTCAGCCATAAAAAGGAATGAAGTTCTGATACATGCTATAACATGCATGAATCCTGAAGACATCATGTTGAGTGAAATAAGCCAGACACAAAAGGACAAATATTGTGTAATATCGCTAATATGAAAAAATTAGGATAAGCAAATTCATGGATTTCAAATTCAGGAATTAGAATACAGGTTACCAGGAGCCGGGGAGGGGAGGAGGTAGGGAATGAGGAGTCTAAGGCTTCAATGGTACAGAATTTCTATTTGGGATAGAAAAGTTTTGGTAATGTATGGTGAAAAGGAAGCACAACATTCTGAACATAATTAACAGTACTGAATTATATGTTTGAATGTGGTTAAAGAGAAATTTTAGGTTGTATCTGATACTAGAATAAAAATTTAAAAAAAAACAAGAAGCCATAGGACTGTAGAACACAATGAACCCTAATGTAAACTACGGACTATAGGTAGTAGTGCAAGTGTAATTATATTCTTTCATGAATTGTAACAAAGGTGCCACACTAATTCAAGGTACAATAAGGAGGGGGGGAGGGATATATGGAAACTGTATTTTCTGTAAACCTACAACTTCTCTACTAAAGAAAATTTATATTTAAAAAAAGAAGAAATATGGCTTATCATTAGTCATTCTTAAAAATGTACAAAAAGTGGCTCCTTAACCTCCCCAAAGGAAAAGTAAAATGAAAGCTCATGACTGCATCATTTGACAGAAGTGTTGAAGAAATTGAAAAATTTGCTTCAAGCATTTCGCTTTTCAAACTTTATACAACATTTAATCGATCCCATATTACCTTGTCTAATCAAATCTCTGAAGTCCTCTTTTTCTTTATATGTTTTAGGTATTCGTCCATTTGTCTAAATTGATTTAAAAAAATTTAATCTAGTTATAAAAACTCAAAAATATGGAAACTGAGAGTCCAAACTTTCCCCCATCCTCCCAAGAGAGATTTTCATTATCAAATATACACTTCACTGAAATCAGGAGGCCCACTTGATAAAAAACAAAAACTGCAGGTCATTTCTCCACATTCGTTCCCCACTGAATGACATTTACCCAAATTTCATTTTGTTCATGAAAAAAATCAGTAACGAAAGAGGAACTGTTGGATTTACATTTAAAAGCACCCACCTCCCCTACAACCCTGTGGAAAAAAATCACAATCTCCCAACTTGCTCCAATGAAATCCTTTATAAATAAATTGAAAATACAGTCACATATAAATTTTTTTTAAAAAAGGACATACTTCACTATACCACTGTGCTAAATATTTAGCTACAATGACAATCCATGGAGTGTGGCTATGGTCCTAAAAACAAGAGACAAATCAAAGAAAATGTCAGCATGAGTTAACATTAATTCTTCACCACATCATCTCATTTTTAACAAATTAAACAATAATTGTTGATAATCTCCTACTATAGAGTAATGAATGTAGGAAAACAAACTAAGTTCATCAAGACTGCTTCATACATTATTTTACAAGTAGTGTCCAATTTAATCCTATGTCAGACATATACTTTTTTTTTTTTTTTTTTTTTACTGGAAGGTCCCAGGGATAGAACCCAGGTCTCTCCATATGGGAGACAGACGCCCAACCATTTGAGCCACATCTGCCCCCCAGAGATATACTTTTATTATGCTTATTTTACCAGCAAGAAAATAGTCTCAGAAACTGCCACCCAAAAATCAATTCTCTTGATTTTAGATATCAATTCTAGTCTAAGAGGACGTTTTGTGTTTTCTGATTAACCAAATACACCTAAATTTTAATTAATATATGGAAAAAATACACATACTCCTTAAAATATATGGTATGATTATTATAAATATTATTTCTATAATGAAATATTCAAAGTTGCTTTGATAACTCTCAAACACTGAACATACGTTTCAGGAAGAATCAATCTGATAAAAGACGCACCCCAAATTCAAACTATTTTTAAAAGGTTTTGTTTGTTTGGCTAGTAGGTTGGTTGGTTAGGAAAGGGCATGAAGAAAGCTTCTGAGATAAGTTAATATCCAATTTCTTGACCTGGGTAGTCGTTACAAGTATGTTTACTTTATGTACTTCAATAAGAAAGTTTTTAAATTTGGGGAGAAAATAGTTTTATTTGAAAAAAGGTAAAGTTTTTTGTATAATCTGGATGAAAGGAATATAGAGGTTTATAGTATTTTCTCACTTTTGTGTAATTCAAAAAAGTTTAGGTTAAAAAAATGTGTTAAGTGTATCTATAAATGGGAGGTTTCACACACACTACTAACCTTTTTTTCCATATGATCCAAATCATAAGACTGAAAATGTTCTCTCAGTTCAGGAAATGGCTTGTCCAGGCGTAGATCCTCTAATGCATTATCTGGATGAGATTCTATTACTGTGAAAAAAAATTCCAAAAGATAAACTCACTTCTTCAGTGATACTCCTAGCAATACACTTAATTATTGGAATTTAGGAAATCTCTCATTTTTAAATGGACATAGGGCCTACAGGTTTTTTTCAATGTGTTACTGAGGTACAATTTTACAACACAGTAAAAATGCACAAATCTTAAGTGGACTATAATTTTAATAAAAATAAAACCAAGAATCTTTTAGAGCAGAATCTCCTTGTGATTGTAACTAGAAAAGATCAAAATCTATGCAGAGATAATACCTAATAACCTACCCTTCCTCCTCCTGTGGTCTTCAACAGACAGCATCACTATCCATCTATTTCTCCCCAGAAACCTGATGGCCATCCTTGTCCTCTTGTTTCCTTGGCCCCAACATTTGTCACTCACACACCCTGATCTCACCTTATATACAGCTCTCCACAGGGGGTAGTACAGGAGCGTATATCATTTCGGTGAGTGTTTAGAGCTAGGCCCAGTTCTGTCACTATGTCATTTGCTAGCTGGGTGACCTTAGGCAGTTAAGTAACTAATCTCTCTGTGCCTTAACATCCTCATCTATAAAAAGCATATAATAATACCTACTTTATATAAGTTTTGTAAAGAATAAATGAAATAATCCACATAAGGGCAGGCACAAAGCTAGCAATGTTAAAATTTCATTATGATCTACTTCCTCTTCCCCTATCCCTACAATATCTGTCCTGAATCAGGGGCTCTCACTCTCTCTCTCACCTAGACCACTGGACATCTCTTTTTTTTTTTTCAAGATTTATTTCTCCCCACCCCCTCGTTGTGTGCTGGTCTTCTTTTTTTTTTTTTCAGGAGACACTGGGAACCAAACCCAGGAACTCCCATGCGGGAGGGAGACACCTAATCGCCTGAGCCACCTCTGCTCCCTGCTTTGTTGGGTCTCTTATTGTGTTTCCTCACTGTGTCTCTTGGTTGTGTCACCTCACTGCGTCATCTCATTGCATCAGCTTGCCAGGCCAGCCCGTTGCATCATCTTCCCATCTTGCATGTCTCCTCCAGGAGACACGGGGAACCAAACCCGGGTCTCCCACGTGGTAGGCGAGAACTCAGTCACCTGAGCCACATCCACTTCCCTGGACATCTCTTAACAGCAACCACTGCCTCCAATCTTTGCCCCTCCAAATCCATTCATTCTCCATCCCACTTTTAAAGTGACCCACTTAAAATAAAACTTTTACCCTACCACTCTCCCAATTAAAATTCTTAAATGGCCTGTCACTACCTGCCAGAAGCTTATCCTACAAGCCACTCCCTAACTACCTGTGCAGATACTACTCCTCAATGATACTACCAATGCCAATGGCTATCATTGCACTAGTGGAGTGCCTGGCCTATAGTTGGTACAAAATGAAAACACGTGTCTTGAGTAAAGAATGCTCTTTGGGGAGGCGGCTGTGGCTCAATCAGTAGGGCTCCCGTTTACCACGTGGGGGGCCCCGGGTTCGGTTCGCGGGGCCTGCTGGTGGGGGCGGCCCGCCCGCACGGGTTGGCTGACCCAGCGAGCGCAGGCAGCGGGGGGGGGGGATAGATGAATAAATAAATAAAATCTTTAAAAAAAAAAAAAGAATGCTCTTTGGGTAATAAAAGTAAATTTTATGACTTTAGATGCAAAATGATGCAGGCCTGCTTATGAATGACTTCAGTCTGCATAGCCCTGTTTTCCTAGGAGTAGTAATTAAGTAAACGCCTGGTTTGTTTGTGTATCAACACCTGAACTGCACTTGAACTGGAGTTGGGGGAACTATGAAAACAGCATGCAGGCCTCAGGCCTTCGTGAGAATGGAATAAAAGATGGGGAAAAGGTGAGGAAAAGGTGGTGTGACTTCTGTGTGTCAGGACGACCCACAACCTTCGCTCTTGCCTATGGCAGCCATGCATGCCCTGTGTGGGTCAGGGAGCCAAAGAAGCTAGGTGCTTGCTAGGCCTCCTAATAAGAAGAATCTATACCTGTTGAATGCCCTCTTTGTATCCATTTATAATACTAAGTAAAAGAAATATTATTATTATAGCCTAATTGTGGTTTTTGAGTCTGCTTGCCACTTTGAAGCTGTAACTGGAATTGGGCTACACAAATTTACTTTGTAAATTAAAATTAACTTTCTAAATTATCACGTTTCTAAAACTATAGCTAAAGCAACCAATAGCAAGCCCCAGATACTCAACAATTTTACCTGGATGTTCTTTTATAATGATTCTCATATAACCAACCAGTCCATATGTCCTACAGATCAAAAGAGGGATCTGGGAATTCCAGAGGACATCTGCTAAACGTAGTAACGTACTGCAAAGATAAGCAAAATAAATAAGAATATGATCAACTGGATATATGCCAAACATGAAAATCCCTTAAAATAAAGCAACTTTCTTTTTTTTAAGATTTTATTTATTTATTCATTTATCCCCCCCCTGCTGCTTGCGCTCGCTGGGTCAGCCAACCACGCCGTGCGGGCGGGCCCGCCCCCACCAGGAGGCCCCGGGAACCGAACCCGGGCCTCCCATATGGTAAACGGGAGCCCCACTGACTGAGCCACAGCCGCTTCCCAATAAAGCAACTTTCTTACTCAAATAATAAATAATAAATACAAAGATATACCCACTGCATTTACATGAGCAGGTGAAGGCTGTACTGAAAAGCACAAAGGTGTAGTCAAAGCTTATCTTTTGGACTAGAAGGATATGAAAGCCGTCTTTTTTATTATGGAGAATGTTAGTGAAAGATACCTTCTAAGCACTTCTACAATGAAGAAAAAAACATTTCTAAAACCCTTTACACAGTCCCCAAATGTTTCCTATAATCAACTCTAGTTTCCATCAGTAACTACTCAGTGCTCTAAGTAACTGCTCTAAATATATCAAAAAAAGTTTCATATCTCAACATTTTTCTCTACCCTGTCTTTTCAATGCTGGAAGATTTATAAGTCCTTCCAATTAAAGGCTGCTACAGCATTTAAGAACTTTTAAAACTACACCTTAGACTGCAGGGAAAAGAAAACCATGTAAATCTATTAAGAGGTTAAAATAGAAACACTAACATAAAAATTTACCTTTCAGGGAGCTGAGTTGCAATCACAGCGGTAAACCTACAGAAAAATGAAGGATCATTGTCTAGAAGGTTTTCTGGACTCTAAATAGGACAAGGGAAAAAAATCCAACAATTTCACATTCATATTAAATATGGCAGAAACAGGTAAGCTATTTTAGAACAAATGAAGCAACATACTAGACTCCAACATTAAAGTAATTCAACTGTCAACATAAATGATACAAAGACTAAAAATTCTAAATTCCTAGGGCTTTGAATTATTAAATAATTACATTTCATCACGGAAATAATGTGTATACATATGTACCTCTTCCACAAAACTTCCAGAGACATCGTTATTTAATTCTTGTAAGAATTCCATGGCAGCTTGGGCTCGGTTCTTTTTAAAACAAAGCATTTGACTTGAATTAGAAAAAATTTGGTTACAACGTAACCCCCAACTTAAAGGTCAAGCAAACACATTGTAAACTTACTGAAATTCCATGCATAGGTATGATAACTCTTGCTTTCTACAGTGTTTAAACTGGGATTCAACCAGAATATTACTTAAAACAGAGTTAAAACCTCATTATTTGTCCTTAAATGACTACATTATTTGTATTCTATTTTTCTGACTAGGCAAACGACCAGAAAACCCTGGGCAGCAGGAAGGACATCCTAGATCAAGTTCAGATTTTTTCTTTTTTTTTTTTAAGGTACCAGGGGCCAGGAATTCAACCCGGGACTGGGACCTTGTATGTGGGAAGCTGGTGCTCAACTGCTGAGCCACATCAGCTTCTCTGAGTTGGTTTTTTTCATTTGTTTTGCTTATTGTTCATTTTTGTTTTTTCAGGAGGCACTGGGAACAGAACCCGGGACCTCCTGTATGGGAGGAGGGAGCTCAACCACTTGATCCATTATCTGCTCCCCAAGTTCAGTTTCATTTTAACCCCCTACACCTATAATCCTAAACAGAGGTCATTCGTTAAAGAAACTGTCTTTTATGTTTAGAATATTGTTGTACTATGTGACCAATACAGTTTTGTAAGTTTTTAATAAGAAATATAAAAATAAAGGATAGGGAGAGGATGTAGCTCAAATGGCTGAGCACATGCTTCCCATGTACGAGATCCCGGGTTCGATCCCTGGTACCTCTGAAAAAAAAAATTAAATTAAATTAAATTAAAATAAAATAAAATAAAGGGTATTCTTGTTCACTCTTTGTTAAAAACTTTGATAGCCAGAATACTTCATTATCTGAATATTATTATTAAAGATTTAGTTTTAATACAGGTATGTAGTGTAAAAACAGACAATACATCTAAGTTTTTTAATGACCAAATATTTATATAAAGATTTACAAGATTAGAAAAATGAGCAAATTCAACATTTCTCCTCAGAGAAATAATAAACTCTTTTAAAGTCAAAGGTTTTCAAGCAATCAAAACATAAAATGGCATCAGGAAGCAGATGTGGCTCAAGCCACTGGGCTCCTGTCTACCATACAGGAGGTCCAGGGTTCGATTCCTGGAGCCTCCTGGTGAAAGGCAAACTGGCCTGCACAGCAAGCTGGTCTGAGCGGAGAGCTGGCCTGCTCGGGAGTGCTGGCCTGCATGGAGAGCTGGCGCAGCAAGATGACACAACAAAAAGAGACACAGAGGAGAGGCAATAAGAGACGCAGCAGACCAGGGAGCTGGGGTGGCCCAAGAGATTGAGGGCCTCTCTCCCACTCCAGAAGGTCCCAGGATTGGTTCCTGGAGCTGCTTAAAGAGAAGACAAGCAGACACAGAGAGCAGACAGCGTGCGCAAAACAAACGGGGTCAGGTGGGGGGATAAGTAAATAAATCTTAAAAAAAAAAACATAATGCCATCATTAGATGCTCACATGCAGCTATAATCTATAACAAATTGTTTTACCTTGCCGATACTGCTTCTTTGAAGAAAAAAACTAAAATTGACAGAATTAAAAAAAAAAAAATTAAAGGCTTATTTGACTATAAAGGAAAGGTAATTGTAATGCCAGGTATATTTTATTCATACTATGAAACAAACTATATTTTTATTACAGATTGTAACAACCTTCCTGGAAGAACAAAAATGTATGGACACTTTTATAAACAAAGATAAGCTAATAAATCAATGTTTCCCAAGGCACGTACCACAGAATACAAATTTCACAAGATGTATTGAAAGAAATGGGTTCCCTGGTTTAAAAAAGTTTGGGAAACACCATATGTTATATATCTATAACATCTATATATCTGCCTCTTGGAAATTCACAATATACATAATATATATGATATTAAAGTCTGATAGTAAAGAAATGTTTAGCTTCATTTACCCATTTCCCAAATTCATTTGACCATGGAATCCATTTGCTCATTTAACAGCTAGTAACATTACCTAGAACCAGTATTCCACAATTTTTGCAAGTAACTATATCAGATTTATTCAGGCTTCCTCCCCCAAATATCCTCATCACGTCTCAAGGTCCAGATCAGAGTCAAGATGCCATTTATGGCACAAACTCACTGGCACCCTAAGAAACAGAAATCTTATCCTTATTATATCCAGCTCTAACCAACCAAGCAAATAACCCATACACTGAGATTAAGTACACAAAGATAACAGGACTATTCCTTTATCGATACCAATAAAAGGGCCATGTTGTGGGTAGGAGAAATATATATTACCACCCAAAGAAAAGACTCAAAACTCAATATGAACCAGCTTCTATTTTTTCTTATACTTATTCGTTGTTGTTTACTTAAAATTCAATGGGAAATCCCAGAATCCAAGTCCCTGAAAAGGGGCACTTGAAAATCAAATTTGGAAAGGCCCTGGAAAGTCTAAATATGATAATCCTTAAAGAATAATATCCAGCCCATCTTTATTTTTTTGTTTTGATTTTTTTATTTATTCAGTTCATCTTTAAAACAGGACTTTTAAGGAGACAGTGTAGTAAAGAGAAAGATACACCTAGACTAAGCTTAAGAGAACACAAATTAAAAGTATCATTTTCATTATTCATGTAATACAGAAATACAATTATTTTTAATTGTGTATAAACATCTCAGAACCCATGCAAGGATTCAGATTTCACAAATAAAGTGTCCAAATTTCACAAATAAAAGGATAATGACTACTCTTTTGTATTAACAATACTAAAGATAGTAATGATGTATACCTTTTACTGGCAACTTATTTGCCAGACATCATGCTAGCACTTTACCTGTTAAATTCATTTCATCCTCACTATAACACTAACATAGGAATTATTTCCACCTGAGAGTCAAGTCACCGAGCTGGAGGAGGTGAAGCTAGAATTCAGGCCCCACCCTCCCATGACAACATACTGCCTTCCCTATATATTTGAAAAAAATAGAACATACTTGTTTCCAGCATCTTCTCCACTGACCTGATTTCCATCAATAATTGTAAATGAGCCAATACCTAGAAGACAAAATAGAGTCAGTCAAGAATATATAGTTCTAGTTCAAAATTGTGAAGTAAATTTAGATGAGAACCACCATACTACATTACCTGGTAGTACCAAGTTTTTAAGAATTTCAGTTCCTGTGGCTGTTGCATTGATTAGACAAACATGAGCAGATTCTAAAGCCTCTTGCCCATGATCACCCCACAACCTACAAAACAAGATGTCAATTCAACGTTTTTAAAACTTCCACAAAAATACAAATTTCTTATCTGAATGGTGATCTTTGTTTTTTGTTTTTTTTTAAAGTGTTCTTGCATAGAGAAACTGATGTGATAACCAGGGCAACCATGTGCAGTAGGAATAGCAGATGTTATTAGGGGGATTATATAGCTGAGTAACCTAAGAACTCAGGTTCAGAAGTGATGCCTTGCATGTTACAGGAGGGTCAAATCAGAATTAGGAACTTGGTCTACCAGGTTCTTGTCCTTTACTCTCTTTTCAAACCAGATAACATACAGAACAGAAAGTCTGTAGATAGAGTTCATAACTTACTAACATTAAATAAGTATTTTGGATTTGAAACCTATTTTGTTCTCTATTTTGTTTCTCCTATTTCATTTCTCCTTAAGTTACATGGATCCACTGCATTTAGAATCTTGACATAGGGCTATCACTGTGACATCAGCAAAACTGAGCAAAAACTTTACCAAGAAACTGATTCTTTCTATCTGAAAAGCCTCACATCTATTTCTATAGGAGTGCTTTAAAATATAATATCCACATTAATAAATATAAACCTTAACAAACACAAAGATGTAATAAGAATTAGAAATGTGTATCATAACCTAATTCACACCAGCATATCAATTAACAAGGCATGATATATAATCACACACGTATCATGGCATCTGGGCCAACCTGATTACCTTCACCCAGAAAACCTATTAACTAGTTTATCTTTTCTTCTCAGTACAGGAAGTACAGGGAGAACCCATATCATCAGAAAACTGTAATAGCCAAATAGGTATTAGCAGCCAGAAAGACACAATTTTAATGTGCCTTTCCCATCACCTGATCTAAAGCAGATTTCCCCTCACTGTGCAGCTGATATGTCCTCCAGAGCATATCACACTCTGCAACTGCCTCATTTAGTTTTTTATTTCCTGGACATCCATCTTTTCATGTCATTCTTCAGCTTCATAAGGGCCTACACCATTCCCTCTATTCACCACCAGGCCCCCAATACCTGGCACAGTGCCTTCCTTGCTCAGGGTAAGTGATCACTGAATAGCTGTTGAATGAATGGAGGCATAGCCCTAAAGAACTAAATGGACTGGAAATATCTTTGTTTTCCATGAGGGCAGGGCACACAGAAGCCACGTGACATATTTGGTTGATGGATGCTTGAATAGTTGGAAAGTGATCCTAAGAGAATACCAGTGCATCTCTAAGGAACATGTTTCAAGAAAGGGGCCAAACAAGAAATCAATCCTCTCTACTCTCTTGCTTGCCTAACTAAGGAGAACCAACGCTGTGTTGACTGATGCCTGGCTTCACTACTTCACTTCTATTTCCTTCTGACACTTCAAAACCAACAAATGGTTCCCACTATGAAAGGTGAAGTCTGGTCCTTAAATGGAATGGACTCAGCAAAAACCCTCCTTTGTTACAGTTGCTTAGTAACCTCAAATATCTCCTCAGCTTGGTCACATATGGTTATACTTGCATTCAAAACACAAGTAACTCCAAGAATTTACAAGAGAATATAAGTTGGTTACAAGGGCTCTGCCACCTTGCCTCTTTCCCCACAAACTTGGGAATAGAGTGATGTGACAGTACCAGAAAAAGCCAGAAAGTTTTGAGTTTGAAATCCTGTATCAAATACAGGTGGGACTCTGGGCAAGTTACCCAACTTCTCCAAGACTCAGTTTCCCCATCTATAAAGCAGAGAGAATATTTGTCTTCAAGGCTGCTGTCAGAATTGAGTCCTAATGACCCCAATACAGTGCTGGGCTGTGGTTGCAAAGTGGGAGTTACTGTCCTTAGCGACTGGCTTGAGGGCTCCAGGAGGAAGGGAGGCCAAGCATCTTTTTTTTCCACTGCCTGAGCACACCGAAAATGCTCAATAAATAAGACGCGTGTGGGGAGAAAAGGCAAGGGAGGGAAAGTAGTAAAGGACCAGCCTGATGGCTTAGACCTGCACTGTCCAGCAAGGCAGCCAGCCACAAGTGGCTACCGAGCACTACAAATTGGGCTACTACCAACTGAGATATGCTGTAATTGTAAGATAAGTGTACACATCGGATTTCTAAGACAGTATGGACGGAAAAAAAAGAATGTAAAATATCTAATAAATTTTCATATTGATTATGTGTTGAAATGATAATATTTCGGATATACCGAGTTAAACAAATTACATTATTAAAGTTAATTACACCTGTTTATTACTTTTTTTTTTTTTTAAACGTGGCTCCTAGAAAATGTACAATTACATGTATGGTTCGCATTCGGGACTAGCGTAGAATTTCCATAGGACAGCGCTGGCTTAGGACAATACCCAACACTCGGTGCCGCTCTCTGCGGCCGGGGTCGGGTACCCTCAATCTCCCCCAAGTCTGCAGACCAGGGAGCCTGAGCTTGGCGACGTGAGGCGGGGCCGGCAGGCGCCCTGGTGACCCGGCTGGCGCTGGAACCGCGCACCTCGAACCGCACACAGCGCGACAGGCGGGCGGGCGCTCCTCTCGGGGGAGAGGGATTCCCGGCCCTCCCCGAACCCCCCGGGCCTCGGGCGGGAGCCCCGAGCGCCAGATCCCCGCGCCACACACGGCCCGGCCTGGCAGGAGGCCTGAGGGAGGCCCGACCGCGCCGCCCGCGTGCTCAGGTTTGGTCCGGACGCAGGGTTGTCCGCCAGCCCCACGCCCGGCTCGGTGAGCCCTGGCTCACCTCAGCTGCCGGTCGTACTTCTGCTCCTTGGGCAGCTTCCCCAGCTGCGCCATGGTCGCGCCGGCCGCGCAGAGAACAGACAATTCCTTTGCCGAGCGCCACCACTGCCTCCACTCGCGCGCAAGCGCACTGAGCGCTCCGGGACCGCCGCGGCCTGCTGCGCGCCGCCCGCTTGGGGCGCCACCACTGTACTGCGCAGGCGTCACCCGTACGCCAGGACTTACGCGGCCGGGACCAGGGCTGGTACTCGTTGTCCAGTCTCGCCGATGCACCAGCGCTGCTTGTCTAGTGGTCCCTCCCTCTGCCCTAGGCTTGGGAATCTGGCACGCTTGGATTTTAACCACTTTCTGATTGTGAGAGCTGCTCTTTACCTCTCAAATCCTGTTTGCTCATCTGTGCATTGGGCTCTCGTTCACAGGATTCCTTTAGCCTTAAATGAGATTTTGAATAAACAGAGCCAGGCTTACAAAAAATCCTGGAAGAATAATAACGTTGATTATTATTATCATTATTGTTCGTCCATTTCTTCCATCCTTTCATGCAACAAGCCCACGCTGAAGACCTGCTTTGTACCAGAAAGCAAGGCACTCCCTCACTACAGATTCAAAGAGGAATAAGTCTGCGGCCCTATTCTTGGGGAGTTCAGAGTCCTGTTGTAGAGCAGGGGAAAGAATAATCAACTGCGTGCTAGAATAGGTGGCCTCCTATAGATAGAGGGAGGAAGAACCCATCCACTCCAGGTGTTGAGATGAAAGGGTGTTTTAAGCAGAAGGAACAGCAGGTGTCATCCTTGGGAGGCAGAGAAGGCATGGCAGGCCATACGTGCTAGAGAAAGGTTGGTGTAGGGGGAGTGGGGTGGGGGGGAGGGAAGGAGTGGTCACCCCAAGTTTGAAAGGCAGCAGGGATCAAGTTGTGAGGATCATGAACATGGAAGCAAGGAGGAATGTAAAGCCCTCTGCTCCCTGAAAAGAGCCACTTTTCAGAAAGAGAATGGCTGCCCTCTGGGGTTGGGTGCCAAGGAAGGGGGCTTCCCCATATGGATGGGAGAGAAGGAAGGGGCTGGAGGCCAGGAGATCAGGTAGGGAGGGAGATGAGGATTCCTTCTCCTTTACCTCCCAGACCTTACATTTACCTTCAGGTTAATAATTGCCTGAAATAAGGTAAAAATGAGCACAAATCCCCATGTTCACCCCCACCCCACTCGGATGGAGATGGGAGGATGCAGTTGTATGGTAATGATGCAGCAATGATAGATGCGCTGTGTCCAGGACCAGCACACCCTCCCATGACTTCCCTGGCTCCTACCCAGCACGTTGGGACGCAGCTGATGGGAAACAGAGGCAGGAGGCTTTCCCAACATATGCTTATGCTGTCATATTTCCTTCTCTGGTTGGACAGGTGAAATATAAGGGGTAATAAAATACACCCAGGGAAAGTCAGAAGGCCAAAAGGCAACAGGTGACAGTTTATTGCTCAATCTCTCATGCTCAGTGCAGTCATGAACTAAATGAATGGAAACACCCACAAAACTGGAAGAAAGCCACATAGCACCTAAAAGAAATACATGATTTTGAGAAGGTTTGTGTTGGTGGCATCTGTAAAAAGATACCTCCGTATGACTTTTCCTGCAGGATGTGCAGATCAATGCATGATGGGGCAATAAGGTTCCTACAAGGTAACGTCTAACTCCATCTCCTCCTCTTAGCTATTGTGACTTTGGGCAACTTAATCTGTTCTTCTGAACCTCATTATCCTCATCTGTAAAATAAAGATGATAATAACCACCTAATGGAGATCTTCTGAAAAGATGTTTGGAAAATATGCATGAAACAGATCAGGGCCTAGAACATTGTAAGAGCCCCATGCATGTGAGAATATTATTACCCAACTGGTGGGGCTGTTGGAGAAATAAATGAGGCTGTGCTGTGAGGATCTGGTCCTTGCCTGGCATGTGGCCGACCCTCAGAACATGTTAGCTTAGCCAGGATCTGCTTGGACATTTCCTGACAGGTGGTGTAAAAGGGGTTTGAGCCTGGGGGCAGGGGTCCCTGGGAAGGTCCCCAGTGTGGATGCTGAGGTTGCCATGCAATCCACATTGCAGCCTGACCAGCCACGATCAGCCCGTGCTCCTTTAATGGAAGAAAATCCAAGGTTGTCAGGAGAGTCAGGTAGCAGGTTTTCACCTGGTTTGTACACCCCCTCGGCCCTCCATGCTGCCAACTGACCAGAGAGATTTGCCACCAAGGACAATGAAGATAACAGACCCAGAGCTATCATGAAAAAGGGCCTCCCAGCAAGGGGCACCTCCCCAAGCAGCATGAACAGAGTGCTGCTGCTTAGTTCCCATTGAGGCAGGTTAGTACCGGGAAAAGAGGAAAGACAAGTCACAGCTGGGACCCAGCAAGGAACATGGTCATGAGACCCCTCCTGGAAACCCCCTAAGGGAAGGCTGCTACTAAGACCACAGGTCCCATTTGGCACTCCCCTGGCCATTTGGAACTCCCCCGAGGTCGAGGGGAAGCCCCAGATAACTCCAAACAGGCCTCTCCATTGATTCCAAATAACTCCAAACAAAAGGTCTCATCATTGGTCCCCTGAGGGCTAACAAGTGGGGATCATAAGGTAACCAATGAGAACAGCAAACAGCTGGGGCCCCTCCCCAACATTAGGAAAGGGGAAGAGTAAAGAACGGATTTAATAAAGGCAGCCCCCCCCCATCCCAGGTGCTCCTCTTTGCCTGAAGATAGCCTGCATTCACGTTGGGTGTGTAGTTTTCTTTTCTCTCATTTCTCTCAATAAACTCTTTTTATTGGCCTAACTAAACTGGCATGTTCTTAAATTCTTTTATGTGACATAGCCAAGAAACTAGAGGAATCCAGCACCTTCCAACTTCACCATGGCACTTTGTCTCTAGGCCTACTCTCCCCCCATAAGATAAGGATAGTCCTGTGTGTGTAAAAGTCCCTGTGCTGGGGCTATGGAGAATGATCAGACATAGCCCCTGCCATCTGGGGCAGTGATTTTTCTGTGTGTGATTTTTTTTTTTTTTTTTTTTTTTTCCTGTTATGGAGGGCAGAGAATTAGACGTATAGGACCAAGAAGCCATGACCCAATTCATTTAGGCCTCTGGTTTTCAAAGTATTCTGGATCAACATCTCAACATCACCTGGGAACATCACCTGGAAAATACAAATTCTCAGGCCCCACCCCAGACCTGCTGAACCAGAAACAAGGAGGGTGAGGCCCGGAAGACTGTTTAAACAAGTCCTCCAGGTGATTCTAATGCATCTTCAAGTTTTATAGGGGAAAGAGTAGAGGCCTGGAAAGGTGAGTGAAGTCCCCAAGGTCTCATAGATAGTAAGTCTTGGTGTGGGTATTAGAAACAAACACCCAAAAAGATCTGGCCAGATCCCAGCTCAGATCTGTTATTTGACCCATCCTGGTTTGTCTAAATGGGGTTGAGGGGAAGCCTGGATCCTTGGGCTCCCGGGAAGTTTGGGACTAGCTCTACCCTGGAAGAGTTTTTAGTCTTTGGGAAACCAACCAGGGAAGTTGAGTCACAACCCAGGATGCCCTCCCAGGCCTTGGCCACAAGCCCCCCTTGCCTGTCCTTGCCATCCTAGCTCTTTTCACCCTGAAACTCACTGGCCAGCTCTCTTTTTTACCCCCAAGATCAAAACAGTATTTTATTTGTAGAATTTTACCAAATATCTAGAATTTTATATATTCCCAAGACTATTGTTATTAAATATTAGAAAATATATGAACCAAAAAAAAAAAAAAATTTGAAATGCCAATGGGGTTGATAAAGGAAAAGCTCTCCCTTTTTTAAGACTTCCTCTCTCCCTCCCTCCTGTTCCTTACTTCCTTCCATCAAACATTCTGTAAGAAGATCCATTAATTCTTCATTTAAAAAATGTAGTTGTAGGTCTACAGAAAAATCATGCAGAAAGTTCAGAGTTCCATATATCCCACACAAACACACACAAGTTTTTCTGTTATTAACACTTTGCATTAGTGTGGTAGCTTTGTTACAATTGATGAAACAATATTGTTACAATTACACTATTACTACTAACTAGAGTCCATGGTTTACATTAAAGGTCACTCTTTGTGTTGTTCAGTTCTATGGTTTGTTTTTTATTTAATTTTTATTCTGTTAACATGAATACAAATAAAATTTCCCTTTTTAACCACTTTCAAATATACAATTCAGTGGTGTTAATTATGTTCACAGTATTATGCTACTATCCCCACCACTCATTACCAAAATGTTTTTATCACTCCAAATAGAAATTCTGTACCAATTAAAGCATTTTCCACCCCTACCCCTGGTAATCTGTATTCTAATTTCTGACTCTATGAATTTGCATATTCTAATTATTTCATATCAGTGAAAAAAATATTCTTTTGTGTCTGGCTTATTTCACTCATATCTTCAAGGTTCATCCATGTTTTAGCTTGTATCAGAACTTCATTCCTTTTTACAGCTGAGTAATATTCCATTATATGTATATACCACATTTTGTTTATCCATTCTTCCATTGACAAGCACTTGGGTTGCTTCCTCTTTCTGGCAATTATGAATAATGTTGCTATGAACATCAGTGTGCAAATATCTGTTGGAGTCACTGCTTTCAGTTCTTTGGGGTACATACATAGAAATGGGATTGCCAGGTGATATGGTAATTCTAGACTTAACTTTCTGAGGAACTGTCAAACTGTCTTCCACAGTGTCTGCACCATTTTAAATTCCCACCAATAAAGAAGGAGGGTTTCTATTTCTCCACATCCTCATCATTGGCCAAACTCTTGCCTGTCTCCCCCAACCTCATAAGCACCCTGAGGCAGCTTTGGATCTGTTTCATTCACCATTCTATCACCTGTGCCTGACCCAGTGCTTGATACCAAATATGCCTTCAATAAATGCTTGTTGAATGAAAGAATACATTTTTGAAAACCACTTGCACCTTACTTTATACATTTTAAAATGTGTTACTGGCCCTGTGTATACCATCTAATTTGGTAATTCTATTTCTAGCAATTTATCCTAAGGAAATCATCAGACACACATAGATAGATGTGTATATAAGGATGTTCACTGCAGTTGTATTTACAGTAGTGAAAACTGGAAACCAGCCATTTACCAGATCAGTATGTAATTAGTAAGCATCAAGTCCTCCAAGATGGTCAAGAGCATGGAGAGATATTTACCATTGGCCATTAGGGGAAAAATACTGGCCACAAAGCTATACACGTGATCCTGATTTTGCTTATTTTTGTTTGTTTGTTTAAGTACTACCAAATACATATTGAGATGGCCAGTGATTATAATTTTCTTCTTTGTGCTTTTCTGATTCTTCCAAATTTTCTACAATGTATAGATGCCACTACTATAATTGGAAAAAGTGAGTTCTGGCTTTTAAATATGCCCAAAAAAGTTGAGGAAAGGAAAGAGTGAAGGTCTTTGGTACCGGAAGTCTCACAGACACCAACTCACCTGACCTTTCTAATGCTCTATTCCCCTCTTATAGATGAGAAAACTCAGGCTCAGAGAGGTGAAGTAATTTACTCCAAGTCACATAGCCTATAATGCTGGGAGCCAAGCCCAGATCTGTCTGAGTTCACAGGCCAGGCTCATTCCATCCTACTGCCACCCCTCCCCACACACACACACCCACATACAAGGAGTGAAATGCTTTTTAAAAAATAGAAGGAACCATATTCTTGACATTAGTGTCTCCAGCCTACAGAACTTCCAATCTGGCCCAATGGCTCTGTACAAAACTTACAGTGAAAGGGAGGCATGATTCTGCCTATTGGTGCAGCATTGGATATCTGTTCAAAATAAGGTAGACAAAGCAGGAGTGATCACCTCATTGTAGAGCAAAAGCACTGTATCTTGGAAAAGGGAAGTGAGATCTGGCTAAGGGTGTGGCTGTGCAAGCTGCTCATGCCTTCCACCCCCCTTCCTCCTGGGCCACTGCCCACTCCCACCCACCATAAACAGCAAAAACGAGGAGGGGCTGATGCCAGTGAGACCAAAGAGTAAACTTCTGAACAAATAAATCAATTCAGCTTTAAAGACACCACCTAATTGAGGTTGGAGGTGCCTGAATGAAGGCACAGGCTCTCCTAAAGTTTGCCTGAGTGGGCTGCAGGGGACAACCAAGACTTCACTTGAGAAGGGCAGGCTCCAAAGGCTCCTCTCACCTGCCTGAGTTCCCAGTAGCTGGAGTAAAAGAGCTGTACACAGACTGCAGGCAGGAAAGAATTGAATCAATTTTTATATGGTTGTCAAAAAGGTAACAACACACTTTACGCCTTTCATAAGGTATAAAGTACACTACTATGTACTATATATTGCTTATGATCAATGTTAAAACACTGAACTCAATTAGTGAATTGTGAAAACACTCTGCTGATTAGTTTGGAAAGCTAAGTAAAATATATGCTTTATTCACCAAATGTACTTATATTGATTTATTAGCAGTGTTAAAACATGGAATTCACTTAATGAACTATGAAAACACTACTTTGATTTGTTTTGTAAACTCTGTAAAATATACACTGTATTCACTGCTTTGTACTTACAGTGACTTACAATCAATGTTATAACAAAGTAATCACTTAGTGAACTGTGAAAACACTATGTTGATTAGTTTGGAAAAGTAAGTAAAACATGCTTTATTTACTGCTAAAAAAAAAAGTATAAAGTAGGAGATAATAAACAGTGTCCCTCCTACCCCCCTTCCGCACTCTCCCCCCACCCTTCCATTCTCCGTGGAGGCAAACAAGCTCACCAGCTTCTCTGAAGTCCTTCCTGAGGGAGTTCTCACAAATGTATGCAAATGAGAATCAAATTTAAAATCCACAATCCACTTCCTTCCCCTCCTCACAATTTTACCAACAACATTGATTGAGGGAATCAGTAGCCCTGGGTTTTCATCCTGGCACTATCATTCAGCCCATCATTCAACCTCTATGAGCTTTGCTTTCCTCATCTGTAAAATGGGGTGAAAATCCCCAAGGGTTGCTATGTGTATGAAGTTAGTCATAAAACTACAAAGAATAATCTCAACTTTATTTTTTGTACTCTAAATGAAGATAAAAAAATAAAAGCCTGGGTTGCTTTGAGAAGGGAGTGGGCTCATGGAGTAGACACATGTGGGTGCATCTCCAGGCTGCTGAGCGTACTGGAAATCCCCCATCCCCTCCCCCCAGGAGAAGGGTGCTAGGCCTGGCTGGGAGAGGAGGGAGGCTGCAGGGCTCACCAGGAAGTATGCTTTTGTCTTCTTGGTCTGGAAATGATGTTTCTGGCTTGGAGGGCTGAGGCCTTGACAATGTTGGCTTCTCTGTCACATGCTGGTCTTGAGGCCACTCCCTCCATCTCTGTCATGAGTTCCCTGCCCCCACCCCAGGGTCAGATTTATATTAAGGGCCCCTTCCCATTCCTAGGTCAGAAAGGGGCATGCAGCAGGGCTCGGAAGTCACTGATGCTGCTAGGCCGTTGCTAAGTCAAAAATTAATCTCCACAACTCTCTCTAGGATCTGGGGTTCAGAGCCTGGGAGAGGGAAATCAAACAGCACATCGAGGTAGGGGGGCCAGAAAGACAGGATGCCAGACTCTTTCAAAAGATCAGCCATGGGCAGAGCCCCAGAATAGTCTCCCGTGGTAAAGGTCTGCCTGGCAGACATTCTACAAATGGCCCTCCAACCCCTGCTGGGTACAGGGCCCTGGGTGGGATCATTTGTCTATCCTTCCATCCACCCATCTGTTTGTCTTCCAAAAACTGCCTGCTAAGGCCTAGCCAGAGACAAGCCCTATCCTTAGCATGGGACCACATGCAAAGGTGAATCAGACTGGGCTGGGTGGAGTCATTGGGTGTGAAGCAGAGAATGTACCTGGTAGAGAGCACAGTAAGGACCAGACCTCATTGAGGTGGGCAGGGAAAGGATGCTGGGCTAATGCAGGCCCTGAGTTGGAGCGCAGGGTGGAGTGCTTGAGCCCTAGACAGGTATGCTGAAGGTCAGATGGAGCCAAGGAGAAGAGGAACAAATAGCAGGTTGTAGATGGACAGGCAAAGAGTCCCTGATGGAAAGAGGAAGCAGCAGAGAGAATGAGAGAGAGGCCTCGGACCTTGAACTGGGGGGGAGCCAGCTGGTATCTGTGGGTCTGTCTGCCCCCATGCCCATTGGCTGATGCCACCCCTTCCCACTGCTTCATTAGGGGCCCTGGTTCTGCTTGTCCAGAAGTTTGGATTCCCAATCCTGCCCCCTCCCTTCTATCCCAGGTCTCCCAGACCCCCACACCCACAAGACCCTCTTGATGTAATCTAAGTATCTTTTAAAATAAAAAAAAAAAAGTAAATATGGGGCTAAATACATGTTATTTTTTATCATTAAAATAATGTAAGAGCTCAATGAGTGCTTAAATAAAAATAGTAACAATAACAAAATAAATAAATTAAAAAAGACCCTCTTGCCCTGGAGCGCCAAGGGGAAGTGTTAAAGAGCACAGCATCTGGAGTGAGACAAACTGGGTGTGTGAATCCCTCACTTCCTGGCTGGATGACCTTGGGCAAGTAACTGCTCCTCTCTGGGACTCAGTTCCCTCCTCCGTTAAACAGGACTAATGGAAGTACCCAACGTTGTAGGGTAGGAAGGTGAAATGACAGGGAGGGCCCAAAGCTTGGTCCAGTACCTGCCACGGTAGCTGGCAAACTGCAAACTCTGACTTACAGTTTAAGGAGACTCTCCACATCCTGGAGGAAGGACTCAGGGCCCAGGACCCAGGTGGTTGGGGAGCGGGTGCGGTGTAGAGAAAAGGGGTCAGCCCATAGCGTGGAGTGGTTTCTCAGGCTCCAGCGTCCATCCACGTGCAGAGGAAAGGAGAGAGAGTCATCTGGCCAGGACCCGGGTGAGGGGTGAGGGGAGAAGATTACTTCCCCGGAACCCCCAACTCGACTCCAAGCTCTTCGGCCTGGCCACTGGGCGGGGCCGAGCCGGCCTCTCTCGCCCTGCTTGGGGGTTGGGGGGGCGGGTCCCCCGGGAACTGCTCCTCCCGCTCGCCGCTGCTTTAAGAGGCTGCTCCGCGCCAGCGAGCGGCGCCGGGGCCGCATCCCGAGCCAGCAGAATCGAGCTGAGCGGGCAGGTGCACGGCTGCGGGGACGGCAGCGGCATGACCGGCCACCACGGCTGGGGTTACGGCCAGGACGACGGTAGGGGCAGACCCCGGCCAGCCCGGACCCGTTCGGACTCGTCCCTCACCCTCGCGCCCAGCCAGGGATCCAGGACCCGCAACCCGCCCCCCCATCCCCATCCAGACTGGGCCCGGGCCCCGCTCCCGCCCAGCCCCCGGGGCCCGGCCCGGGAGCCCTGGTTCCCCCTCGCCCGGTCAAGCTCCGCGCTGCGCCCCGGAGGGCCCCGCTGCGCGCGAGCTACAAGGCGGCTGAGCACGTCCCGCCGCCTCCTGCCACCTCCTCCGCGCAGTCCCTGACGCCGCGCTCGCTCGGATCCCGGCCGCGACAGTCACCCAATTCACTCAGCCGGAGCGGGCGCCGAGGAGTGGAGGGGGACTAGGACAGCGGGGTTGGGGTGGGGGGCGGTCGGGGAGGAGCGCTGTGCGCGGGTGTCTGTGCGGGGAGCGCGCACGGCGTGTGTGCGGGAACCTGCCGGCAGCTGGGCTCCGCGTGGGCAAGGGCGCGGCGTCCCCGGGAGAGTTTCCCAGCAGAAGTGTCCGAGCCGCGGTGTCGGCTGGTACGTGAGGGCAGGGGGCGTTTGGGGGCGCACGCATGTGTCTGCTTACGTGCGGTTGTGAGCCTTGGGAGCTGGTGGCCAGCCTCCGGGTCTGACCGAGAGGGATAGCTCCTCGACCCCGCCTCAGTTTCCTTAGAGATGGATGCAGGGGAAGGAAGACGGTAAGAGTCAGATGGCTTGAGGGTGGGTGGGGGCCAGATCAGCTCCGTTCTAGGCTATTTCTCACTGAGCCAGGGTGGAGAAATAGGGGAAGGGCCCCCAATCCTCAGACATTCCCTCCCCTTTCCCCGAGGTGAACAATGAGGACCTAAGATCCCGGCTTCTAGGAGGAACCTGGATACCCGGCCGGCAGGTGGGGGTGGGGAGAAGGGAAGTGCTGGTGGGATGAGGATCCCCCATCCCCACTTCTCTACGGAGAGGTAGTCACTGTGTGAGGGGGTGCTGGGCTGCAGCCTGGAGTCAGGAAGTTGCTCTGGGCCAGAGGGAGTCAAGGATGCAGAAGCATATTTGGGAGGGATCCCAGATCTTCTGTGCTTGGAAGAGCTGGAGAAAGGCAACACTAAAAGACTTTCAGAGATGGAGCGAGGTAGAGAAGCAGCGGGTTGGCAGAGCCCATAGAATATCATCTTCCCCCCAGCGCCAGTGTGCACAGCTCCAGGCCAGCCTCTGGGTGCTGCTCCCAGAGGCCACTGACTCCAGCCCTTCTTGCTAGTCCTGCCCACCATCTCTGAGCTTCCGGTATCCTGCAGGCCTATCCCAAGGGCCTGGTACCCTCAGGGCCCTGCCCCTCACCCTGCCAGAACTGGGTGGCTCAGTCTAGGGGCACTGAGGAACAGGACAGAGAACAGAAGTGCCAGCTTGTGGCAGTGCTCACAGGGCTTCAAAAATAACCCAGTGGGGCCGGACCGCGATTCTGAGTCATTTGTTGGGGACACGGCTCTGTCGGCACCTGCTGCTGTTTTCCCAGGAAAACTTAAGAAGCCAAAAAGGGGGAGAAGCACCAGCCGGCAGTGGCTCTAAAAATAAGCTGCATCTCAGGATGTTCCCTAGGGAGATGCCGAGCCTCTCCGCTGCAGATGGAGCCTCTGGGAGGCAGGTGGTGGGCGCGCGTGGGGGTGTGTGTGCAGGTGTGTGTGTGCATAGGCATGTGGTTGTCTGTGAGCCCCTCGTGCGGACCTGGGTTTGCGGCAGAGGGTGTTTGAGTGTGAGAGTGAACATAAAT
Source organism: Tolypeutes matacus (assembly GCA_026826555.1). Taxonomy (NCBI): domain Eukaryota; kingdom Metazoa; phylum Chordata; class Mammalia; order Cingulata; family Chlamyphoridae; genus Tolypeutes; species Tolypeutes matacus. Next base: position 7,474,357 of record JAKSZT010054017.1, on the reverse strand, counting down.
GTGTCAGACGTGGTTGGCAGGGCCGTGTGTGTGTTTGTACACATTTTGTTACTGGGTCTGCCACTCTGGGCTCAGTGAGCCCAGGTGAGTGCACACAAGTGTGCACGTTTGAAACTCTCCGTGGGCCTGTAGGCACATGCCTGAGGAGAGGAACTGGGAGCAGTACATTCACATGCTTACTCCAGTGCTCAGGCGTGTGTGTGCACACATCAGTGGCCCTCAGTTTCCTCATCTGTGAAATGGGGATCACACTGGTTCCTACTTCACAAGGTGATTGTAAGGGCCCAGTGAGCAAATGCATGTCACAGAGCAAAAGCTAGGCTGATGTGAACTTTTGTTCCTATTATCACAAACACCATTCAGGTACGCCGTGCAGAGGAGGCCAGGTACCCTGTGAGGTCAGGCCAGGGACTTCAGATGTCTAGGGGCCTCCCTGAGCGTGTGTTGGATATTTGGGGGACTCCTAGCTGGTACGTCCCCTAAGCATGTAGCTGTGTTATGTTTCCTTCTGTGCATTACTTCTCTGTGTCTCCTCCTGGCTCTGGGAGGTGAGTTTCAGTGAGACCATTAACAAATAAGGCGATGGAGGCTGAGAGGGGAGGTGGCAGAGCTGAGACTGGAGCTTCAAGCTGCCCAACCCCAAAGTAGGAGCTGGCCTTTGAAAGGATGCCAGGGAGACCAGGCCCCACGGGTGCCTTCAGCCTGAAGCCTGGAGAGCTGAGCTGGCCTGAGCCTTTGCTCCTCTGTCCACCTGCAGGCCCCTTGCAGTGGCACAAGCTGTATCCCATTGCCCAGGGCAACCGCCAGTCACCCATCAATATCGTATCCAGCCAGGCTGTGTACTCGCCCAGTCTGCAGCCACTAGAACTTTCCTACGAGGCCTGCACATCCCTCAGCATCGCCAACAATGGCCACTCTGTCCAGGTGGACTTCAATGACAGCGATGACCGCACTGGTGAGTGGCCCCTCCTGGAGCCTGTCATCCCACTCCTAGCCCTGCGTTTGGGCAGGCTCGGGAGGGGCAGCATGCTGTGGTGGAAAAGGGGGGTGGGGCTCCACCTCTCATCAGCTGTGAAGCCTTGACCTGAGTCTCAGTTTCCTTATCCCTAAAATAGGAGCAGTAAAGACCTACTCTCTAGGGTCATGGAAAGAAAAAATGAAAAAAAAAAAAAAAAAAAAATGAAATGATGTTTGTAGTGCAGGCATACAGCAGATACTCAAGAATTGCTAATTGCCTTCCTTCCTCCAGTTCCTGCTTTAGGTTGGGTTTGTTTTCACTCCCTGCCCCATCACTGGCCTGCTGTGTGGCCCAAGGCCAAAACCTCCTCTCTGTGTGATCTGGCCAGGCCCAGCAAGGAGGGAAAAGAGCTAAAATATTCTGTAATCCAAGTCCCTTGCTAAGGCCTCAGACAGCTCATTTATTCCGCTCAAGAACCCACCTCTCACATGGACAAGTGGCAGCTCATTGAGCTGGGGAGTGCCAGAACCAGCCTAGTCTGCTCTGCAGGTCTCCCTTCCCAATCTGCCCACCACCTCAAGGTCCAAACCAGCTTGGACCAGTGAGAGGCCAGTGGGCGCTTGCAGCAGCTCCTTCTGAGGTTTCTTTGCCCTTTGCCCTTCCCAGGTTCTTTCATGATAAATTCCTAGGCAGAGACACAGGAGTCCTCCTTGATGAAAGGGTTTTGCCTGGGGTCGGATGTGGCTCAACTGGTTGGGCTTCCGTCTCCCATATGGAGGGACCTGGGTTCGATCCCTGGGACCTCCCGGTAAAAAAAAAAAAAAAA
>JAKSZT010054017.1:7362132-7472473 GCA_026826555.1 Tolypeutes matacus | reverse complement strand
AAGTCCCAAGGGACCTTAAGTTTCAAATAGCAAACCAAAAGGCAGAGAAGAGCAGGGAAAGTGAGACTTTTTGTGATGTGGGGGATTTTCATTACTTAGCCCTGAGTTCCCTGGTAGGCTAGGAAAAAAAGGAAAGAGAATCAGTTATAGTTCTTGCCTGTAGAACGAAGTCCAACAGATCCTTAGGAGAGAGAACAAAACATTTCCTGGCATGGAATTCTGAGAGAGGCCTCTCATCCAGAGCTTTAGAAAGGGTACATGGGGCTCTAGGTAACCCTAGATGACTGCTTACGAAGTTTACACATGACTGTTCCTTCTAATGACATTCAGTGGGTGCTGGGGTTCAACTCAGACATCAGTAGCTTAATGAAGGCAACTACAGTGGGGGCAAAGCCAAGTGTGCATGCCTCTGGACCACTGATTGTGCAACCTAGAAGAAGCTAGAAGGCCCAGGCCCGAGGGGGCAGGGAGCCAGTGGAAAGAGGGTGGGCTTGAGAGTAAGACCGTTGGGGTGCTGGCACTCACTGTGTGACCTCCAACAGAATACCTGCCCGATTGGGACCCTGCCTATGGCTGCCACCCCCAGACTCTGTGTCAACTGCCCAGCATTGTCCTGGACAGGCCCTGCTTCTCACATAAGTCAGGGCAGCAGGGAGGGACCTCTTGACTGTCCTCCTCTCTCTCAAGGGGCTCACAGGGGCCAAGGCCCTGCCCCAGTCACCCATCATGGAAGGGCCGGTGGAACTCGGAGCCTGGGGCTGCCACCTGATCCAGGGGCTCACATTGAGGCCTGGCTGGGGCTCCCTCCCCTGCCAGATCCCTTTCAGCTGGAAATTCAATCAGTCCCAGGAGGCCTTTTGTATGGCCCCAGCTAACCGGACATCAGGGTAGGAAGGTCACAAAATCAGCATAACTGGGGCCCTCCAAAGAGGCCACTGTTGGGAGGCACACTGGAAGGACCTGGCCTGGCCAGGAGGGTGGGGACACTCAGGAGCTGGCTATAGTTACCTCCTCAGGGGCAACAAAAGGTACCTGCTAGGTCCTGAACTCAGGAACACAGGCTCATATCCTAGCCTTGCTGTGTGATCTTGAACAAATGCCTTGCCCTCTCTGTGCCTCAGTTTCCTCCTTTATAAATTAGGGATAATAGGTTCTTTTCCTTGAGGGCCACTATGAGAATTCTCTGTCATGGCCCTGGGTCATGACCCCAGACGTGGCAGGCCTCTTGTTAGTGGTTGCCCACCTTCCATAGGAGATTGGGCAGGAGTGGGGAGGATGCAGACAGTCCCAGTCCCTTCAGCACCTATAAGCTGCCAGGATTCCTGCCCTAACCCAACTAAGGGCTAAGGGGGCTGCGTGGGACTGACCCAAGCCCAGTCAATCCAACATTTTCCAAAAATATACCCCTACCCCACCAGGCCACTGCCCTGGTCTTGGTACTGCCGCCCACTGGACCGTGTGGATCCTCTCACACTGTTTGCTGCTCCATTCCACAGTGGTGACCGGGGGCCCCCTGGACGGACCTTACCGGCTCAAGCAGTTCCACTTCCACTGGGGCAAGAAGCACGGTGTGGGCTCAGAGCACACAGTGGATGGCAAGTCATTCCCCAGCGAGGTAAGGGCCCTCCTCCTTGGGAGTCCCTCTGCTGCTGGGGGAAGGAGTCGGGCATGAAGGGTTTCTGGTGCCAGGCTCTGGAGGGGGTGAGCAGGAGCACCCAGGGGCCTTGAAGACAGACACTCTCCTGTCCCCAGCCCAGGGTCTTTCTCCTGGGCTCTGCCCACTGTTCTCCTGGTCTGGGTGTCCAGAAGGAGTTTTCTGAAGGACAAACCCAGTCCCACCATGCCCTTGCTGACAACCCTTCAATGGCTGTCCACCATTCATTGCTTCTGAGCCTGGCATTTGAGGCCCTGCATTATGGGCCTTGCCGTTCCTCTCCCCACACTGACCTGCATATGACCTGCATGTGTACCCTGCCCACACCTGGCTTCTTCATTCCTCCAGGCTTTTGCTTACACTTTTTTTTTCTGCCTAGAATGCCTTCCCCAAGGGTTCCATCTGATGCTTATTCTCTGGACTTAGCTACAGGTCTATTATCCATTTTGCAGCTAGGTCACCAGTGGGCGGGGCCTGAGTCAGGAAAGGATTAGGCTCAGAGGGACATGGATGCTACCTGTAGCTCCCGTGGGGCTCCCCAGGGTCTCTGGAAGTCTGGTGGGAGTGAAGGAAGCCTGGCTCAGAGCTCCCACTATCCCCATGGAGGCACTGAGCACTCGCCTGGCCTGGCCTGTCATTGCCCCATAGCTGCACCTGGTTCACTGGAACGCCAAGAAGTATAACACCTTTGGTGAGGCGGCCTTGGCACCTGATGGCCTGGCTGTGGTTGGTGTCTTCTTGGAGGTGAGTGGTCACTACTCGGCATCAGGAGGGGCACGAGAAGCCTGGCACTGGAACACAGTGAGTGCTGGGCTCACGTTGCCCTCTCCTTGGCAGACAGGGGATGAGCACCCTGGCATGAACCGCCTGACAGATGCCCTCTACATGGTCCGGTTTAAGGTGAGACCAGGGACCCAGGCCCACTATGCCCCGCCCCCAGAGCTGCCTGGCAGGGAGGGAGGAAGAGGCTAAGATCACAGAGTAGGCCCCTCCACTCCTCCATTCTGGCAGCAAGTCCTCACTGAGACAAAGGGTGCAGGTGAGCCCCTGCAGGGCCTCTCCTTCATTGGGGTAAGTGGCTCCACCATGCCCAGCCTAAACCTGGCTAGGTGTAGGAGCGATTGTCACTTGCCACATTAATGGTGGTCTGACAGGCAATGCCCAGACACCAGGGAGCAGCAGCTGAGGACAAAAGAGAGAACTTGGGGGCCAAAGAGTTTGAGGAGTCGCAGCATTTTCATACAAGCCAAGAGGTGGCAAGGACCCGACCAACGCTGGGAAATGGCATCTGGATCACAAACATTTGCCCATGGTTTGCATCAGTGGGCCCGGGAGAGGTCAAAATCCTGCCCAGAGGTGGGAAGGCTGTTGGGCTGGTCCCTGCAGGACATCTAGGCTGATTCGGGGATTCTTCCTGCCCTGCCCCAGGGCACCAAGGCCCAGTTCAGCTGCTTCAACCCCAAGTGCCTCCTGCCCACCAGCCGGCACTACTGGACCTATCCAGGCTCTCTGACAACTCCCCCGCTGAGCGAGAGCGTCACCTGGATTGTGCTCCGGGAGCCCATCAGCGTCTCTGAGAAGCAGGTGGGTCCTTCCAGAGCACCCGGTGGAGGGTGCAGGCCCACTGCAGCCAGTGTGACTCTCCCACTACCATCCCACAGCCTGGCCTCCCATTTTTTGCTAATGAATGTTCAGATTCTGTTAGGGGGCAACTTGATTGTTAGTCATTAGGACCTGGACACAGGTTGGGAGGGGAGATCCCTTGATCCTGGGACCACCCCTATTGTGTTGGAGTCTGATTGTTACATCTGCTGAAAAGTCCTAGCTAGAAGGAATTGGAGCTGGGACTGGGTGGAGCAGGGTCCAAGTTCAGAGGCCCTGTAGTGAGTAAGTGGGTGAAGTTGATTCCCAAAGAGAAGGATGAGTGGTGAGGAGTGGGGACAAACCCTAGGGGCAGGAGGAGAGAGGGACAGAGCTGGCTGGGCAGCATATGCCAGATGGTGTGCCTGGGGTCAAAGAGGACCACAGCACATCCCATTCCTCCCTGAGCATCCCCTCTGCCTTCTAAAGATGGAGAAGTTCCGGAGCCTGCATTTCACCTCAGAGGATGATGAGAGGATCCACATGGTGAACAACTTCCGGCCACCACAGCCACTGAAGGGTCGTGTGGTCAAGGCCTCCTTCCGAGCCTGAGCTCCCTGCCTATCTAGTTGACAATTTGAGCACCATCTTCCCAAGGGCTTCCATGTCAGCAGACACAAAACCATCTGAAACTCCATGCCCGGGGGTGCTGTGGATCCCCCTCCAGCTGGCCTGCTCCTTGGATACCCCAGAGGCATCTTGATGAGACCCTTGAGTCAGGGGGCACCCTTCAGCTACTCTGGGGGTGGGAAGGACAGAAGCTGAGCAGGGTCCAAGCCCAGGGCTGACTTCACTCTCCAAGACGCAAAGCCCCTGGGAATATCCTCTTGTCTTCCCCACTGGCAGTGGCAGCAGCCCCCTGAGCCCACACTGTGATGGACATGACCGTGCTTCCTGGGGCAGGCAGCTGGCACTGCCAGAACGATTCAAGCAATAATTAGAGGTGGGCAGAGCTGCCCTCTCGATGTTACCTCTCGTATAGGCCTCCGCGGTGTATGCCCCTCACTGTCAGGCCATTAAAATCAGCACCCAGCCTGCCGGAGGTGACGTGGCCTTCTCCCCTCAGCCACCTGCTACCACGGGCAGACACCGGCTGCAGCTTATGTAGTATTTTCCCTCATCCGCCACCAGCCACCAAAGCCACCCACATGTCAGTCCCTCTCATTTGTTAATAAATTTGTTCATCCATGCAACAAATACCAATGGAGCACCTCTGCTATGCCAAATTCTGTTCTAGGCACTGGGGAGACAATGCTGGTGAGTCAAGACAGTATATTAGGAGGTTCAGATACACCGAGCAGGTCACGGTTATAGAAGGGGCAGGGCAGGGCTGTGGGATCAGAGGAAAGGGAGAGCCTACCTCGTTTGGTGGAGAAATGAAATTCCATCCAGTATTCCAAGGCAGAGAGAAGGGAACAGCATGTTTGAGGCAGCAGGAAGGGAAGAGAAGGGGTGAGAGAGGGCCCAAGGTGTTGGGGGTGGGGCTGAAAAGACCAGTGGGGCTGTGGCCTGGGGCAGGGGACCAGGACTTTCTCCTAAGGCTAATGGGATGGGAAGCGGCTGTGGCTCAATCAGTGGGGCTCCCGTTTACCATATGGGGGGCCCGGGTTCGGTTCCCGGGGCCTCCTGGTGAGGGCGGGCCCGCCCGCACGGCATGGTTGGCTGACCCAGCGAGCACGGGCAGCAAGGGGGGGATAAATGAATAAATGAATAAATAAATAAAATCTTAAAAAAAAAAAAATAAGGCTAATGGGAAACCCTAAAGGGTTTGTAATCAAGGAGGGGCAAGGCCAGATGTGCACGTGGGGAAGATCCCTGCAAAGTGTGGATGGGGCAGGCAGGAATGGCAGGAAGTGATGGCTATGCTATGTCCAGGAGGGGGAACAGAATAGTGGAGGTAGGAAGTGTTTAGGAGGTAGAACCAGGAGGCAGCATTTGGCTGTCTGTGTGAAAGAGAGGGATCTGGGATATGTCGTGTGGTAGAGAGTGCGGCCCCGGGTGGCCTGTGAACTGGGGAAGGAGCTGACCCTGCTTGTACTCAATATTTTGCGGGGCTCTGGAGGGGAGCCTTAGGAAGCAGTGGCATGATGGTGGAGAGGCTGTCTTGGGATGGTGGTTGAGGCAGAGGGGCTGGAGGGGAAAGGGTTGCAGAGTGAGAGAGGGCAGCCCAGGATGGGTGGAAGGACCCTAGAAAATGGGGTCCAAGACACCCAAGAGAGAGGGTTTGGGGCTGCTGAGAAGTCAGAGGCAAGGCTTCTAGAGCACACCATTGAAGGAGGCACCCAGTCTCAGGAGCCTTTCCTACTCTCTCATGACCCTGAGGGTGGGTGCCTCCTTAAAATTTGTGCCTTGCTTGCTTCACCCTACTCCTAGCCCAAGTCTGGAGAGCTCTGGAAGGAAAGTTCACAGCTGGGTTTAGAAACCCAGCAATCCTTGTAGTACCAATGAGGCAGGGGTAGGGGCAGGTGGCAGAGAGGGGGCTGAGGAGTAGGGGGAGGTGGGAAGCTGGGACAGCAAATGCACAAGTCTGGTTGTGAAGGGGAAGAAAGGGGTGGCTGAGGGGGTTGTGAGGTGGAGGGAGGCCTTTGGAAAGATGGGCCAGGCGTCACGTCTGAGCACCCTTGGGAAAGAGGCAGAGGATAGAGCTGCAGGGATGGGAAGGGCTGATGGTGCAAGGGTGTGTTCTCCCACCTTCGCCTCACTTTGACTACTGCTCTTGTCATTGTCACTTGACCAGGAGGGCACTCCCCGCTCCCTGGGGACTTCTGGGCTCTGGGTGAGTCTGTGAGGGGTGGGGGGAATTGGGCTTTAGACCATCAACTTGGAGCCAGGACGAGGTGGGGAGAGCTCGTTCCCCTCTACTCCCATGCTCAGGGCAAGCCTGTCCCCAGATTGGGCTGTGATGTGGGGACAGAAGGGGCAGGGCTCTCAGCAAGGAATGCCCCAAAACAGGACCAGACACAGCTTTGCCCCCTGCAGGCATCTCTGGCCTGATCCCTCCGTTTGTGCAGAGGGTGAGAAGGGTGGTGTCTGGAGGGCCATGTTTGCCCAGCTTGGAGGGTGGATGGAGGGGTGGGGGGCAGGGAAGTAATGCTGGAGATGCCTGGTAAGGCAGAGGGCCTGCGAGCAGGAGCCCAGCTCCCTCCCTATGATCCAAGAACTGTCCTGAACCCCATTTTACAGATGAGGACAGTGAGGCGCAGGGAGGTTAAGTGGGCAAGTGGCAAAGCAGGATTTGAACCCGAGTGTGTCCAATAACACTCCTGCTCTGTGCCAGAGCGGTGCAGCCAAGGGAGGGTGGGATGGGCATGGTGGCACCTGGGAGTGGTACAATAGCCCCAATGCCATCGCCCTATACCAGAGACCTTGGCCAGCCCCTCCTGGGAATGGTGGCACCGTGGTCCTGCCACCACAGAGGACTTGGGAAATGAGAACTGGTTTTGTAATAATTATTGTGAGGCAGCCAAGAATCTTCACTCCCTAAACCCTTCCCTTTGATTCATTTTTAAATTTAAAATTATTTTAAAAATGCAGTGGCCTCCTTATGTTAGAATCACAGCCCAAATGTTAGAATCACAGCCCAAGATTTGACCCTATTACATCCAAATGGGAGGTCCCAGCTGGATCCCAAACTCCTCCAGCAAATCTGGCTGCATGTGACCCAGGGTTGGGCCCAGGGCAAGAGCACCTGCTGTAGATAATGCTGGGCATTTCTGGGACACCCAAGACAAGGCCGTTTTTGCTTATTCCCACAGACCCAAGAGAGGACCTCATTTTGAGGGGGAGCCCTCAAAGACACCCCTGCAAGGCTGGGGGTGCAGGCCAGGACCCATAGCATGCCAAGCTGTGCCCAGGATGGAGACACAGGCTTCCCTCCAAAACATCCCCTGGAGGAGCCAGGCCCCAGGTCCCAGAGCATTTCCCTTCTCTGACTGGGGCCTGAGGAGGTGGGAGGGGCTGGGATGCCCCAGATTCTCCAGAGTTCCTTCTGCAGAAACCCCCCCAACCCCATGGTTACCACCACAGCTGCTGCCACCAAGCCTAGGGGGTCCCCTCAGGGCTGTCCACAGATACTCACCCCCAGGGCCCTCATCTGTGGGGAGAATGGGTTGTGATCCGAGCAGGTTTGGGGGACAGGGACAGAGATGGACCTGAAGTTGAGGTTGCAAGGTAGCCTGACAGAGTTGCTGGTGTAGTTGATGGCCGGGAGGGAGCTACAGCTGATGTTTGAGCTGATGGTGGCTGGAGCAGGGAAGAGACCTGCTTGGGGTGGGGTGGAAGGATGGGGTCAGATAACAGCCTGGGCATCAAGGGGCAGGGAGGGTGGGTAGGATAACAGTGTCTGCCCAGCCTGGGCTTCTAGCCTCCTATGTTCATGGGTCATAGCACCAATTCTGAGCCCTTCCTCTAAGGGTAGAATATGCTGCTGAGTGGTCAACATTGGAAAGGGGGTGTGATAGTGTGGATGTGACACTAAGCATGGAAAGTTCTGGCATTTGTCCCCAAGCCAGAGGCATCCCTGCCTGACCCTGTGCTAAGAACCCACCCTCAGGGTCCTGGTTGGGGCCCCAGAGCAGAGCACCACCCTCCACACCTGGGTTTAGCACCACACATCACTGAGGCCCCTGAAGTTTGCTTCCCACCTCTGTAAATTGAAAATGATATAATGTGAGCCACATATGTGATTTAAAATTTCCTAATAGCTATATTAACAAGGGAAAAAGAAACATATAAAGTTATTTTTAATAGTATATTTTATTTAACCCAATTATATCCAAAGTATTATCATTTCAGCATGTCATCAATATAAAGAATTATTAATAAGTATTTTACATCCTTTTCTCATATCAAGTCTTCTAAATCTGTTGTATATCTTATACTGACAGCACATCTCAACTCAGACTAGCCACATTTCAAGTGCTTAAATGGCCAGTGGCTACTGTATTGGACAGCACAGCTCTAAACAGATGTCACCCTTTGCAGGGCCATCTGCTGACAAGGTCACCAAGCAGGGCCTCTGACCAGGCCTGTGGCCAGGCAAGGCAGTGGCAAGAATGAGTCAGATATACTCCAAGCCTCTGCCCTCCACAAGGACAGTCTCAAAACATTTGATGCCAAGTTGGCACCCTCTGTTAGGCCTTCTTCCTCCAGGAAGCCTCCCTAACTGCCCCCCCCCATTCCAGCCCAGCTAGCTCTGTCCCAGGCCATCCTGCAAGACCTTTCTCTTTCCATTGGGAGAAAGGCCAAGACCCTCAACAAGGAGTCGAACACAGGAGATTATCAAGAAGGTAGGGAGGTGGTAGACTTGATTAGTCTGGGAAGGCTTCCTGGAGGAGGTGCCCAGAGCAAGACAGCTGGCATGGCAGGAAAGGCACAGAAGCCTCAGCTGCAGCGAACATTTGCCAGACAGGGAGGAGGAAGGCCTAGCTCTCGTCCAGCATGAATTGACAAAGAGGGGACATGGGGGCTCTAGGCTCTGGGGATGGAAATGCCAAGTAGAGGTTTACCTTTATACCTGTGAGTTAGGGGGAGCCACCAGAGGTATAGAGCAGTTGCTGAAAGCCTCCTGGATTGGAGAGGACTTCCCCCGAGGCTCAGAGAATAGTGGGCATCACTTGTCCCCAATCCACCCTCCAAATGGGCTTGAGTGCAAATTCTGATGGATGCAATTCATCTTCTCTTCCTGCTTACGCTCTCTGGCCCTGAGGGATAGGCTCATGCCTAGACCCTGGCAGTTCCCAACTTGGCAGTCTGTGAGTCTAATCTGAATTCCTCCAGCTGCAACCCAAATGTTTTTTGTCTTCAAAGGCATGGGAGGCATGAGCAGATGGCTCCTTTATTCCCATGAGCTGCCCTCTTGGGACCCCTATTGTGAGAAGGGCATGGGGGAACGGGAGCAAAGTTACTTCTCCTACTCTAACAGCTTCTGCTCTGAGTGACAAGTCCCTGATTTGCTCTGGGCATGGCATCTCAGACGACACATTGCCCTGTCTCTCGAGTTACCCAGGCCCCCCAGAGAACTGGGGAGAGGGGCCTTGCTGGGCTGCTGAGTGTCCAGAGGCACAGCTTAGGGATACACCCTTTCAGCCAGAGAATGTCGTGGCTGGAGTCAACCAGCTGTCCAGGGAATCCCAGGACATTTGAATGGAAAGAGTTCCTGGTCTGGCCCCACTACACAGATAGAGCAGCTGGCCTGAAGAGGGAACAGGGTCTGTGCAAGTAAGTTTGTGGAAGAGCTAAGATTATGAGTCCTGGCTCAGTGTTCTGCACCCTATCAGGAGAGTCTTCTGTATCAGAAAGAACTCCCCAAATAGTTCCCTGCTCACCTGTCAGGGCACCTGAAATCCTGCCATTTGAGCTTCATTGCTCACAGGTAAGACCTGGTCTTCTGCTGAAATACAAGTGACCTTGCAAGGAACCCACAATCAGTAACACCTCATGGGGGAAGGAATGTGTCACCTCCTTTTCAATTTGCTGTGACTGCTTCTCTGGGCCTCAGTTTCCCCATATGTATGATGGGTCATGGGAAGCCCAAGGGACATAAGGTGAGACTTGTAGGAAGAGAGAAAGCAGATTTCCCAGAGGCAGAGGCAGGCCTGTGGCCAAGCTCAGGGGCAGGTCACTCTGGACCTCAGGACATGGGTTCCCCTCATGTGTCCCCTAAACTCAAAGGGGCTGTGGTGCAGGGCCAAAACAGGCAGGGACTGGGGGCTGGAGGAGCCTCCCAAGACACCTCCCCGCCCTCGACCTTTACCCATTGATGTGAAGGGAAATACCTGTGTTGAACATCCTACCAGCCTAATGCAATGGGGGCTCAGAGCTAGATTTAATGGATTTACAGAAAATAAAGACATTCCATGTTTTTCACAGATCCAAGACCACGAACCATGACTGACACAACAACAAGATCTGTACTTTAGAAGATGCAGTGCTTGGAAATGATTTCTCTCCTAGGAGAGCAGAGCTCTAGTGGTGTATTTTCGGGCAGGGGCAGGTGACCTGAAAAGATATTTTGGGGGCAGCCAGGCTTTGGGAGCCCAGGCCCCAGCGCTAAATCCAGAAGCTTGTGGTTCTTCAGGGCGGTGGAGTGGACGTGGAGGGGAGCTCCTTGCCCCTGCGCACCTCTGGCCTGCTGGGGGCAGAGCTACTCAGAGGGGCCCTTTGACAGGGTGCGGGGAGCTGAGTGCCACCTTGGCTGCTTCAGCCGGTGCTGGTGGGGGCTCCAGCAACTCCTGGGGCCTCGTATCAGGGCAGCAGGTCCCTGGTCTTTGGGGTGCCTGTGTCAGGTCTGGCACCCCCTAAGGTCATGCTGTCTGGGGTATAGAGCAGCTCCAGTGAGCAAAACTAACCCCGGAGGGGTCTGGGGCGATGAGGAAAGGAAGTCAGGTGGCTGCCAGCAGGCCAGCCCCAAATAGCCTTTGTAAGCCCTCACTGTAAGTGATGCCCGCTAGAAAGACCTTCATTCAGCGCCTGTGGCCACCGAGACCTGGCCTTGCCAGGAAATGTCAGGCTTTGGTTCCTTCCTCTTCTGACCCTCCTCACACTGCCACCCTGGAGACCTGGGCTGCAGTCGTGGGAGCAGAGAAAGGGAACGGCCTACGTTTAGGGGTTCAACTTCCACTCTAGGCTTTTCACTATCAGACCCCTTACTCCCCCATATTTTAAAACTGTGTTTTTTCTTTTAACTTTTTATTTTGACCTAATTTCAGAATTACATAAAAATTAAAGGAGTTACACAAAGAAGGCTCACAGACCGGCCTCCCAGACTCCCTATTTCACCACATTTGCTTCATCTTTTTCCCTCTTTCTCTCACTTTATAAATATACCTTTTTAGAACTGTTAGAGAATAAGTTGCATCCTTTTACCCTAAACTCTTCAGTGTTTTTTTCTCCCTGAAAAACAAGGACATTCTCTTGCATAATTACAGAATAAGAATCAAAAGCAGGAAATCAACATTGTTACAATACCATTATCTAATTGACATACCTTCTTCAGGTTTTGCAGATTGTCCCAATAATGTCTTTTATAACCAAAGGAACTCCCAGATTATGCTTTATATTCAGCTGTTGAATCTCTTTAGTCTCCTTTTATCTGTCCTTGTCTTGCATGACAATGATGTGCTTAAAGAGTACAGGCCAGTTAAGGGTTGATTGTCCCTCAAGTCAGGTGTGTCTGATGTTTCCTCAGAGATCCAGATTATGTAGTTTTTGTAGGAATGTAGTTTTTGTAGGAATGTCACAAGAATGATCACATGTTGTTTTCTGTTCCTATCAGGAGACACATCAAGTTGAGTTGCCACATTACGGGTGATGCTAACTTTAAAAAAAAAATTTTGGGAAGCGGCTGTGGCTCAATCAGTAGGGCTCCCGTTTACCATATGGGAGGCCCCGGGTTCGGTTCCCAGGGCCTCCTGGTGAAGGCAAGCCCGCCCGCACGGCGTGGTTGGCTGACCCAGCGAGCACGGGCAGCAAGGAGGGGATAAATGAATAAATAAATAAAATCTTTAAAAAAAAAAAAAAAAAAAATTTTATTGAAGAATAACATATCCAAAGAGAAGTATAGGGAAACGGATGTGGCTCAAGCGATTGGGCTTCCATCTACCATATAGGAGGTCCAGGGTTAGATTCCCGGGGCCTCCTGATGAAAGGCAAGCTGGCCTGCGTGGCGAGCTGGCCTGAGTGGAGAGCTGGCCCATGCGAAGTGCTGATGGGGCACAGGAGAGCTGACCCACACAGGAGAGATGGCCCTCACAGAAGTGCTGGCCCGTGCAGAGAGCTGGCATAGCAAGATGACGCAACAAAAAGAGACACAGAGGAGAGAGATAAGAGACACAGCAGACCAGGGAGCCGAGGTAGCGGAAGAGATTGAGTGCCTCTCTCCCACTCCGGAAGGTGCCAGGATCAGTTCCCAGTGCTGCCTAAAGAGAAGACATAGAAGAACACACAGAGAGCAGACACTGAGCGCAAAACAATGAGGGGAGGGAAGAGGAAATAAATAAAAATAAATCTTTGAAAAAAAAAAGTATATACACTTGATGAATTTTCATAACCTGAACACCCCTGTGGAACCAGCACCCAAGTCAGCAAACTGTACATTACCAACCAGTGCTCTAAAACTCTATGTCCCCCAGAGTTACTACCTCCCCAAAGTAACCACTGTCCTGACTTCTAACAGCATAAATGACATTAACCTGATTTTGAAGAAGTTCCAATAAATAAAACCACTTATTATATTCTCCTTAGTTTCTGATATTTTTGGCATGTTGGTGAGATTCCCAGGACCTACTTTTTATAGTATAAAAGCAATGCCTCCATTATGAGTCTGAAATGAAATTCAAAGGAAATATAACTTATCTATACACATAATTTGTTAAAAAATCGATTTAATGACAGTTGTAATATAAAGGACAGTAATTTATGATATTTAATAAATTATATTTTATATACGAATGTCATTTGTAATAAAATGCGTTTCAGTATGCAAATGCTTGAACACAGCGACACTAAAGACACGATGAGGTCTTCTGAAATTTGTACCCATATACAGCAGCCCCATAACGTGGCAGCAACACAAATGTAGGCATGTCGTGTTGCCCTCATGGTGTGATTTTCCTAGATGGCAAAACAGCTTCTGGTAAAATTCCAAACAACAGAAAGTACAATTTTCCTTCAATGTTCATGATAATTCATTCTTGGAAAGTTCCATATATATTAAAACTGTGCAAAAATTACTTTGTGTCTCCGCACAAGAGCAAGGTTCTAGGCTCAGATGATGATAACCAGATTGTTCACCTGTCTGAATATCCAAGTTTGATCTTCAAAGTTGGACACGACTCAGACAATTCTTTGTTGTGTGGTACTGCCCTACAGGATTCCCAGCACCCCTGACCACCCCAAATGCCAGGGGTCTCCCCAGTCATGTGACGACCAACTCCCTAGATTCCCCAAATGTTCTCCAGGTACAGCAGGTCTGGAGGATGAGAGGGGAGGCCATGGGGGTCAGAGACCAAAGAGAGGGGCACATCAGGGAGGCAGCAGGGGAGAGGGTTGTGCGTGGTCTGCAGAAGGTGAGGGTGGAGGTGGAAGCATTGTCAGAACACCAAAGTGGGGCCCCTCCAATGGCCAGATCCTAGGGCAGCAGGCTGGTTCTCAGGAGTGGGGAACTGGGGTACCCTATAATCCTTGCTCTTGTCACCTAGACTCAAAGGTCAGAGAATGCCACTGGAGTTAACACTTCTGGGCCCTATGTGGGCCCTCTTGTTCAACTACTCTGCCACAGCCCCCAACAGTTAGTGGGGATCCTTTGGGCCACAGCCCCTCTGAGGGCCTCCATGGGCTGAAAACCCACCTAAGTCACACATGGGAAGGATTATATAATTAAACATATTATGTATTTAATTACATGTGTAACTAAACATAAAAACAATGTGAAAGAATACTAAACTGACAGATAACTGTAAGGAAGGTAAATATAGTTCTGATTTCTTTTAGGCTGCTTTTTTATTTTATTATTATTATTTTTTAAGATTTAATTAATTTATTTATTCTCCACCACCACCTCGTTGCTTGCACTTGCTGTCTGCTCGTCTTCTCTTTGGGAGGCACCGGGAACCAAACCTGGGACCTCCCATGTGGTAGGCGGGAGCCCCATCACTTGAGCCACATCTGCTTCCCTATGCCACTTTTTAAAAAAATACAGTAACTATATCTCAATAAAATTGCTTTAAAATAACTGTGTATAATAAATATGCAAGAATAGCCAGAAATAGCAGCTATGTACAGCAGGCAAAGCATACAGATGTTGAGAGGTGATGAAATTTCTGTTTGTTGTTTTTTTTTAATGATTGAAATAATGAAAATGCTCTAATAATGACTGAAGTGATGAAAGCACAACTATGTGATTATACCAAATACTATTGAGTGTACACGTTGGATGGATTGTATGCTTTACTAATATGTATCAATAAAACGGATTTGTTTTTAAAAAATAAAATGTTAAATAAATTAAAGCATTTTCCTTTGGTGACCCTGAGAAATCCTCCCTATGACCCGCCAGAGAACATAACCCCAAGGACTGACTCATTTAATCGGACTCCAAACCTTCTGAAGTAGGTTCTATATTCCCAGTTTGCTGATGAGACATTGATGATCAGATTCTGAGCCACCACACTTTAGACCCCTTAAAAGGAGTAAGTTGGCCTCCTCATCACTTGCCACACCTTGCCGGGACAGTGCCAGTCTCTGCTGTTAAGCCAGGCTGCAAAGGGGCGGCATTGGCCCTGACACACACACACACACACACACACACTCCCTCCACCTTTTCCTGTGCTTCTCACAGTCTGCCTCTGCCCCCTGGTGGCCATGTGTACAGTTGCAGCCTGGTCTCTGGTACATCCCAGCCAGTGGCCACCAGGGGACGGAGCCCAGCCTGGCTGTGCTGGAGGAACTTTGCTCAGCAGGTAACTTCATAGCTCTTTGTGAAATATCAAATGTCAAAATCTTTCATGTATTTTTGCTGCTGTTTGTGCTCCTGCTTTGCTGGAGTCCTAAGCCTTTGCATCACTGGGGAAGAGGCATGCGTGGAGGCCTGAGGCAGTGGCCCCACTGTTCCCCAAAGATGTGGAGGATAGAGAAGGGCATTCTGGGCAGGAGGACAGCAGGAGAAAAGGCCTGGGGACGGTTACATGGAACTGTGCGAGGAAGCTGAATTAATTTGACCCAGTCTCTGGCACAGCTTGGGGAAGGGAGCGCCCTGATTACAGTGACGGGTCCTAGTTCTTCAGACAGAAATAGCCCTGGAGCGGAGGAAAGGAGGGCAGCAACACCTCAATGTCCTCCTCCCCCAGCACACTCCCTCTACCCCCATTCTGCCGACATAGCTGGCAGAGGTCTGCCCCCACAGCGTAAAAGGGAATGACTGCTCCATTCTGCAGAGGGAGAAACAGAGGCTCTAAATCCGGCCAAGGTGCCTTGCCCAAGGCACACATCCAGTCAATGGCCAAGCTGGGGTTCTCGGGTCAGCCTGACCCAAGGCCCGGCCCCTTAAACTACATCACGTGGGGTGTCCTGGGCCAGAGGAGGCTCCTGTCTTTTGGAAAAGTAGGTGTAAAAACTGCTCAGGAGCCTGGCACTTCATAGACGAACCCCAAGACTGCAGTGCCACCCTGGTCCTCAGCAGGGAAGAAAAATCCCCAGCCCTCAGATTCTGTTTCTGTTCAGCCTTCTACCAAGAAGTGGGTTGTTGGGGTAGAAGTCTTGACTGTTGGTATTGAATGATTTTCTGCAGGTTTTATTTTATTGTATTATTGTATTATATATATATATATGTCATAAAATTTCCCATTTTAACCATTTTTGAGCATATAATTCAATGATATTAATTACATTCACAATGCTGTGTTAACTTCACCACTATCCATTACCCTTTCCATCACCCCAAATACAAACTCCATACCTATTAAGCAATAACTCCCCACCCCCCTTCCCCTGCCCCTGGTAACCTCTAATCTGCTTTCTGTCTCTATGAATTGATATTTCATATAACTGGAATCATAATATTTGTCCTTTTTTGTCTGGCTAATTTCACTCAGCATGTTTCAAGGTTCATCCATGTTGGAGCACATATCAGAACTCCATTCCTTTTTAATGGCTGACCAATATTCCATTGTGTGTATATACCACACTTATTTAATCCACTCATCTGCTGATGGACACCTGGATTGTTTCCACCTTTTGGCTATTGTGAATAATGCTGCTGTGAACATTGGCATACAAGTATCTGTTTGAGTCCCTGTTTTCAATTCTTTGGGTATATACCTACAGGTGGAATTGCCGGGTCATATGGTAATTCTATGTTTAATTTTTTAAGGAATTGATGTTCTGAGAGGCCATGGGAGGCTTGGGGAAAGACCTCAACCTAGGGTAGGAGGGTTCTTGACACAGTCGCCAGAAAGAATTCAAGGACTAGTCATATAGAAGCAAAAGAATTTAATGTAAAGCCAAAGTACACACTCAAAATGGGAGTGAGGCAGGCCATTGCCTGCTGGGGCTGGGAGTACTGTTTTATTACTGCTGAGCTGCCCCCCCCTTCCTACTCCATGTAAATTAGGTCTAATAAGCCCTAAATTCTCACTGGTCTGCCTTATGCAAAAGAAGGATTGAAAACTACGACTTTTTACTAGCTCCGTATTGTATTCCTCCGAGTGGCAACTGTCCAGGGAAGGGGCTGGTGAAGCATGTGGTGGTCAGGTGATGGGTGGGCCTTTTGTTATCTGGTATCTTCCAGCATTAGGCCTTGGGCCCTAGTCCTTGGGCAGGTAATTTTCCACTTTGCTAAGGTATTATCTGATGGTGATTTTCAGTTACTCTTCATTTCCAAATTATCTCCCTTGTCCTATCTTACCTACTTCATTATCACCAAACTGCTTTCCCAAGTAGCTGCACCATTTTACCTTCCAACCAATTATATAAAAGTGTTCTGATTTATGTTCCTTGCCTTATTTTCATTTATTAAAAAAAAGAGGAGATAGTGGAGCACCTGTGGAGGCGGTGGGGTCTGTACCAGAGGGGACGCACAGGTCACGAGGGGGCTTCTCCAGGGTGGGGGTGGCACCGGAGGGCTAGAGGTCACCCGGGGGCAGCCCCTGTAGGGGTGACCCTCCTCACCCACCCCTGCAGAAGTCGCAGCCTTCCTCAAGAATGCCTGGGCCAAGGAGCCGGTGCTGGTT
This sequence comes from Tolypeutes matacus, assembly GCA_026826555.1. Classification (NCBI taxonomy): domain Eukaryota; kingdom Metazoa; phylum Chordata; class Mammalia; order Cingulata; family Chlamyphoridae; genus Tolypeutes; species Tolypeutes matacus. The sequence continues at coordinate 7,455,451 of JAKSZT010054017.1, read as the reverse complement.
GTGTCCTTCACCATCAGGAGTCTTGCTATAATTCAGCCCTCACTCAGCCCCTACACCAAGTACGCCAGTGTGATCAACCAGGCCACACCGTACAACTACCCAATGCCAGTCCGAGATGATGGCAACATGCCCGACGTGCCCAGCCACCCCCAGGACCCCCACAGCCCAAGCTTGTTGTGGCTGAAGAATCTGTGAGCACCTCCGTTGATGGGGGCAGGTCCCCTCCCCTGTGACCCCCAATAAAAATGTGAAATCCAGCCCGAGGGGAAAAAAAAAAAAGAGGAGTAGTCACTCTAATGACTGTGAAGTAGTATCTCATTGTGGTTTTGGTTTGCATTTCCCTAATGACTAATGATGCTGGGCGTGTTTTCATGTGTTTATTGGCCTTTTTTTTTTTTTTTTAAACGTTTATTTTATTTTATTTTTTTTTAAAGATTTTATTTATTTATTCATTTATCCCCCCCCTGCTGCCCGTGCTCGCCGGGTCAGCCAACCACACCGCGCGGGCGGGCCCGCCCCCACCAGGAGGCCCCGGGAACCGAACCCGGGGCCCCCCACATGGCAAACGGGAGCCCCACTGATTAAGCCACAGCCGCCTCCCTTTATTGGCCATTTGTATATCTTCTTTGGAGAAATGTCTATTCAAGTTCTTTGCCCATTTTTAAATTGGACTTTTGTTTTTTGTTGTTATTGAATTGTAGGGTTTCTATATGGTCTGGATATTAAACCCTTATTGGATATGTGATTTGCAACTATTTTCTCCCATTCTGTAGCATGAGTGTTTTTTAAACACACTAGCCCTGCATTTCCCACCAGGGAAAAAGAAGTTGGCAAAAGGTCCTACTTAAATTATAGCCTTTACGTAAAGGTGACTAAAATCAAATACAGGGGAAGCGGATGTGGCTCAATCGATAGGGCTCCCGTTTACCACATGGGAGGCCCCAGGTTCGATTCCCGGAGCCTCCTGGTGAAGGCAAGCCAGCCCGCGCGGCGTGGTAAGCTGACTCAGCAGGACGACCCAACAAAGGGAGACAAGCAGACACAGAAAAACGCACAGCAAATGGACACAGCGAGCACAAGCATCAAGTGGGGATAAATAAATAAATAGATAGATAGATAAATAAATAAATAAATAAAATCTTTTTTTAAAAAAATCAAATACAGCATGGGGGAAGCATAGCTGTTTTCCCTGGAGGAGAGTACATGAGCTCTCCCTCTGGCCTTGAAGATGCCCAAACTGGACTCTCAGGCTGTTCAAAGTAGATCTGATGTCTCCTGAAGAATGCATGGCTGGGCGTCCAGAAAGCAGGGCCTGGACCCATCTCAGGCACAAGCTTGAAGTGGGATCCTAGGGGACATGGGAGGGTCCGTTCAGGTCTCCAGACCTACTTTCCTCTTCAGAGAACTGTAAATGGGTATCTCACAAAGTGTGCAGATTCTGCCAGATGTGACTAGATTTTACAGCAAAAAGGAAGTTCATGGTGAAATGTTTGGAATTGCTAAGCTAAAGTTGAATGAATTCCATTTACTGAAGGATTTTTCAGAGCCTTGACTAAGTGCCCGTGCATCTGGAGTTTTCCAAGGGTGGGTAGTGGAGATGCAGCCTTTTTCTCTCAGAACATTTGGTCAGATCATGTTCCACAGAACACACTTTCAAAAAACATGGGTGAGATAGCCTCTCAAAAGCCCTGGCCATCTCAAGCAGTGGGGCTCCTGAGGGCTCTAGAGACATCCAGACAGATGCTATAAGCAGGGCCGACAAGCTCAGGAACACGGCACCCTGTCAGTGGGATTTACTCCGAAATTTATGCTCCCCAGTGTAACAGAGTTAGACTCATCTATAGTTTCCCTACACATGGCTCTTCTGCCCCTTTTATTTGAACCTGTAATTAGCACTATACTTGTTAAATATATATCCCAGAGGTTTAAATCTTTGGTCCGTTCCTATACCAGTTGGCCCTGAATATCTGCAGAGTTGCAACACCTACTCTCCAGTTCACTGGACTCACCCAGGACAACTAACAAGGAGATCATGATGGACAACGCCCATCCCAGGCAACAGAGACTGTCTGCACCTGCAAGCAAGATAGTTCCATCCACCTGCCCCATGGAACCTAAGCACTCTCTCAATTAGAAACAGAGTGGACAGCAACATCCCAAAATCCTCAAGATTGGGGAATGAACAATGGACTAAAGTAGACTATTTATTATAGATAATAATAAGACTATTCTATTATAGACTTATTATCCTAGCAATGGAAGACATTTTATCATTGATATAAAGTCAGTGGCCACCAGAGGTTCTGAGGGGAGGGAGAGAGAAGACTAGGTGTTAATATGGGAGCATTTTCGGGACATTGGAATTGTCCTGCATGACATTGCAGTGATGGATACAGACCATTATATATTTTGACATAACCTACAAAATTGTGTAGGATAGAGTAAACTATAATGTAAATTATAGCCCACCATTAGGAGAAAAGCTTCAATATGTTTTCATCAATTGTAACAAATGTACCACACTAATGAAGGATATTGTTAATGTGGAAAAGTGGGGGGGAGGGGGTGGGGCATATGAGAATTCCCTATATTTTTATGTAACGTTTATGTAATCTAAAGCTTCTTTAAAAATAAAAATTAAAAATTAAAAAAAAAAAAAAGAAACAAACACTAACTATAACATCCAGAAGAACAACTGATGTAATCAATTGCCTGGTAATTCCATTTCTAGGAATTATCCTAAAGATCATAAGAAATGTAGATGAGTGTCCATTCCAAGTTTTACTTTAAAAAATAACACTAAATAGTCCCAATGCCTGGCAATAAGAGAAGAGGTAAATATGTTATGGTTCATCTATGCAATGGGTTATTTGCAGCTATTAAATTATTTTCTAAAAGAATATTAGATGTTATGAAAAATGCGTAAAATGTTTACTATCTTCTATTATTCTGAAAAGCAGATTACAAAATTGTATACCCAATATAACTTATATATAAAAATATAAATATTAAACTAATTTTAATGTTTTCCTTTATGCTTCATGTGTTTTACATTGTTTCAAAATAAACTTAATGATTAAAAAAAAAAAAAAGCCCTGGCCCTAAACCAAGCCCTTCCCTTGGCCCACAAGACTAGGACCTTTGCCCCTGCTATTTTCCCATCAAAGTGCTCTCTGCCTGATACTGCCTAGCTTATCAGATCTCTCTCCAAAGGCTATCTTTTTAGAGGAGCCTTCCCTGATTTCCCCTATCTAAAATCTGCAATAGTTCTCCTCCCCCACTGCCTCTGCCTCTTCCCAGGGCCAGTGGGCTGTGCTGTCCTCCCCTCCTGGATACATATGTAGGAAGGCCACTCCTGGATTTTCTCTTGAGCATTAAATACACGCTGCATGTTTAAAAAGAAAAAAAGAAAAAGAAGTAAATGGGAAAGTAAAGAATGTGAAAGCTCCTTCAGAGTTTCATGCCAGAGATAAGCATTGTTAACTGCTGGCTTGTGTCCTAAACTTTTCTCTGCACGCAACGGGGAGAGGGAGGGGAATAAGAAACATAAATATATCATCACCATGTAACCTAGGGTTAAGAATTAACAAATAATTATGATTATATTATATAGACGCTTTTTAAATTAGCCAAAAGGTTAATATCTGAAATCACTAAAGCTGGCTAGACTGACTTCACCCTTTGTATGTGGCCATTTATGACTAAAATCTGCCATTGTAATGATTATTCCAGGCAGATCTTACCCTTGTATATGGACGCTTCTACCACCTATTATGATGATCACTGCAGATGGATCTAATCTTCCTATTTGGGCATTTCTATTGAAATGTTGACCACTTCACCTTCCTCTGTTTGATATCCGTATGAAAAGCCTTGTAGCTGAGCTTTGTTTTGGGCAGCCACCCTTCCCAGATGCCTTGATTTTTGTGACTTACCTCTGGTGGGTACCCACCCCCAACCTGTTTCAGCCCTTTAATGTTTTCTAATGAAAGAACCTGTGCAAACACTGACCCAATTACTCATTAGCACCGTGATGTTATAAAATATTAGAAATTCTGCAAATCGGGGAGGCAGGTTTGGGGCCATCTAAGGTGACTGACCTTTGCTTGCACAACCAAATAAACTCCTTCTCTCTTTGAAACCCAGCTATTTCAGGAATTGGCTTTAAAGATGCATTGGGGGAAACGGATGTGGCTCAAGAGGTTCGGCGTCCATCTACCATGAGGAGAGACCGGGGTTGGATCCCCGGTACCTCCCGGTAAAAAAAAAGATGCATTGGAAGAAAAGAGAACACTTTTGCTCGGTATCAATCATCGAATGTCCTCTCTTCTTGGCTATAATCTGCTTTTTTTTTCTCACTTGACGTTCTGTTGTGGCCAATAGCTCCATCTGGGCCAGGAGTTCTCAACAAGAGGTCTGTGAGCTTGAACTTAAATTTAAAAAAAATATTATTCTGGTGGGTACATGTTGGTACAGGTGTGATATATTTATTAAATGATACACAGAATAGTGTGGACTTGTTAAGGGGTCCATGGTTTTCACCTGACTGGCAAAGGGGTCCGTGGAACAAAAAAGGTTAGGAACCCCTGATCTAGCCTTTTCTGCCTCAGGCTCTGCGGCCCATTAGGCGAAAGGGCCTCTGCTCAGGCCCAGGAGAGGTCACTGTGATCTGGGGCCTGGGGCGCTGCTCTCCACACAGTCCATGGTGTTTGCTGCCCCCTTGCCCCAGGCAGAGTTGCCCTTGTGCCCAGAAGGGGCACCCTAGGCACTCCAGCTGGAGCTTCCCAGCAGGAGTGGCACAGAGGGGCCACAGGGCATCCTGAGTTTACTGGAGGGTAGCACAGGCCTGGTACCGAGAGACTGCAGTTTTGCTCTGCCTCTAGGGCGAGAATGCTCCCTGACAGCGCCCCTTGCCAGCCTCCTGTCAGCAGCCTTGGACATGGCCCAGGCAAAACTACAGAGTGCGCAGTCCCGGAGGGGGCTCCAAGTCTCCCTCTCCCACTCTCCTCTTGTAACTGTGGGTTATGAATGAACAAATAATTAGGATTTTTTTCTGTTGCTCTTTCCTTTGCTTTTTTTTTCATTTTAAAAACAATTTATTTAAGTATATCATTCATACATGAACATACATAAACAATAAGTGTATAGTAAAAGTTGTGAACTTACAAAACAAACATGTATAACATCATCCAGGGCTCCCATACATCACTCCACCATAAATACCTTGCATTGTTGTGAAACATTTGTAACAAATTATGAAAAAACATCATCAAAGTATTACTACTGGGGAGTGGATGTGGTTCAAGCAGTTGAGCACCTGCTTCTCATATGTGAGATCCTGTGTTCGGTTTCCAGTGCCTCCTAGAAAAAACAAAAAACAAATAACAAGCAAAACAAACAAAGAAAAACAACTCAGGAGAGCCGATGGGGCGCAGTGGTTGAGCACCAGCTTCCCACATATGAGGTCCCAGAATCAATCCCAGGCCCCCAGTACCTCAAAAAAAAAAAAAAAAAAAAAAAAAAGTATTACTACTAACTATAGCCCATATCTTACATTTAGTGTATTCCCTCCCCGCCCGCCCCCGAACCTACCATATTATTTTTTTGTTTTATGACAGGCATGTCCTTGGGACCAGATGGGCTGGCCAGGTTCCTCAGATAAGCCAGTGTGTCTGCCTTCCAGAAGACCACACTCATAAATCTGAACTGGATGGCTTTTTCTCCTTTCTTTCTCTGCTCCAATGGAAGGACTCTACTTGACTTACCAGAGTTAGAAGAGTTCTGTTAAAATAATTTATAAAGAAACAAATGACAACTGGAATCCCACAATATTCAGGACAGAGGGATGGAGGCAATATCTGATATCCTGGTTCTCTTCCTTTCTCAACCTACCAACAACTAACCATGATGGGGTAATTGTCAGTGGCCAGGCCACTAAAATTGTCAGCTCAAGGTCCAATGGTGGTGGGGAGCCAATGAAGACTTTGGTGCAGGGGATCTGATCTGAGTTTTAGGAAGGTCACTCTGGCTGCTCTGTAGAGAAAAGGCAGCCGGAGCCGAGTCATTTGGAGATGGGAGACTAAGCGAGGGGCTTGGAATAATGTGCAGAGGAGTTGGGGGTAAATGGACAAGTTGGAGAGATATTTAGGAAGAAGGACTGACAGGCTTAGATGAATGACAGGAGAGGAAAGTCATCAAGAGAATCCCCAGGGTTCTGGCTTGGGTGTCTGGGAGGGGTGCGGGGCCATCACAGAGTTAGGAGAAGAGAGAAAGAGCATGTTTGGCAGAAAGATGACTTGGGGGCAAATTTTGCTTGAGGCGCCCATGGGGCCACAGGAGAGGTGACCAGGTGGTTGGATATAAGGGTACGGCACTTAGGGGAGGAGCCTGAATTGGTTAGTACGTAAACGAAGGGCAAGACCTGGGGCCAAGTGAGAAAGCCCAGTGAGAAGGGTATTAGCAATTGGAGAGGCAGCTTGGGTCGGGGTGTGTCGGGGCGGGTGGCAATCAAGCGATAGCCTGATCCGGTAGCCACGCGCTCACCCTACCGGTGGTCAGAGCCAGAGGGCGGGGCCTGGCCCACACAGGGACGGCCCTCGCCCGCCCTCCCGTCCTCCTCAGCCATTGGTTAGTACCGCTGTCCGTCAAGAACCTGCCTCCACAGATAGACCAATCAGGGCTGGCGGGAGGACGCTTCCTTCTCGAGCAGGTCGCAGAAGGCGACCCTCTGGTGGCGGCGGCGGCAACGGTAGCTGTACGCAGGCGCGGAGCCGACGGGAAGGACCGGTCCTCTGTGGAGCGAGCTGGTGAGAGGAGGGCGCGGGTCCGAGGTAGGGAAGGGGACGAGCGAGGGTGCCGGACGCCTCCTCCGCTGCCGCGCCTCGCCCGCGCCTGGCCCACCTCGGCCCGTGCCACCGGCTCAGGTGATGGGGCGGAGAGCGGAGGTGAGGGGAGGTGAGGTGAGGGGAGGGGAGGTGAGGGGAGGGGAGGTGAGGTGACGGAGGGTCGGGCTGGGCCCATGACCACGGTCCCCCCACTCTCGCGCACGCGCCACGTGGGCCCGCGGACCCGCCAAGGGCGCTGGGCTGTGTACCCGGCACCCGCACTAGCTGCTCTAGCCCTTCGAGCACCCCGGAGCTCCCCTCTTTACGGGCTGGGGAGCTGAGGCTCAGGGAAGCCGGTCCCACCCAGCTGGGACGCGACCGCGCGGGAGTTTGGGAGAGACCCGGCTCAGTGGCCTGCGGAGCCCGCGCTATTAGGCTGTGCTCAGAGACTTGAACTTGGGACCTGTGTTTTTGTTTGTTTGTTTGTTTGTTTTGCTTTTAGGACGCGAGGTTGTGTCCGGGCTAGGGCGGACGGCCATGCGTCTGGCACCGCTCAGGGTCCGGAAGGGCCAGGCGTGCTCGCTGACCGCTCCTGCCCGAAGTTCCGCCGGGTGAGCTGAGGGCGCCCAGGGTTTCCCTCAGCGCTGCGAGCTCTCGAGACCCCAACAGACAAACTTGGGGAGGGCAGGATTCATAAACGAAGCTTCGAATCACCCGAGAAAAGCTAACTCTAATAAGGCAGCATTTGTTTTCTAAGAGAAACACCACCAGAGACTGGTGCAGGTGCTGGGAAACTGGTTCCCTCATGATCTTGCAGAGGCGGTGTGAACCTTTTAGAAATCAGTTTGGCAATATGTGTGTACAAACTTTGACTTACCCATTCCTCCTTTGGGAAATAAGTAAGATAAAACCTAAGTAGGGAAAAGATTGCTGTCCACGGCCATGGTTTGGTGTTTTATAACTAACGAACTATTGGAAACGAATTCTAAATCCCCAATAATGGAAAATACTTAAGTAAATTGTGATGTTTCTGATGAAATGGGATAATACACATCCCATTAACTGTAATATGGAAAAATGCTCTTAACGGGAAATCTGTGGATGTGGTTTCAACAATGTAAAAATATGTACCGAATGACTGGAGGGGTATACACCTAATGATAAAAATAATAGCTACCTTTTTGGTTTTTTTTTAGCAGAAGGGTCATATTTTACTAAATCCTCACAAAACCGTTTGAGACTAGTATTATTCCCATCCCACCACTGGGCAGCTGGAGCTTGGACAAGTGAAGCAGTGTGTTTGACGCTAACAGCTAGTGTCACACATAGTGTACAATTATTGGGCCTCTGAAAATGCAACATTTAGCCAATATTCGGGGACCTACTGTGTGCCAGGTTCCTGAATTCTAGACTGATGGGGAACCAAATATTTAAATTTATAAACATTGGGGGCGGATGTGGCTCAAATGGTTGGGCGTCCGTCTGCCATATGGAGGGACCTGGGTTCGATCCCTGGGACCTACCAGTAAAAATAAATAAATAAATATATATATATATATATATATATATAAACACTTAGAATCTTCTGGGGAGAGTGCGCACATGGGAGCTAGACACTAGGTTCCAGCAAGGGAAAGGATTTGGCTGTTGGGTCAACTGAGAGGAAGGAGTGAGCTCTGTTGGGAAGCCCTCAGTGGCTCTTATAAGAGTGGAGAAATGTAAAAACCCCATTTATCAAATTTTCTTGAATGTGTTTATGGGTTATAATGGGAGACGAGGGTAGGAGGAATTGTTTTGAGTTTAATCAAATCTTTTAAATAGTTTACCTAGATCACTGTTGATCAGGATATTAGTAAATTAAGTATTATGAAATTAAATTTGAAACTTTCTTAATTTTTTAATTTTCAGGCTTTTTTTTTAAGTCTCGTTTTGCTGAAGGAACACATTTGCTGGCATAGTTTCAGAATGTCAAGTACTTTGTCCTACTGGATCCTAAATTCTGCAAGGAACAGCTTTATCATACAAGGGAGCAGATGTTTATACTCAAGGTGTGTCTCAAATAGGAATAAATCAAAATGGAGACCTTTCAAGGTGTCAGCTACCCTGAAAAACAGTTCCCCATGTGGCAGCTTTGTTTTGCAGAAAGCCTACAGACACACATCAATGGAGGAAGATGATTTCCACTTGCAGCTTAGCCCTGAGCAGGTGAATGAAGTCCTGCGAGCTGGAGAATCAGCCCACAAGATTCTTGACCTCAACAGCAGAGTCCCAAATTCAGTGTTACGGTTTGAGAGCAACCAGCTAGCTGCTAACTCCCCAGTGGAGGACCGACGAGGTATAGCCTCCTGCCTGCAGACCAGCGGGCTGATGTTTGGCATCTTTGATGGGCATGGTGGCCATGCATGTGCGCAGGCAGTGAGCGAGAGGCTCTTCTACTACGTGGCAGTGTCACTGATGTCCCACCAGACTCTGGAGCAGATGGAGGGAGCGATGGAAAGCATGAAGCCCCTGCTGCCCATTCTGCAGTGGCACAAGCACCCAGGAGAAAGTATCTACAAGGATGTCACATCAGTACACCATGACCACCTCCGTGTCTACTGGCAGGAGCTCCTTGACCTGCACATGGAAATGGGACTGAGCATCGAGGAAGCATTAACATACTCTTTCCAGAGACTAGATTCTGACATCTCACTCGAAATCCAGGCTGCCCTAGAAGATGAGGTGACCAGGAACCTTTCACTCCAGGTTGCTTTCTCTGGGGCCACAGCTTGCCTGGCCCATGTCGATGGCGTTCACTTGCACGTGGCAAACACTGGTGACTGCCGGGCTATCCTTGGTGTCCAAGAGGACAATGGTATGTGGTCTTGTCTGCCCCTCACCTGTGACCACAATGCCTGGAACCAGGCTGAGCTGGCACGGCTAAAGAGGGAGCACCCAGAGTCAGAGGACAGGACGATCATCATAGATGACAGGCTGCTGGGTGTTCTCATGCCCTGCAGAGCCTTTGGGGACGTACAGCTGAAGTGGAGTAAAGAGCTGCAGCGCAGCATCCTGGAGCGGGGCTTCGACACCGAGGCCCTCAACATTTATCAGTTCACCCCACCACACTACTACACTCCACCTTACCTCACTGCCAAGCCTGAGGTCACATACCACAGGCTGAGGCCCCAGGATAAGTTCCTCGTGTTGGCTTCAGATGGCCTGTGGGATGTTCTGGGCAATGAGGATGTGGTGAGGCTGGTGGTAGAACACCTGGCCAAGGCAGGTCGGCACAAGCCTGACTTGTCCCAGAGACCCACCAACCTGGGGCTCATGCAGAGCCTGCTGCTGCAGAGGAAAGCCAAGGGGCTCCACACTGCCAACCAAAATGTGGCCACGCATCTAATCAGACATGCCATTGGGAGCAATGAATATGGGGAAATGGAGCCTGAGCGACTGACAGCAATGTTGACATTGCCGGAAGACTTGGCGAGGATGTACAGGGATGACATCACTGTCACTGTGGTGTATTTCAATTCAGACTCAATTGATGCCTATCACAAGGGGGATTAATCTCCCATCCTATTGCCAAGATTCACTTAAATGTTCTTCTAAAACATTTTTACTTACTCTTAAACTGACTCTTCATACATTATTATTAAAAGGGCAGACAGATGTAAAGCTAAATAATAGATTAACCTGAGGAAAACAACTGAGCCTAGGTTTAAAAACAATAGCAAAGATTTCACGTTCTTGCCAGCATTTTGGTCAACACTGTGTGGAAAGGGCAGAGCATAGAAATCATAGAATTGACTTGGGGTCACGTAGCCCAAGTCCTTTTATAAAGACACTGTTCAGCTGTGTTAGTCTGAGCCTTCAAAGGATAACTTTAATCATGATTCTAAGAATGAAGAACTTTAGGACCTTCTGAGGTCTTGGCTGCAAAACCTGCAAACTTGAGAATTTTCCTGAACTCAACAATCATGGACTTCTAGGCTATGAAGGGAGGTTTTATATGTTAGTTTTTGTTGTTTTTTAAAATTACTAAATCCCTGGGTTTACAAAGCATACTACAGGACACTTTTCTATGCATTAATCTAACTTTTTTTGTGATTACACTTCTGAAAACGTTTTGTAATGCTGCATTCCAGTTCTGTTTTAGTTTATTTCAAAGCTGAATCTTAAAACTTTCAAACAGGCCTCTTGCCTGCTGTAAACATTTTTGGAATAATTTTTCTTGGCTTTCAGTTGAGGGTGAGAGAGTCTAAACCTTAATTCCTAACCCTGTCTACATAAGTAAATTTTCCTCTTGGTTTTAGCCTCTGGAGGTTTATTCTTAGCACTTAACCTTTCTGAGTATACTTCTCAAACACTCTTCTGTTAGTTCTGCCTAACACAATCTTTCTGCTTCTGGCTGTGCTCACTCCTACCCCCATCTTGCTGCTGCTGACCGAGCAATATTGTCTTAAAAGAATCTTCATATGTTCCCTATTCATATGGTTGTGGAATAGGAGAAAATGTGATCACATGTGGTAGTGGTGACAGACATTTAGGCAGGACAGACTAACTCAGTGGATTGTGGACTTAAGATTCAGCCTGAATTTGTAAAGATGAAAACTTAAAAGGACTTGAAGAGACTGAGGCTCTCTCTCTGCATTCTGAGAGGCAGTAGGGGGAGGGAGGAATGAGGAGTTTCACATGGAACATTTACACCCAGACTGTGGAATAAATCGCCATAGTTACTCTCTTAGGAGTTAGACCATATTTAGTATAATAATCAGGGCAAAAAGTAAAATGGAGCCTGTAATGGTTTCTGTGAGTTGCACAGTCTTTGCAGTTACTTGAAACCATGTAGATTTGGGGGGAGGGATGAATTTTATCTTACCTAACTTGCTGTGGCATTTAAACAAGAGGAAATATGTCCCTGAAAAGAAACAGAAACATCCCATGAAACTGACAATTTTATTTTCCTGCACAAAATTGGGCAGAATTCTCCAGTATAGTTGAACTACGTTAATTGAATCCTCTCTTCTCACACCCTCGCACCATCCACTGAAAAGAAAGCAAATAATTATTTTGTTTCCTTATTTTTGTCTATGTCTCAGCTGACATTCAGTCAAATGTTGAGATAACTTCCAGCTTGGGGATGTTTCCCTGTGCATTTTCCAAGCAGCTGTTCAGTGATATGGCTTCAGCTAAGAAATTCCCTTTTGGATGCTTAAGCCTTGGTTCTTTTATTCTGAAATCGTTAGTATTCCTTCTGCTCTCCTTGATCTCCTTGATCTTAACTCAAAAATAAAATGTGATCATTTCCATTCTGCTAGCATGAAGATTTTTTACTAGAATCGAGGTCCCCCGCTTATCTGACATCCTTTTTTTCTTTATACCCTAAAACCTGGAGTATCTTTGGAGACTTTACTAGGATTACAGAGTGTTTGAATCTTACTTTTGAGTTTAGCATAGGTCATAATGGTATCTGATTCAGTATTTGTGGGACTTCTTGTCCAATCGTGCCTCTGTTATTTCTCAGCTTAATAGACTTTCCTGCATTCTAGTTAGTACATTGAGAGAGAAGAAAGCCTGGTTTCTTGTCTGCCTTTTCCCACTGTGAACTCTGTCAGCTCTTTCCATGAATGCCTCCTTTTGGTTAATCCCCAGCATATCTCCCTGACCATGATTCTGCTGTCCTTGGCCAGATCCAGGCCATATGGCCTGCTGCTTGAGGACACTGGAATTTGAGAGGGGCTTGGTTGCACCTGCCAGATATTCCAAAGCATTTATCATTTCTTGTATGTAGAGATTTCAATATTGAGACTTTTGAAATGAACCAAAATTAGATTGAAAGTTTAAAATTTTGGATGTAACTTTGAAGAAAATATGCTTTGGTGCTTAAAACTGCACATTTATGTCATTGTAGGCAATAAACTGGTGATATTGGCATAATTTAAATATTGTTTTAAATATAAATTATACAGCTCTACTGATTTGGGGAATTAGTCAAAATGGATAAAGAAGATGGTATTAGTTCTAAATTCAAATTAATATGCTAGATCAAGCTATTTAGATTCAGCTTTCTGAGATATTGTTTGTAACATTAAAGCTAATTTATAATAATGAAAATGTAAACTTTGATATATGTTAATATATAAACATTTTTCCCAGTAGTATCATTGGCCTAAAAGACCTTCTTTATTATTGGGCACATTGGGTAAAGTTTTGTTTAGACACAATTAAGTGAAATATAAGCAGCTCCAACTTGAATTAAATATCCGTATATTTCATTGTATGAAACAGAAAACTGTGGTCAGAATGAGTCGGGCTTGACTCTTCTGTCTGTCAGCCCTTGGTAGTCTAACTGACAGCTTTTGGGAAACGTTAACTTCCCAGGTTGAATCGGAGTGGCCTGGAACTAAACCATCCTAGTTTCATCTTGAAGTGGTTCATTTGTCTCTGAATATGACTCCTAGTGCCAGAGAAAGCCGTAGTGTACCCTTGGATCTGGGGTGTAAAGATTGGTGGTACTGCTTGTGATGCAAGCTGGAATTTACGTCACCTGAGTGGAAAACACATTTTGTCCACCATATAACCAGCTTCTAAGTGGGCTGAGGTTCTGTCCCTTACGCCTCAGGCACCTGCCTTTTACCTTGCCCCCTGGAAAATATTTCTCATCAAGCATCTACTTGGGAAAATTATTAGCCATGCTCTTTAATAAGTACTGACATTTGTATTTTTAGCTGTATATCAGCGTTCATATTTGACACTGATTTTCTAACCATTAGAGATATTTAAATTAAACTTGTAAATAAAAGAGGTAAAATGAAATTTGGTTTCTTTGGTTTGAATATTTTTTTAGGGCTTAGGATAAATCTAAGATTAGATTAGGCCAATATTTGCTTTACCACCTTTATCTGGCCATGGAGGGTTTTAGCCTTTTCAAGAGTTCACTCAAAAAATTTGATGCTCTGCAAATTTTTTGTAGCTGCTAATCACAGACTTCCACTCCATCCCACTCATTAGCTAGTGCTGTATCTGCATCAGTTGTAAGGACTACTCTAATGGGTAATTCTTTTTTTTTTTTTTTTTTTTTTTTTTTTAAAGATTTTATTTATTTATTCATCCATCCCCCCCTTGCTGCTTGTGCTCGCTGGGTCAGCTAACCACGCCTCATGGGCGGGCCCGCCCCCACCAGGAGGCCCCAGGAACCCAACCTGGGGCCTCCCATATGGTAAATGGGAGCCCTACTGATTGAGCCACAGCCGCTTCCCTAATGGGTAATTCTTAAAATGCAAATATAAATATTAAGTCATTAACACTTTAATGTGAATTAGAGGCACTAATCAGCTCTCTAACTGGGATGATTAAACTGGGTCTTTGAGGAGGAGCAGATTTTGGGAAGAGAAAGGTAGAGAAGGGAGTGTTTGGGGTCTGATAAGGATAAAAGGAGGATGTATCCCCCATTTTAATGTGGTATAACTGGGGCCCAGAGGTTGAAGAACTTGCCCATGACACCACAGTAGGACAGGGATTTGAAATACATCCAGAGGCCATGTACTTGTCCCTATGTTGAGCTTTCAGAAGGGGATAATGCCTGAAAAGTTGGTTATTGCGCAATTTTGCTCCGGGGTGGGGGAAGGTGAGGCTGAGAAGGAGGTGGTGCTGAAATGGTGCTGCAATGAAACTATAAAACTTTGTGGGTTTTTTTTTTGTATCACCAAGAATAGAGTTATGTTAACTCTTGATATTTGGCTGTTATGAATCAAGCTAGATATACATTCCAGTGTCCCATCATCTTGGAAAATTGTAAAAATAGGGGAAAATAGGGAATTAAGTCTAAAATATTGAGCAGTTTGAGCTCTTTAACCAGAAGGGGGAAATTACATTATTCTCTTCCTTTCATGTCTAGAGTTTTTGTTTCTATTTTACTTGATGCTATCAAATGCCCTTAAAAGGTTCCCAGTCTGGTGACCATCTGAACCATGGGTGGCCAAATCCAAGCAGCTCCCTCTGGCTTGGGGAAAACTTTACTGGACTTCCATGGATCAGAGTGTCTTTGTTCCGTTGCGTTAGAGAGAAACAGCGCTCACTGAGATGCAGAGACTGATGATTGAAGGCAGGAAGTTTATTGGGAAGCTCTCCCAACGGAGAGGGTATGAAGAATAGACTTCAGCTCCCCTGCCGGCATGGCTGGGGTCTGAAGAAAGACTTCAGCCCACTGGTGGAAGATGGTGATATGAAGTTATACAGTACATCAATAGGCAGGGAGTACAGCCTGGGGCCAAATGGCCAGGGGGGAGTGGGTTAAGAGGTCTTGGAATGTGGGGGGGGGGGGTTGGGGAGGGAGTGGTGGCCCTTATCTGCTCCATTTTGTTTATTCTTGGGAGGGGATGAGTTGGTGAGTTATGGCTGGAGGCTGCCTTTCCTCAACCTATGCCACAGGGGCATCGATTCACAGTCCTATGACCTGTCAATCATTGCAAACGTCATGAGGGGGGATCTCTAACACGTTGGTTACTTGGATACCTGGAAAAGCCCTCCATGGAGGCACTATCCAAAACCTGCTCTATCTCAAATCTTAACTCTTCCCGCCATTTCAGGATTCTGGAAAGCCTCCACTTGCTGTTCTGTCCAGTCCACCTTGCACAAGCCTTGAGTGCCCCAGGGCCAAGCATGTGGTGCTTTCGGGTGGTGGCTCCATCCAGCTAGGGGCTGAGAGGCCCAAGACACTGGATGCAACAGGAGAGGCCAGTACAGGGAAAGAGGCGAGTGCAACACAGGAACAGCTTCTGTCCAGCCAGTGTGGAGTCAGTACTCTTGTAGTGGTTTAAAGGGAGGGGCGAGAATTGGAGTGAAGGATGGGGGGAACTGACCAAATGTGGCTTGGTGGGCAAGGAGGAGCCCCTCAGGGGACCTTCAGGGATAGAACTTCTTGTGTTAATCCCAGGAAGTGAGCCAGGCCAGGCTGTGGCCTCAGAAAGGGCTGTGGGCATGGCTTGCTCCTCATCATGGATGATAAGGTGGAGGACAGCACAGGAAGTCCTGCCTCAATTCCTTCACTTTCCCTCCCGTGTTGCTACTAAGCAACGTTGGATCTTTTTTTTTTTTTTTTTTTTAAAGATTTTATTTATTTATTCATTTATGCCCCCCTTGCTGCTTGTGCTCGCTGGGTCAGCTAACCACGCCGTGCGGGCGGGCTTGCCTTCACCAGGAGGCCCCAGGAACCGAACCCGGGGCCCCGGGGCCTCCCATATGGTAAACGGGAGTCCTACTGATTGAGCCACAGCCGCTTCCCGCAACGTTGGATCTTGATCCTTGTTAGTCATCCCCCACCTAGATAGTAATCCTGGAGGGCGGGACCTGCCATGTCCAGCCCTTAGCCTCAGCCAGGCCCTCTGCCTTGCCCTGATTGGAGAATGAGTGGGAAAGAATGGGAGGACATTTTAAAAGACATTCCATGCTACAAGATGGAAACAAAGTGCCCTGTCCATCAACTGATAAATGGATAGACGAAATGTAATATACACATATGATGAATACTATTCAGCTGAAAGAAAAAATAAACTGGGGGAACACATGACAACATGGATGAACCCTGAGGATATTATGTTGAGTGAAATAAGCCAGACACAGAAGGATGACTATTGTATAGTCTCACTAATATGAACTAAATATAATGAGTAAACTTATGGAGTTGTTAGGTTAGTAGGAGACAGAATGTGGGTCGAGAAGTTGCCTACAATTGAGGGAGGAGCCAGCAAGAGAGAGAGGTCAGAAGCCTGGAAGGAAAACAGTGAGTGGGGCATGGAAGGGAAGGGAAGTGGGGAGAGGGGGTTAGGAGTGTCCAATGCCAGGAAAGATCATGGGGGTGGATGGATGGAAACAAACAATTAGCTAACAAAGGATAATTATAGGAAAGATGAAGGCAGGTCTGTATTTTCACTGGGGCTGGGTGGTGAGTGGAGGTGAGGAGGTGGCTCCTCCAGAACAAAGCAGTGGATGGGGGAACAGGGAACATTGTCAGACCCTGCTCCTTGGCTTGTGGGAGGGGAGAGTACTCCATGGGTTCAAGGGTCCCAGGGGGCTTTGCTAACCCTGCACTGGGCTTTGGAAGGAGAATTGAGGAGCTGGGCCTCTTCTGAGTTTTTCCTGGCGGCCTGATCACTAAATCCTGGAGATGGCATGCCGGAAACACCAGTGGGGAGCCCTGGCATGGCACCAGTCCAGGCCCCTTGCTTAGGGGTTCTGTAGATGTGGTGGGGTCTCAAGCAAAGAAGCCCCTTGAACCTAAATGGTAGCAGCTTGAGGCCGGAGGCTACCTCTAGATGTCGCCGTTGTGCCACACTGGCCTCAGCTGCGCCTGGATAGGGAAAGAAAGGTTGTTCCTGGGAAGATGTGTCCCTGAGGCCCACTCCCAGTCCATGCAGGGTCTCCCTGGGATTGCAGCCTGGTACACCCCATAGACTTACCTGACCCTGGACATGCTTGGGACTGAGGACAAGGGTGGAATGAGGGAGGAACCCTGTCCTGTTGGTCCTCAGCCCTGTCTGGTGGGGAAGGGGCAGCTGGAGTCTCCAGCCCAGACCCAGGCAGTGGGCCGTAGGGGGTGGGGGGTGGCTGCCACCTTGCCAGCCTCTCTCAGCCTCCCTCAGTGTGGGTGTTCCCCTCTGTGAACTGTCTCCCACCTCTGACTGGACTCACCTCCGTTCCCTGCAGCCGTCCCCACAGCCACCCTCCTAGGAGCTCTGAGGTCCAGTCCTTCCTGCCTATCCCCACCCCAGCCCCAAGAATGGTCCAGGCCACTTTTATCCCAGCCCCACCTCCAAACAACAGCTGACCCCCTCCGGCCAACTCCCGGCAGCACACAGCAGTTAGAATGATCTTGATCAGATTCAAATCTGACCATGTCAGTTCTCTGCTCAGAACCCTTCCACGGCTCCCCATCACCCTGAGGAGGAAGCCCAGACTCCTTTTCCTCAGGCTGGCCTCCCTGCCTCCTCCCCAGGTGTGTGAGCACTTCAGTCAGATGTAGCTCCATGTTCTTTTTTTTTTTTTAAAGATTTTATTTATTTATTCATTTATCCCCCCCTTGCTGCTTGTGCTCGCTGGGTCAGCTAACCACGCCGTGCGGGCGGGCTTGCCCCCACCAGGAGGCCCCGGGAACCGAACCCGGGGCCTCCCATATGGTAAACGGGAGCCCTACTGATTGAGCCACAGCCACTTCCCTCCATGTTTTTGGAATATACCAGGACTTTGGCTTTGCTGTTCTCTCCAGCTGGAACACCTACCACCCAAACCTCCACCTGGCTGACTCCACAGAAGCATCTCCTCCCCTGGGAAGACTTCCCTGTCTCTCCAGGAGGGTCAACTGCCTTCTCTGGTTCCCTTAACATGCCCTTCATCCATGTCCTCAGACAGCTCCTGTCTGTCTGTCTGCCCTCTTGGCAGCACCAGGGACCTGGTTTGATTCTCCTCAGGGTCCCCAGGGATTATCCCAGTCCTGGCACACAGCAGACACTCAACACATACATTTAAAATGTTACGGTGAAAGGAGCAAAGAGAAAGAGGTCTTCTTCACCCACAAGCTGGAGTTACCTAAGAGTCAGGCCAGCCCCCGGATGAAGCCTGGAACCCTTCACCCTTTGCAGCTTATGGTGGTTTTAGAGATGACCACATATTCTTTGACACTCCTCCCATCAAGCAGTAGGGTCTATTCTCCCTCCTCTTAAACCAGGGAAGGCCTTAAGGACCTGCTTGTAATCAATAGAATATAGCAGAAGTGACCTGTGTATCTTGCGAGACTAAGTCAGAAGAGGGGTGCAGTTTCTTCCATGTTCTCTGGAACAACACTGCTCTTGGTAGAAGTCTATCTTGAGGCCACGATGATGTGAGGAAGCCCAATCCACATGAAGAACCAGGCTGTGGAGGAACCAGCCCAGGCACCAGGCAGGTGAGTAAAGAAGCCTCCAGATGATTCTAGCTGCCAGACTGTGTGGGACAGAGACAGGCTGTCCCACTGGACCTTGTCCTCCACATTGCTTCCCTGATGGAACTTGTCCTGGGCTAGTTTCTGCATAGGCCCCACCATGGCTATGGCTGAGATCACAAGACTCTCATGGCTTGTTGGATGAGCCAGAACTTCTCAGCCCAGCCCTTGAGACCCTACCTCTCCAGCTCATTTAGTGCCCCTGAGGCTTAGCCCAGGGGGATGCCCCCTCTCCAGCCTTTCTCTGATCCTGCATGTCACAAAGACCATCCCCTCCATCAGTCAAGTCAGAAACCCAGGGGAGCTGATGTGGCTCGGTGGTTGAGTGCCAGCTTCCCACATATGAGGTCCGGGGTTCGATCCCTGGTCCTGGTACATCACACACACAAAAAAACACCACCTCCTCATGTGAAATATGAATATGGGTAATATTGCATATGTAAGACTGTTTGGGAGCGGACATGGCTCAAGTAACTGAGCGCCCGCCTCCCACATGGGAGGTACTAGGTTCCATTCCCTGTGCCTTCTGAAAAACTAAAAAACAAACAAACAAACAAACAAAAAAAACAACTCAGGGATGCCAATGTGGCTCAGTGGTTGAATGCTGGCTTCCCACATACGAGATCCAGGATTCAATCCCTGCCCCCAGTACCTAAAAAAAAAAAAAAAAAAACCCACACCCTGTCAGGACTTTCTCCTAAGTATCCCTAGAACCCGACCCGACCCTTTTCTCCAGCCCCACTGCTGTATGAGCCCAGGCTTGACGCCTCTTGCTGGATGGCTTTACGGATCTCCTCACTGGTCTCTCCCTGCCTCCTCTCCTGCCGTCCTGAGGAAGCACGTGTCCATATGTGCCCACTTTCACTTTCTTGCACACACCAGCCACAATTGCTTCAACTACCCTTTCTGGGGGGTGGGGGTGGGGTGGGAGGGGTGGGGAGGAGCGGTTGTGGTTGAACCATTTAAAGCAAACCCTGGACTTCGTGTCATTTCCACCACTATCCTCCAGTAAGCCTCTCTGAAAGAATGGTTATTTTCTCAAATCATCACAGGGCTGTTACTGCTGAAGGATTTTAGACTGGAGATCAATAAAGTTAAAGCAAGTGTGGCAAAGTCTTGATAACCTATGATTTTGATGCTCTCCTTTTGTGTACGTTTGAAAAGTTTTTATTTAAAACAAAAAGCTTTCAATGGCACCGCCCACCCCTATTGCTTTCAAGGAGCTAGAAAAATGTCCTAATCCTTTCATGGTATGCTAGGCCAGGTGTGACTGGCCCCAGCCACTCTTCAAGCTCATCTCTCCTACCCCTTTCCACCCAGGGCTTCAGCCACCCACCAGTCAGTGGGTCTATCTAACTGAGCACAGCAGGGACTCAATATTTATAATAATGAAATAGCTCACATTTTGTGAGCATACACTCTGAGCCAGGTGCTGTATGAACACTTTACTTGCATCACCTCATTTAATCCTCACACAACTTTATGAGGCAAGTATTATCATTAACCCACTTTACAGATGAAGAAATTGAGTCCAGAGAGGTAAAATAATGTGCCCAAGGTCATACAAAACTAGTAAATGCAGAGCTGTGTTTTGAACTCTAATGTTTAGTTTAGAGGAACTCCAAAGCTTCCTCTTAATGAGCAGATGATTCTGCTGAATATTTATTCATCTGATAAAAACTCAGACCCTCAGGAGTACTGCTATTTGAGACAATATTTTCTTTGGTAGTTAATGAGATCCTGCCAAGACATGCATAACCATAACCTCTGGCATGACCTCCCAACTCACTTTGAAGTCTCAGCCACAAAAACTTATCAACATATACCATGCAGAACTGTGTGGGAGAGAGTGTGGTCTACGGTGTGAACTGTGGTCTGTGCTTAGTGGCAAAGCCCCAGGATGTGTATATCCATTGCAGGTGATGTGCCACACTAATTAAGGATATTTAGGTGAAGCGGCTGTGGCTCAATCAGTAGGGCTCCCGTTTACCATATGGGAGGCCCCGGGTTCGGTTCCCGGGGCCTCCTGGTGAAGGCAAGCCCGCCCGCACGGTGTGGTTAGCTGACCCAGCGAGCACAAGCAGCAAGGGGGGGATAAATGAATAAATAAATAAAATCTTTAAAAAAAAAAAAAAGGATGTTTATGTGGGATGTTATGGGGGGTGTGGGAGGTGGGGAACATGGAAATCCCTGTAATTTCTGTGTAATATTTAGGTAATCTAAGCACCTTTTAAAATATATATATATATTAAAAAATAAAAACTCATTTGTATTTACTATTTCCCCTTTTGGTCAAAGTCTTTTTCCAGTTGCATTGCTATTTGATGCTTGGTAGCAATCCCCCAGTGCCAGGGAGGCTCATGCCTTCGAGTCATGTCCCAAGCTATGGGGAATATAATGTATTTATATGCTGAGTTGGACTTAGAGGCCACATTGAGCAACAAGGAAGCTCTCAGGAGGTAACTCTTGGGCACTGTATACCAGGCTGTTTCAATTTCAAAAGTAAAAGTCCATAAGTACAGTCATCAATACCAAGGACTCATTAATGGGCCATCCCCTTTCACTAGTCACTGCCTCTGTACTCAAGGAATTCTTGCTGTTCCATTAGAGAATGTGGCAGAGCTCCCAAGGACAGGGATTTGATATTCTTTGGTTATTGTGTGAATCTCCATCCACTGTGACAATGCCCTGTGAACACTTGAACATAGGTATGTTCCAGTGAACCACCTCCCATGCATCTCCCATCACTGACAACCCACAGCAATAATCCTCCCCTGTTACAATTGTAAACCTTCTGTGACCCAAAACTTCAGAAATGAAGCCAACAAAATAACCAAATACAATTAAAAAGAAAATGAAATAATAATGTTAGCTTTAAAAATAAATAGAATACAAAAGTTTTTATTAAAAATTGGAATAATAAAAATAAAAAACATATACAATTTTAAAATTTTGACAAAAAAAAAAAAACAGAAACAAAAAACTCAGGCCCCACCTGCTCCCCAAGGGCCTGGCAGCAACTTAGAAAAAAGTGAGCTAGTGGTCCATGGAAGCATTCTAGCAGAAGCTGGGAGAGAGCTTGTCAAGGTGCGGATTGGATGGACGGTGGGGTCCTACCCTGAGGCTAGTCCCTCTGCCTGTGCCTGGGGTGGAGGCTGTACATATGGGTCAGAGCAGACCCTGTGTATGTCCTTCTCCCATGTCTTCAGTCACCCTGGCCTGAGTTCCAGGAGGGTGAGAGCGGGGAGAAGGTGGGGGGAGGGGGTGGTCCACCTCAAGCAGGAAGGAAGGGCCAGCAGACAGCAGCCTTCCCTACTCCCCTGACCCCGTGGCCCTGGACTGGTCTCTGGCCTGGCACCTCCAGCTTCAGGAAGGGCCTGGAACTCCTGAGCTGCACAATGAGGCCTGTACTCCCACCCAACACCTAGCAGAGTTTATCTTCTAGAGAGAGAAAATCGGGCAAGGGCACAAGGGGGTTTGCACAAAAATGGTCATGGCATGGCACTGGTGTTTGTAAGAGAGAGAAACTGGACACCACTGGCATGTCCTTCCTCAGGGTAGTGAACAAAGATTCCTGTACATATGTCTTTGTAGCCTTTAAAAGTGATGGTGAAGGATCTTTATATTTGACAGGAAGCTGCTCATAATATGAAAATGAACAGTGTGACCCCAAATGAGAGCCTCCCCTGAGCCCTCACATGCCACCCCCACCCCACCCCCAGCTCCCTTGTGATTTACCCCATTGGCCAGTGGCCGGCGGGTGGGGGAGGGTACAGCACTATATTGGGAAGGGGATGAGATCACCCAAAGGCTGGCTGATTTAGAACTGGGTAACTTTTTCCACCCATGTGGCTCTCAGAGACTTCTGTGCTGGCTCATAAACCTTGGCGCCAGTCCATAGGGTGGAGGGGGCCTGGGTTCCCCCTCCCCAGGGGTGGAGATGTTGGCTGAAGGTAGACAGGGCACAGGTGCTAGGCTGAAGTTGAGACAGAGTAGCAGAGTGGGTCTGGGGATCCCTATGGCCCAGCCAAGACCCTATGAGCACTTTCCTCCCAGTTGTGTTCTGTCACTCCCCAGGGACCTATGTGGGCAGAAAGTGGAATTTGTGGGTGCAGGAAATAGCCAAGAGGGCAGCCACCTCATTGAGCTGGGTCCCCTCGGCAGTGTCTCTGATGCCCTCCCCAGAGGGTCTCCACCTGTTTCTGGCTAGACCCAGGGAAAAGTCTGGTGGGGTTAGCCATGGAGGGAAGAAGCCTAGGCTGGGAAGGGAATCAGGGTCCAACTCCAGCTCAGCAAACAACTGAGTTCAGATCAACTCCCACCCCTGGCCTTATGCCCATGAGACCCCTTGAAGCCTGTGCTCCAGCCTCAGGGAAACTTTGCAGCATGTCTCAACCTCCTAAGCTCTGCCACACCTCTGAGCTTTTGCCCTGGCAATTGTCCCAGTCTGGCTACCCTTCCCCACTCCAGTTGCCTTTGTCAGCCCCCCAAGCTGGTGCCATCCCTTCCCAAGTCAGTGTCCAGCATGCTGGCTTGCCCATGTTCATCTGGGGCGACCCTGAGAACAGAGGCTGGGTCCAGGGGCAATTCTAGGATATGCTGGATGAAGGAAGGGTGGGGCCCTGGAAGGGAAGGGGGTATCAAGAGAGGACCAACAGTGTGCCCAGCACTGTGCCAGGGCCTCAAGGTCCTGGACTTAGGAGCCTCAAGCTTCTCAGACCCCACAATAAGCAACGGGAGAAGGCCATGTAGGCACCCTCTGTCTGGGCCTTGCAGACGAGAAGCAGGAAGTGGGCAGAGCCGGAATGTGCCAGAGCGTCCCTTCCTTAGCCTGGTCCCCTGGGCAGTTGGGCTGGGAGTGGAATTCTCCAGTTGGATGGAGTTGTTGCTGGAAAATCCCCACCAGCCCTTCCAGAAATGTGCTTTTGTGCCCGACTTTAGCTCCTTCAAAGTCGGAAGGGAAGGGGCCTTTCAGCTGCTGGGTGACTCAGAAAAGGTCCTTGCCACTCTGGACCTGTGGGCCTGGACTCCAGGAGAGCTGAAGTGGGGGTTCGCACATCTATGGAGCACCATGTATCAGCTTCACCAAGTTCTCTCCGTGAGAGGCAGGCGTCAGGGTCCCCATCGTTCGAGGAGGAAGCTGGTCCAGAGATGCCAAGTAGCATGCCTAAAAGTCACATAGCTGAGCCAGGATTTGAGCCCCCACCTATCCAGGGTCATCCTACACACGGCTCCATCCCCTCCTCCCATCAGGAGCTCCAAAAGGACAGGGTGAGCCCACAGGCTGAGGATGCCACTTCCAGCTCAGTCCCATCTGACCGAGGCCTGGCTGGCCCCATGCCTGCCACTTGCAGAATAACCCCAGCGGTTCTGGGCAGGGAACTTAGGCCATCAACTTGGACTTATTTTTGTCCATTTGGGTAACCAGGAAGTCTCACCTTGTGCAGTAACCACTTGGAACTGAGTAGAACATGGAACCCCAGCCCCAGGCAACCTTAGGTGCCCTGCTGGGAAATGACCCCAGTAGGGAAGGGGAGGCCTGGCTCAGTCACACTCCCTACCTTGCCCTGCCCCAGCTGCTTCCCAGAATCTGGCTTCCTACCTCTTGTCTCCTCTTCTGGGCAACCCACACCTCTCTCTCTCTCTCTCTCTCTCTCTCTCTCTCTCTCTCTCTCTCTCACACACACACACACACACACTGTGACCACAAAGCTGAGAGCATATTTATTTGTCCTTATGATCCATTGCCAAGTCTTACACATCTGAACAGCACTGTGCCAGAACAGCCAGAAAACACTTTCTCATTTCTAGCTGTGAAATAAGCCCCTATCTTCAGGTTCCAGCTGGAAGGTTCTAGGACCCATGTGCAGGTGAATGTGGGGACCCAGCATCTATAACCAACCTTCAGAATTGGGGGCCCAGTGGAACCCTACGGGACTGTGGATGGTGGCATTTTGAGATCACAGACCCATTTGAGGGGACACTGGGGGAGCAACCACACACACTCTGAGAGGTCAAGAGTAACACCAGGGATCATGGACCCCAAAGGTCATTTATAGAGAGTGAGCCTCAGAGGCACAGAGGGGCACCAAGCAGGCTTGGAGGGGCTCCTTTCTGCTGAAACCAGATGTCTGTTTCAGGAGGGAGCAGGGATAGCACCACCTGAACTCAGCAACAAAAGATGAATGCCTAGGGAAGCGGCTGTGGCTCAATCAGTGGGGCTCCCGTTTACCATATGGGAGGCCCCGGGTTCGGTTCCCGGGGCCTCCTGGTGAGGGCAGGCCCGCTCGCGCGGCGTGGTTAGCTGACCCAGGGAGCACAAGCAGCAAGGGGGGGATAAATGAATAAATAAATAAAATCTTTAAAAAAAAAAAAAAAAAAAGATGAATGCCTAGAAGAAAGACTGGAAGGAGACCTGGTCACAACACAAACAAGGATGACTAACTGTAATGGCAACAATAATAGCAGCTGTTCCCGTTTTTGTGAGGGCCTATTGTGTGCCAGGCCTGTGCTAAGTGAGGACTTTACTTGTGTTATCTCAGTTAATCCCTGTAAAGGGCTCTTTTCTGGGTGGAGGTGTGGCCTGCGGAGTGGCCTCTGTGAATGTGGCTGTTTTTTGCCAGGTCCATGGCTTCCTTGGAGGTGCCCAGAGGAGCTCTCAGGTCCAGTACACCGGGGATGCTGAGCTCTCCCTGCCAGCACTGCTGGGCATGAGAGGGAATGGCTGGCGCCCCTCGGGGATGCCTTCAGGGAGCCAGCCAGGCCCACTGAGCTGACCTGTTCCCCACTTAGCCCTATTCCTCCAGGCGTTGGGGCTTGAAATAGCAGCCTTTTGAGAGCTGACAATCAAAGGGCAGCTAAAAAAAGGCCCCTCAGTCTGGGCTCTGTCGCACACGGCTCATAGGGCCTATTTTGGGGGAGAGAGTGCCGACATGCCAGTGGAAAATCCGTGGGGCGGGAGCCTCCAAGGTGGGGGACCCACGTTCCTCCCGCTCTCCATCCTGGCCTCCCAGCTCCTGCGCGTGCGTGCGCGCGCACACACACACACACACACACAGAGATTTGCAGCCCTTAGACCCTCCTGACTGTGAGAATTTATCGTCCCTACAACAGCCTGGGAAAGGGATGAAGAAACCAAAGCTCAGAGAGGATAAGTGACTTGCCCAAGGTCATACAGCTAGGAAGTGAGAGGGACAGAGGCCAGGCTGGGCCTCTGTGGTTCACAGTCCAGGACTCTCCCTACAGCCTCACTAGGGAAGCCAACACAGTGTCCTCTAGAGTGTCAAAAGCTCAGAGATGGGAACAACCGTGGTGCATTCTGGGTTGGACTAGGTAGGAAGGCAAAGAGTGTCTTGGAGACCACATGGGCAGAAATCCCACTGGAAACACCAGACCTTGTCTGGCTGCAGGGGAAGCAGCTGGGGTGGAGCTTCATCCTGGGTGAGGCGGGTCCCACCCCATCCATTTCCCCCAGAGGCTGGCAGTCCCTGCCAAGTTTCCAGGGAACGTGTCAGATAAGGGGCTGGTGCTCATGACTCCCCCCCACCCAGCCACTATCTCTGGTCTTACCGCCACCACCAAGCGGGTAAGAATAGCAGCAGCAGCCCCTTTGAGTGGGCACGTGCACAGAGGTGCCACAACTTGGGACAACTCAGCAACGTCTGCACCAGGCAGCCCCGGGCCCTCAGATTGAGCACAAGTCTCCAGGTCCTGTCTCCATCAGCCCCAGCATCGCCCTTCCCCACCCCAGTCCCCACCACTCATCGTCCTGGCCCTGAGTCCCACAACACCTTGTGGGACAGCTCAAGCCCCATCCCCTGCTCCTGCTGCCTCAGTGGAAGAGATCTGGAGGAGACCAACCTGCCCTGCTGATCCCTGCCTGAGCTTGCCCTCCATGGAGGAGCTGGGTGACCTGCACCTGAACACTCTCCCTCTCTGGGCACTTAAGCATGGCCACGTGGCACAGCACCCCCCTGAGGCAGGGATGCCAGCCAAGAGCTCTCCTGGGGCTCAGGCCCCTCCTTGGCTTGGCCTGGCTCCTGAATTCCCTGTGAACCTTTGACATTCCAGTCAATGAGGGGGTGGAGTGAGGGTCCCCATGTTCCATGTGTGGGAGTCTCTGGAATATGATTACAGGGTGGGGGGCATGTAGTGGCTGAGTCCCTTGCATGAGTCTCCTGTGACACTCTTGTGGGTGTGTATGGTGTGAGTGACTGAGGCTGTGTCAATCTGAGAGAAGTAGCTGTTGTCATGGAACCCATGGTCAGCATCTCCGTGATATGCAAAGTGAGGGGAGACCTTGGGAAACTTGTTCCCTTGTTCCTGAGTCACTGTGACACTTGGGGCATAATCAAGAGAGCTGAGTCCCCCAGTTCCCACATCAGCATCCCCTCTAGCTGTCCCAGCCTGACTCAGTTCATGGCTCAGACCCAGCCCCAGGCCTCTCCCCAACCTCCCAGGCCCTTGCTCCACTCATCTCCCCGCTATTCCCAGGCAACTCTTCCCTTTGACCCTCAAATTGGGTCAGCAGGGCAGGGGGGACTGTCTCTGCCTGCTCTTGTCCTTGCATGTCCTGCACAGCCCCAAGAGGTCCTAGGGGGAAGGGTTTCAGGGGGCTAGGAAAAGGGAGGTAGGGCTATGCTGAGGTGAGCTCCTCACACACTCACACGTTCTGACACAGACATCATGCAGACCGGACTTTAACATGCATGCACACACCCACAGACACGGATGTGCACACATGCACACACATGCACGCACATGCCTGGAGTGAGAGGGCTGCCGAGGGCTCTCCCAAGCTGCCAGGCAGACCCCCGTAACCCCTCCCACATTTCTGAAGCCCTCTCATTAGAAACATGTCGCCTTAGGGTGGGAATGGGTGGGGATGAGCAGGGTGGGGGTTTCTGAGGTTCCAAGGCTGTTTCTTTCTTTGAGGGTGAGGGCCAGACTGACCTCTGGGCTTCTCGCTGCAAGAGCCCTAATCGCTGAGGCTGGAAAAAGTTTAAAAATATCCCCATGTTTACATTCTTTCCCAGCCTGCCTCCCTATCCTCCGTGCTGGGTCCCTTTGATCTGGCCCTGTGCCTCTGGAAGGGGCCTGGGAGGGAGGAGCACGAGCCCCTCGCTGAGGCCCACCCTGACCCCCTCAAGCTCCAGACCTGTCTGGCTCCAGGAGGCCCCTCAAAATCACAGAACCACAGAGACTTGGAGCTGGAAGAAGACAAGGCTGGTGGGGGAAGTCAAAAGCTGGGGGTTGAGTCTTGCTCAGAGTCACCGACCAGGCCTGGGGTCCTTCTCCAGTCCCCCTTCCAAAAGCCTGGGCCTCATGAGGCCTGGGGGGAGTGTGTGTGAGTAAGTGTGTGTGAGTGTGTGGCTGTGGGCATCAGGGCTAAGTTCCCCCCACAGCCCATGGACGGGGGAAAGCCACATTTATTGAGCTCCTGCCATGGCAACCATGTTTTACAGAGATTACCTCATGTAGTCCTCTCAACCACCCCGTGATGTAAAGCCCATTCTATCAACAAGTAAACCAAGGCCCAGAGAGGTGAAGCGACTTGCCTGGGAACACACAGGCAGAGCATGGATTGCACGCTCTTCCACCCACACTGAGCTACTAGTTACCCCTGACCTTGCCTTAGCCTGGTCCTACCTGCAGAGTGAGGCCCACCTGACTCACATGAATCTGCACAAGCACTTGCTGACCCACCACTAAGCCCAGAGATGGATGCCAGCTCTGTGTTTCACTCCCTCTGTGACCCAGGGCAAGCCATGCCTCTTTGTGCCCCTCACCTGCCCTATAGAATGGGGCTGAAGATTGCAGCAGAGGTTGTCTGCAGATGCTTAGGGAAACTGAGCCCATGGCCCCGTGGAAAGGGCTTGTGGACCCGTGGTCAACTCCAGCATAGACACAATCAAGGAGTGGCCTGGGGCCTGGAGACCCAAGGAAAAAGCCTCACATTGGGCAGATGCCTTAATTTGCCCTAGTATCCTGTCATCCACTCTTTCCTTTGTTGATCCCCCACCCACCTGCTTACCAACCCATCCATCCATCCACTCACCCATCCACCCACCTATCCATCCATCCATCCATCCACCCACCCACCCAGAGCAAAGACCCAGAAATTAGAGAGATTCCAGGGTTCCAGCTCAGGTGCTGCATCTTGCTGGCTGTTTGGAGATTCCTCTGCCTCTTTGGGATTTATTTTCTCAGCTGGCCTGGGTGAGCTCTAAGCCCTCTAGGGGACCTTGTAGGAACAGAGGCCAGCAGAAGGCTGCAGACACTTCTGGAGAGGCAACATGGACCTCAATCACACAGTCCCGCCTTGCACCCTGCTTCCAAGACCCCAGCTGCAGCCCTTAACCTCCCTGACTTAAGATCCTCCACTGGAAAACGGGGCCAGTAATCCCACCCTCACAGGCTGGTGGGAGGATTGAGATGCTGCCTTCCAAGAGCTTTGTATCCTGACAGACTCTGAGTGGGTGTGGGCCGAGCAGAGAATCCTGGGAGAGGGGCAGGGAAGCCCCATGGGGCTGCTTGGGCCCAGGATGGCCAGGCCACCCCTGCCTGCGTCTCCCAGGCTCCCCTAGGCCAGCCAGGGTGCCCGCCCCATCTCTCTTGGCTGGACTTGGCCCCCACCCCACAGAATCTGCCAGAAGTGGAGAGATTATCTCCTAAAAATAGGACCTGGGCCCCACAGAGGTTGTTTTTCTCCCTTCCCCGTGATTTACCATCATCAGTTCAGGGTGCCTGGGACAGCAAGTCCCATGCTGGCTCCCCAGAGACGGTTGGGATGAGGGCCGTGGGGGATGAGCAAGCAGCTGGGGTCAGTCAAGGGTCAGGGATTGGCAATCTGTCTGGAGGTATCTTCAGAGCTCAGCAGGGCGCAAGGGCCATGGCTTAATCTTGGGCCAGAGGCAGGGGCAGCTCCAGGGTGGGCCATGGGGGCTCCTGTCCTACCCAAGTCCAGCAGAGTGACTCCCCTTCCTGGCTTTCTGAGCTCCCCCACCCACCCCATGTACTCAACACCCTGTGTGTGAAACCCAAAGACACATAGGGCCTGCACTGCTGCAGGGTGCCCCATTCCCAGCCTCACCTCTCCCGTTCCAGTCCCACAGGCTCCTCGAGATCCTGCCCAGACCCCTCCTGAGACAAGGGACCCTGGCCATCCCCATGTGTAGATGACTCACGCTCAGGGAAGCAGATGTGCTTGCTCAGGAGCATCGGCCATGGGCTCACAAGGCCATGCCCTTCCACAGCAAAGACATCAAAGAAAACACAGAAACGACCCTCTCAAGGACACCCCTCCTCAACCATTGCCTGGACAGGGTCAAACCGTCCAGGGTCAGGGGCCAGTGGGCTCTGGACACTCATAGAAATGACTCACCTTGCCCCGGCCCCAAAGTTCTCACCAAGAGCCCATAGGATACCCCCATGTCCTTCCCCACAGGGGATCCCAAGCAGTCCCTCAAGCCCCCAGACCCTTTCTACACAGCAGGACATAGGGAAGGGATGAATGGGCAGGTGTGTGCACACTCACACACACACATGCACACACGCACACATGCACTTGGACACTCACACATGGGCACAGCAGTCCCTTAGGGCCAGTACTCAGCTCTCCGAGGCTTTATTATCTGACAAATATGTCACCATGTGGAGCACTCCCACGGGCTGTCCACAGAGTCAGGGTCGGCTTCTGCAGACGTGTCTGGTGAGGTCACCTCTGCCCTGGGGCAGGCAGAAGGGCCTCTGCTCTGGCTGGATCCGGGGTGATGGGCTCCCTCCCAGTGCAGTCGGATCGAGCCAGAGGCCAAGCTCCCCGTCCAGGACCGGGACTACTCAGACTGCCGCCTTCAGGGGCACACTGTCCGCCCGTTGACCTAGGTCCTTCTTCCTCGCCAGGGACAAGTGGGTGAAGATGAGGATAAGGAAGAAGCCTAGGGGGCCGACAGGGATGGGTCAGAAAGGGCTGTGGGACTCGTCCTTGATCAGGGACTCCCTCCTATTGACATTGGTGTAAGAAAGAGGCAAAGTTTCCAAGACAGCATCCCCAAGGCTGGGCTGGGTGCATCGCCAGTCCTTGGGACTGGAGTCAGAAGCACACACCAGACCCCACCCCCTTGAGGCTGCCCCTCCTAAGACCCTTTCTCTGGAGGACAGGTTGGGTGGGGGGCATCTGGGAGCCGGTGAGTTGTTGCCCCAGAGCTCTGAGAGAAAGGCACATTGTGACACCAGGCTAGGACCAGCAAAGTAACCCACCCACCCACTCAGGAAGGCTAAAGAAGTAAAGAGGGCAGAGAAGCTGGCTTGGCTCGAAAGACCTGGGCTGTGCCACGCCCTGGCAACCTTGGACAAGTCTCTGAACCTCCTAGAGTTTCTGTGTCCTCATGTGGAAAATGAGCATCTACCTCACAGGGCTGTGGGGAGACTCAGTGAGACAGTCCACGTGAAGTGCTGGTACGGGGCCCGACACAGAAAACGCACATGCACGGGACAGGAAAGGCTGCCGTCAATGCTGGTCACGACGACTTTGTAACAGGGGCCGCAGCAGAGTGCCACAGTGACTGGGAGAGTTGGGGAGTTCCTTCTCCAGCCCTGGGGCGCATCATGGGGCAGGGCGCATTGCTTATCTGGAGGCTGTGACTGACCATCACCCCCACCCACACAGGAGCTCCATTACCTATGGCTGCCAGGGTGCCCATGAGGATGCCCACCGCCGACCGCTGCGTGGGCATGCCCTCCAGGCGGCCCACCTTGCGCAGGCACTGCCCTTCCACGGTGCACCGACACACTCGCACTGGAGGCAGGGGGAGGGAGGCAGGGGTTGGGGGGGTTCCCCAGCAGCTCAGAGCCCCCCTTCCGGCCCAGCTGCCTGGTGTGTGTGCTTCTGTGTACATGGAAGCATCTGTAAGTGTGTGGAGGTGCCTGCTCCCCTGTGGGCTTGACCACAAATGTGCAGGAGTGCACAAGCGCATGCTCTACACGTGAGCCTGCACCCATGGGCACCCTGCATCCTGGGTTCACTCAGAACCCCAGGCCTCCATCTTACCTCGGACCAGTTGCTGCCACATCTGGGCATTGTGGCTGACAACGACTGGGACTACGTGTTCCCGTGGCTCCACCCAGTGCAGAGCCAGAGTGAGGTAGGCATGGGAACCTGTTGGGAGGGCAGGTGGCGAGCAGGGTCACGGACCTGGACAAGCCCTTGGGGGGATGCTCCCCCAAGGCCCAGCCCTATCCCCATGGCGGAAGGGCATCTCACTTCCAAGTGGCAGCTCCTCCTGCCTTGGCTGCAGCCTCCTCCCCCTTCCCCTACCACACACCATTGAGAGCCTGGAGGCGCCAATCCCGCTGCACCGTGGGGTTTGGGCCAAGGGCAAAGCTGTAGGGACCATGCCCGCTGGCCAGGTCAGGGTCCTCGCTGGGCCCTGTGATGACCACACCATGGTCCTGGCGGGGTGTGCAGAGGTGTCGGGCAGGCACAGGGATCAGCAGAGCTGGGGTGGGCGGGGCCTTCCGGAAGTGGAGCACAAGAGTTGCAGAGGTGCTCAGGCTGGGCTCATCTGCAGAGGAGGCAACGCGGAAGTGGTCCTGGAGCCCCTGGGCTAGGCCCCCCCCACAGCCCATCTTCCCCCAGACTACCTCCTTCTCTCCATCCCATCCTCCCCAGTCTCTTCCTCACAATGCACTTTGCCTCCTTCACCATGCAAACAGCTGCCAGGCCCACCTGCCCATCACTGCCCTCCTACCACCCCTGTCGCTGACCCTGGAGGCCACCCTGTAGAGATAGCCTGACTGTAGGGAAGCTCACTCTCACAGCTCACAGCTGAAATATGCCTCCCTGGCATATTCTCCCACTCCGGCCAGCTCTTTACCTTGTCAAGAGTGGTGCCCAGAGTCTCCCACCAGGCCTCAGTGCCAACCAGGCTCATCTCCTGGCACCCCCACCCCAGATTCAGCCCTGGCCCTCCTCTTACCTCCCCAGCCCTGCACCCACTGCCCCCAGCCTGGCCCTGAAGTGGATGCCCTGAGAAGCCCTCTAGGGCTAAGGGGAGATTGTGAGTATCAAGCAGACCTATTCTCAGAAAGGGACCCAGCCCCTCATCCTTCCCTCCAGCCAGTGCCTGCAAGGGCCCCGAGGAGGAAGCTCAGTCCTGCCCATCTGTCTGTCTGTCTGTGGCCCACAAGGCTGCCTGGCCATACCTGCATCCTGGGCCTCCACGAGCACTGTGTACGTCTCCCCGGGGAGAGCACCTTGCAGGGGCTGGGCTGTGTGCACCTCCCCGGAGACCTCCCCGATGCAGAGCCAGCCCTCCGAGTCGTTGACCAGGGAGAACCTGGGACCCAGGGAAGGCGGAAGGGGGAGAGAGGCACTTGGACCACACATTAGAGTCTTGCCCAGAGACACCCCAGGGCTCTGTGACCCACCCAAGTTCCACATCCTCTCTGTGACTCCGGGGTGGCAGCCTCACGAAAGGGTGGCTGTGAATCAGGACAGAAGGAAGACTGGGGGACAAAAGGCGCAGGAGTGTCTGTGGGGCAGACAAAAGGCCTGGAACCAGGACAGGGAATGTGAACCATGGATATGACAGGGGGCGAGGGTGACGGGTGCTATCAGAGCCTGGGGATCTGACTCAACTCCACTGGTCCCAGGACACCCCACAAAGGGGCCCAGATGGGAACAGACTTCTGTGTTGAAGGCTGGGTGGGAGTGGGAGGGAGCCTGGTCTGGGACAGCATGGGGACAGGTAATCTGAGCTCTCCTAGGGTTGAAATCCTCCTCCATGCCCCACCCAGACTATCTGGCCCTGGTCGTACCAGAAGTTACTTCCTTGTTATTAGCCAATGTTTAGGGAATATTCCAAACCATAGGTAACGTGAGGCCCCTCCGAGACCCTAGGACCATCCCGGGGGAGCAGGGGAGGTCCGGCCTACTTAGGGCACTGGGCTTTCGGCTCACCTGAGGGGACTGCTCAGGGGGTCTGATGGTTGGATGGTCAGCAGGAAGGAGCCAGCTGGGGTGCTGACTGGGACGCTGGCCTCATAGCTCTCCTGGTCCAGCGTGGGGGGTGGAACCACCCTCTCCACCAGCACGGTCACTGTGGCGGTGGCTGCAGGGCCGGGACCTGGCCCCACCAGCTCCCCCACGCTCTGCACCACTACCTCCACCACGTGACTTGGAGCTGCCTCATAGCTGAGGTTCTGGAACCCGTGGAGTACGTGTCACAGCGTGGGCCTGGGCATGGCACACGTGCATCCACGTGTGTGAGTGTGTGCCCTGCCCGCCTGCCCACCAGCCCCTTACCTTGCGGAGTCGGAGCTGGACATGACCCAAGCCTGGCTCCCAATCCAGGCCAAAGGTGCCCTCCACATCCTCTTCCTTAATGACAAAGTCCATGAGGCGGAAAGCAGGCTCAAGGTCAGCATCAGTGGCCATGAGTGTGGCCACCAGAGTTCCAGGCTCCGCGTCCTCAGGGAGGCTTACAGGCCCTATCTAGAGAGATGGGGAGCAGCCGTAAGCCCCCACCATCGCCGTTCCCAAGGTTTCCCCGGCTCCCGCTTACCTGGGAAGTGGGGAACTCAGGGGCGTGGTTGTTGACGTCCATGATGGTGACTTCGATCTCACATGTGCTGCTGAGGCCTGAGGCAGGGGAGGGCATGTGAAGAAGGCCAGGGTAGGAGTGGAGGGGGCAGGGGGCCCAGGTCACCTTCAGGGGACTTACCGCCCTCTGCTCCTACTAGGTCAACAGCCAGGACCTGGAGCAGGATGTTCTGACCAGCTTGGGGTGGGGCAGCCCCCAGGGTCACACTGCCAGAGGTGGGGTCCAGCGTGAAGGCCCTCCCCTCGGCCCCCTCCTCAGGCTCAGGGCTCAGCAGCCGATACACAATGTGGGCATTGGGGGAGCCGGGGGCATCCGCATCCTCTGCCGACAGTCTAGTCACTTCAGTGCCTGCAAGACAGTCCCACTGGTTCGCCTGGGTGACCACAGCCAGCCTGGAGGACCCAGCCCTCACCCATCCCTCTTTTCTGCTGGACTGAACCTGAGTTCCTGTGTGTGTGTGTGTGTGTGTGTATGTGTGTCTAAGTGTTTTGGGGTAGAGGGTCATGGATATGGGTGCCTGAGACTGGGTTTCCATTCCAGAAGAGAGCAAGATGGGATGGTTCATAGGAACTTCACCCCCTCCTCCCATCCCTGAGGCTCATAGCCCACCTGGGGGGCTGAGCTCAGGGATGCTGATTGGGGGGCCACGTGAGGGACAAACAGGCACGTTGTCATTCTCATCCATCACTACCACATGCAGCTCCAGAGGGTCCATGTAGTCCTCGCCACGGGTATTCTGAGCCCACACCTGGAGCAGGTACTGTAGTGGGCGGCAGGGGGCTTCAGGTGAGGGCCAGGAGCAGCTCCAGCCTGGCCTGGGTCTGGGTCCCCTTCTGGCAGCCAACTCCAGCTCCTCCACACTCTCTTCACTGCCTCAGCATCTGTGGGGGATGTGGTACCCCCAGAAGCCAACCCAACAGTGACCAGGCACCAGCCCCCAGCCTTCCCCCCTGGCTTCCCCTCACTTTACCTCAGCCTGGGCTTCCCGGTCTAGCTCCCTAGTCACGTAGAGTTGCCCCTCTGTGTCCACATCAAAGGGTCCAGGGGGCTGGCTCTCAAGGTGATAGCGCACAGACCCACCACTCCAATGTACCTGGAGGGGGATACAGAATCAGCCCTTGTGCCTCAACTGATTCCCGACTACTGTGAGGTCTCAGGCAAGTCGCTCCCCAACCTGGCCTGGAGCCCGGTGGTCTTCTGTTTGGGGGCAGTTGTGGTGGCAACTGCTTGGTAATCCTGACCTGGCCCAAGCCAGGACCCTGTCCCAAGTGCCGGAATGACCAGGTTATTTTATTTTCTGCCCTCTCAGCTGCACCTGACCCCAGGGCATTCCTAGAGGTGGCCTGAGACATTCCTGGCCTGGGTGACAAGCCCTGTGGGCAGCGGGAGGCGGCAGCTGTTCTCCCTAAAGAAGCCTTGGCCAAGTTGGGGAGGTCAGAGCACTGGGCCACACCTGCCAAATGGTAGCAGGTGAGGGGCTGTGGGCCTGGTCCCAGGGCTTTGAATGCTCCACTGCGGAACTGATGGGAACAGGGAAGGGAGGGCATAGTGGCCCCAGACCCACTCCCCTACCCCCAGGTCTCTGTGAGACTCAGGCCCAGTTGCACCCTCCATGAGGGCTGCTTCAGCTGCTGACAGTCACTTACTCACCTGGGCAATGTGGTGTGGGTATGGGACTTTGAGATTCTCTGCCAGGTGGATGGGCTCTAGAGGCACCCAGGTGCTCTCTACTATGGAGACATCTATGGTGGCTGTGGCCTGGTGGCCTGAGGCCTGGTCACCCATGTCCTTGACCTGTACCAGCAGACTGTAGGGCTCCTCCAGAGCATGGTCTAGGCTGGTACTCCCTAAGAGGGAATAGGGTGGTCAGCTGAGCAGGGGGCCACAGAATAGTGGTCAGGGAAGGAGTCCTCAGCAAGGTACCAAACACAAAGCCAGGTAGGTGTTTGGGATACTCTCTTGGCCCAGGGATGAGAGGAAGGACTTTTAGCACCATTGTGAGCATACAACCAGAACTTGCCACTTCCATATCCATCTACACAATGAATGGTTGATGGACTGGGTTGGGTGGGTGGGTGGATGACCAAGCTATAGGTGGTGGTGGTGGATGAGTAGATGGGTAGATGGGTAGATGACCAGCAGGATGAAATGATGTTTGGCTAGGTGGATTGATAGGGGTCTGAGTGGGGAGATGAATGGGGATCTGAGTGAGTGTTTGGATGGATGGTTGGATAGATGGACTGCATTAGTGGTTGGGTGGCAGATGGGTGCATAAGTGGGTGCATGATTGGCTTCTCTTTCTGCCCCCAGCCCATAACCCTTGTCTGAACTCCCAAGTTGAGGTCTCTCCTGCCATCAGTCCCAAGGTCTCCCAGCACCATCCTAGGCCATAACCCATCAGGGCTCTCTATCCTCATCCCTTAGGCCCTGCTCTCCAACATCATTTTTTCACTCTACATGCATGGTCCTGCCTCCAGTCCTTTTGCCTTGCTGTTCTCTCCACCTACAATGCCATTTTCTCCTCCTTTAGTTCTCAAGCTCCAACTCACCCTTCTATTAGAGTTCAGATGCCATCTTCTCCAGTTTTCTCAGAACTTCCCTCCCCATCAAACCCAGTTCAGGCTCACCCTTGGGGCTGAGAGCCAGAGCTCCCAGCTGGGGCTCCAGCTGGAACAGGTCTGGGAAAGGCTGGGCTGGAGCCTGGCTCAGGATCTGGAATCGAAGATCTGAGTTGTCTGTGCCAGGCTCATCCCCATCTGAAGCCTCGAGGAAGAGGAAGGGAATACCTAGTGTGCGGGCAAAGGGTGGCCCAAGAGGAAAGGGGGTGAGCACATCCTCTGTGCTTCCCCCTTATCTCCCTCATCCCTCCTTCTAGAGCCATCACTATCTCAGGACTCGGTGAGCCAGGGTTTTTCACTCCATTTCACAGATGAGAAAACTGAGGCCAAGAGTGGGTGGAACCCATCTGAGGACTCTCAGTAGGGTGCAGATGAGCAGGATGGGATGGAAATGGAAGGGGGAAGCTTGGAGCCCAGCTGCCCTGTCCTCATACCGACTCTTAGCTCTCCCATCAGCACCCACCTGACGGCCTGCCCTGGTTACTCACCAGGCCTGGTGCCCTGGCTCAGCCGAGTTCTGTAGGTCGCCTGGGAGAAACAGGGCACCTGGTCATTCTCATCCTTCACGTGCACGAGCACAGACTGTGGGCCCCACAGGACACGTCTATTCTCAGTCTCCAAGGTCACCTGGCAGGGAAGGGTCATCAGTGCCCAGCCCTGCCTTCTCTGCTCTCCTCTACACCTGGCCCAGCCATACCTGCAGCCGGTACTCTGCCTGTTCCTCTCGGTCCAGGGCCCTGGTCACCAGCAGGAAGCCAGACTCTGGATCCACAGCAAAGGGGCCCTCAGCTGCCATGCCTGAGGCCCCCAGCAGCACAATCTGGCTCTCTGCCTCCTCATGGGGCAGTGGCAGCTGGTGGGGGGCAATGGGGGAGAAGGGATGTTTTTATGGCCCCGTTTTGCATGTAGGCTGTCATGAGAGAGCTGTCACTTGCTTGATGTCATGCAGGACCAGGGTCCAAAGCCAGAGCTCCTTCCACATCCTTCTTTCTAAACTTGAAACCCTACCACCAATTTCATTCTTTAACTTCAAGCTCTACTTTCCTCTGAGATTAAGATCTTGTTAGTCAGAGCAAGAAGGAGGAAAGGGTGCCAGAGGTAGGTGAATCAGGACTTGGTGGGGAGGGCAGTTCTCCCAGCTCTTGGGCTCACCTTGGTCAGGTACAAAGGGAAATTTCCACCATAGTTTTCCAGGACTTCCACATACAGCTCTTCAAGCTGGGCCTTGGAGAGAGCCTGTGGAAGATTCCCACCTTGTCACCAGGCTCTCTCCCTACTTGGGGCCTGGCCACACCCCAGCCCATCTACCTGTGGCCTTTGACCTCCTGATCCCTCAAACAGGCCTCTGACCACCCCCAGCCCAACTACTCCTGTGGTCAGTGCACATCCAGGTGGCATGGGGGGCAAAGGTGTCAACCCCCACGGCCAGGACCTAAAGGAGGGGGGCGGGGCCCAGCTCACCTGGGGGACGGACAGGCAGAGCAGCCACAGCCAGGCAGGGACCATGGTCAGGATGGGCCTGAGGGACATGGAATATGGTTCTAGCCCAGACAGTTTGGGGCATTATCTCCTAGAAAGCACCCCACCCCACCCCCATCCCCACACAGCCCCCAAGCTATGGCTCCCTCAAGCCTCAGGGTCACAACTTTCTCTCCTGGCCCCCTACCCCCTAGTCACCTCTGGGCAGGCAGCCAGGCCTCCTCCTGCCCCTGCCCTTCCATTCTGCCCCAGCAGCTCTCAGACATGTCCCTCTCCACCCTACCCACTAGACACTGCCCCCCCAAGCCCCGCTCTTGTCTCCTGCCTCAGTCCATCCCATAACACGCCAAAGGTTATCTCATTGCAGACTGGCCTCCTTGCTCCCCTTTGAAGGACCAATGACTTCTCATGGCCTGCAGGGTGGCACCCAGCTCCTCAGCCAGGCCCACCGAGGCCCCCAGGCCTAGCCCCCATAAGGAGGTCCATGGGAGTTTCACCTCCAGACCTTTGTCTCCTTCCCACCATAGCCTTCCAGCACCTAGATCCCAAAGTGGTCATTTCTCAGAAGCCCCGGAAGTCACGAAAGCTCAAAGCCGGAAAGACCCTGCTGACTCTGAAGGTCATTTCCTGCAGTCACCCCATGGTGCAGGCAAGGCCTGCAGAGGGGCGGGGCCTGGCCAAGGTCACAGAAGACTTGACCACAGGAGGAGATTCCAGGGCTATCTTAACTCCCACTGCCGGCCCTCCAGACACTGGGGACTCCCAGGGCAGGAGCCCCACCCTCACCTGGGCTTTTTCCAGCACTCAGCCTGGGGCTGGGCACGCAGCCTATACAACCACTCCAAGATGAGGCCCTGGGAATTCTTCCCCAGGACGACAGGATAATGGGCCGTGTTTCTCGCAGCTGCTGCCCCCTGCCCACTATAATTTCCCCAGCACCAACCCCAGCCTAGACCCTTCCCACCCCTCCACTCCCAGCTCCTACCCACTGGTGTCTAAGGCTGGCTTCCTTGGTCCAGCCGCCAGGGCAGAAGGCTCCTTCTCCAGGGAGCTCTGGCCAAGCCTGGCCGGGTCGGGTAGGGTAGGGCGGACACTTGAGCAGGTAGGCGGTCCATCTAGGCTTGCACAGGAGTGGAAAACGCCACTGGGCCCACACAGCAGGCTGGCCCCACCCAGCCCCCCAAGTTACTCATTGACTTTGGAAAGCTGGGGACTGCTCAGCATCCGTGACTGCCAGCTCCAGCAGGAGGGGAGATCAACAGCCTGGGCCTTCCCGCCACCCCTACACAGCCAAGTGGGTACTCCTTGACCCTCTAGGCTTTCATACTACTTCTTTTTCTATGGCTCCAGAGCTGGCCCCACTTCTCCCCCATATGCTAGGGTCTGTAGCTGCACCTTTGCACAAGCTGTTCCTTGTGCACAGTTCTCTTCCCAGCCCTCCATCTGTCTGAAGAGCACCTGCTCATGCTCCACTACTCAGTTCAAATATCCCCTTCTATGTGGCTCAAGCGATTGAGCTCCTGCCTACCACATGGGTGGTCCCGGGTTTGGTTCCCAGTGCCTCCTGGAGAAGATGAGCAAGTCAGCAAGCTGGTGTGACAGGCTGGCGTGGCAAGCTGACACAACAAAATGATGCAACAAGGAGACACAAAGAGGAAACACAATGAGAGAGAAACAAAGCAGGGGGTGGAGGCGGCTCAAGCAGTTTAGCGCCTCTCTCCCACATGGGAGGTCCCAGGTTCGGTTCCTGGTGCCTCCTAAAGAGAAGACAAGCAGACACAGAGAGCACACAGCAAATGGACACAGAGAGCAGACAGAAAGCACAAACAAGGGCGGTGGAAATAAATAAATAAATACGTTAATTACAAAAAAAAAAAAATCCCCTTCACCTGGAAACTTTTGCTGTGCTCCCAGACTGGTTCAAGGGACTCCTCTGGGAACCCCGCCCCCCCATGTCATGTGCTCCCTCTATCAATGTACACAGAATACTAGATTGCCACTGTTTATGTCCTCTATCAGACTGAAGGCCCCTCCAGGGCAAGACCTCACCCTGTCCTGGTGGCTCCTGCTGGCTTGTGCAACTAGGACAAAGAGCTAGAGGCTGCACATGAAAGATGAATGAGCAACTCAACCTGAACTGGACATTTGGGGCTCCAAGCCAGCCAGTTGGGTGGACAGCAACCTCTGATCTCCCCTGAGGGTCCCCTAGTCCTCACACTAGCTCCTGGAAACCAACCGGACTGGGTTCCATGCCTCTGAGAAGGAAAGAGAAGTTCGAGCCAGTCCAGGTGACCTTGAGGGAGTTTCAGGGCTGACCAGGGGCCCTTCCCCCAGTGAGGGCAGCCAAGCAGAGCCAGGAGAAGCTTTTGGGCCTGGGAGCCAGAGGGGAGGGAGATGTGTAGGAAGGGCCTCCTGTCCCTGCCTGTTCTCTGAGCTTCCCAGGGTCTCTCGGAGTCCTTCCAACTGCATATCTGGCTAGTCTCTCTCAGGCAGGAACCTGGGCTGGGACCCCTCAGCTGCTCAGAGTCTTGTCTGTTACAAGCTGAGTGCCTGCCCCAGGGCCACTCGGACACCCCACCTGGGAATGGTGGGTGTGGGGATGTTGAGGGGATCTCACATGTGTTGAGCTCCTACTATGCGCCAGGCACATACCTTCATTATTCCATCCACTCCACTCTGAAGGGGGCATCATACCCATGTCACACTGGGGTGCAGAGAGGCTGAGCGGCTTGTCCAGGGGCACACAGCAGTTAAAATGGCAGAGCCAGGGAGCCCTAGGTTCCTCTTCAGGACTCAGACTATCAACTCCTTCTAGAAAACCATGACCTCCACCTGCCTCAAGGTGTGTTGCGGGGGTGGCTGGGGGTGGGTGGGGGTGGGAGCAGCAACAGCTTTGAGGGGCTAACACTGCCCTGAGGGGCGAGTGGGCTAGTCTCAGTGGTAACACACACACACTGAGGAGCCGCCCTCAAGCCTTTGTTGCAATCAGCGCTCTAACCAGGTCGCTGTGACTCTCAGAGGTCTATGGACTGAATAAACCGCACTCAAGGAAGAATGTGTGGACCCTGGCCCAGCACCTTCCAAACGCTGCCCCCCACCTCATCCCCAGCCACCTCCAGGCTTTGGAGATGGGTCCATCTGGATGCCAGGCCCCACTCAGTCACTTCCTACCCATGTGACCTCGGCCTTTAGTTCCCCACCTGCCATCGGCAAACAGGCCTGCTCCTTCCTGAAACCCCCTCACAGGCACCCTTTGCCAAGAAGGGCTACGGGGGCGGGTGAAGGCCCGGGGTGTGGGTGGATGGGGAGACAGGCACACTTTCAGCTCTTCATGTGCACGTGTTCTTACACAAATGCACTCTCTCATTTTGGGCAGGGTAGGCTCCAGGGAGCTGCTCCTGCCAGGACCAAATTAGCTCATGTTGAGCAT
Source organism: Tolypeutes matacus (assembly GCA_026826555.1). Lineage (NCBI taxonomy): Eukaryota > Metazoa > Chordata > Mammalia > Cingulata > Chlamyphoridae > Tolypeutes > Tolypeutes matacus. The sequence goes on along the minus strand of JAKSZT010054017.1, from coordinate 7,413,539 downwards.
GGGGTGTTTTGGAAAAGTACATTGAGGGCCCTGTTAGTAGCCCAGTCCCAGCCAGGAGGTGGGGGGTGGGAGATCCAGTCAGAGTCAAGTCTGCCTGAGTGTGTCTCCCATGTCCCCACCCTGAAAACACCAGCTACCTCCTTTCCCAGCCAGGAAGTCTCTGGAGTCTTCCACAGCCCCTCAGGAGGGAGCAGGGTAAAGACACCAGTCTGGGAGCCAGACCCAGGCTTCTTGTCTGCCTGTAAAACCTGAGCCAGGGCATAGCGCCTCATGCAGCCTCAGTTTCCCTCATGTGCAGTGGGGTGATTAGAAATCTCAATTAGCTGAGCAATGCCAGGGGAAAGATACAGACTGCAGGGGCTGAGAGAGGTTTGTGTGTCCTCCTGCTGCTTCAATCCCTGACCAGGTCCACACCCACTCCCTCTGCCCCAACTGCCTCTGCCAGGGCCCAGACATTAGGACAGTCCAGGCCACACACCAGCATGGGTTGGCGAGCCCCCATTCCTCAACTTCCGGAAGCCTTCCTGCTCCTGCGGCCCCCAGCTAGGAGGAAACACATAGTCGACAGCTCTGACCTATCAAGAAATAATCTTTATTACAAAAACCTGCATGTAAACAAATAGGCACCACACTGAACAGCCTTCCTCCAGGGTGTGGAGAAAGGCGGGAAGTCAGAGTCTTCACCCCTCACACAGGCCCGCCCCGCGGGCTGGGCTCTGGCTTCTGCCTCGGGATGTGCATGGGCCAGCACACACATCTCTGGGGGTCCGGCCCTCCCTGGCCACCGGGTGCGGCTTCCCCGGGCAGTACTGTCTGTCTGTCCGTGACCGTGAGGTGGGAGTGCTGGCAGCTCCAAAGGGTCCAGCGGCTGAGCCAGCCCCGAGGCACCTAGGGGGGTTGGCTGGGCCGGCCCACCAACTCGCCCATCTGTCGGCCCCCTGCAGGGAATGCCTGTGGGGCCTAGAGGACCGAGAGGTCGTGGCAGGATTTGGACTTGGCGCGAAAGGCCATCTTGCGGCTGTTGCGGGCCACGATGCGGCCCAGGAAGCGCTTGGCCTTCTTGCCAAGGCTCTCTCGCCGCCGGGTGCCTGCTTGCCGCCGGGCATTCGTCTCTTTGCTGTCCCTGCGCAGGCGTATCTGGCGCACGATGCCCTCGAACAGCGCCTGGACGTTGTGGTGCAGCGCCGCCGACGTCTCAATGAATTTGCAGTCGAAGACCACGGCACAGGCCCGGCCCTCTAGTGTGGGTGGGGACAGGCAAGCACAGGTGAACAAAGGGTGGGTGGGTGAGGGACCCCCAGCTGCTGTCACTCAGTCACTCAGCAATCTGTGGGCCAGGAGAGGGGGAGCCCTGGGGTCCTCCCCAGAAACAGAGAGATCCCTGCTCTTGCAGAGAGGGTCCTGAGCACTGCTGTCACCCTGAACTGCAGAGGCCTGTGTTCAGGGAACCCAGAAATCAGAGGCCCCCAAAAGGAGATTCATTGATCGAAACAATTTGATGTCCGATTTTTTTTTTTTTTTTTTTTTTTAAGATTTTATTTATTTATTCATTTATCTCCGCCTTGCTGCTTGTGCTCGCTGGGTCAGCTAACCACGCCGTGTGGGCGGGCTTGCCTTCACCAGGAGGCCCCTGGAACCGAACCCAGGGCCTCCCATATGGTAAACAGGAGCCCTACTGATTGAGCCACAGCCACTTCCCATGATGTCTGATTTTTAAAACAGAAGTGCTGCAGCAGTCAACACAGGAAAACAAGAACTTTGCTGGACTGTTTGGTGCTTGTTTTATGATTTGACATTATGACCCAGTGGAATAGGGGAGCAATGCCACCAAGTCACTGTTGGGTTCAACTGAGGGGGCTCAGTCCTGGGGGCCACAGAGAGGACGCTAAGCCCAAGAGGGAAAGGTTATCTCCAGAGGTAAGCACACCCCAAGACTGGCCCAGGCCTGGACCCCCAAGCTCTGCCTTCCTGACCTGGTCCCCATCACTCTTCTCACCCCTTACCTGTCAGGCCAGGGCCAAAGAACACAGGAGGGAGGGCCCTGAGGTGCCCCGGCACAGCACCCAGGAGCCTCCCCCTCCCCTTCCCCAGGCCTCTCCAGCCTTCGGAGTTCTGTGGGCAGGTAGCAGCTCCCCCACCCCCACCCTGAGCTTTCTTTCTGAACATTTTTAGCCACTGATGATTCCCAGGGGCTCGAGCTGAGCCAAGGCTGACAGGACCAGAGCCCAGCCAGGATCTCCCTGGCCTTCCGCCCCACGCCCTGCTCCCTGCTTACCATCCACGGAGACCTCACGAGAGCGCACCAGGTCGCTCTTGTTGCCCACGAGGATGATGGGCACATCATCTGTCTGCCGCGCCCGCCGCAGTTGGACTCGCAGCTCCGAAGCCTTCTCAAAGCTGCCCTTGTCCGTCACTGAGTACACGATGACATACGCATCCCCCATGGCCATGCAGTGGCCAGGCACCCAGCGGTCCCCATCCTGGGAAAAATACACACAGGCCTGCTCAGCAGTCCCCATGCCCCGGCCACAAGCCTGTCACTCCCAGCAGGACCCTACACCAGCCCACCTCTCCCAGCCCTGCCCCAGGTCTCAGCCTGCATCCTACCTGCTCCCAAATGTCATAGACCAGGAGGGATGCTTCTTCTCCGTCCACAGTGATGGAGCGATCATATGTGTGCCCTAGGCAGAAGACCAGTAGCCAGGTCACCTGCGGCTGCCCAAAGCCCCCAGCGCCAGGTTCCCTGTTCTGTTGCACCCTCCAACTCCTCCCCAGAGCTCCTACTTGTAGATAGCCGCCATGTGCCTCCTGGTCCTGAGTAGTGCCCAGGGCAGGCAGACAGAAGTGACCAGGCCCAGAAGGCGGGGGTGGAGAGGGACCCACCCACCCAAGCTAGCAGTGTCCTGAGCTGCCACTCCAGACCCCACTATCAGACCCTCTCACCTAGATACCTCTCACCTAGATACCCCCACCTAGCTATCCACCCAAGCCAGTAATGTCCTGAGCTGCCACTCTGATGCTTTCCACTCTCCTGCTGCCTGGGCCGTGGGGTGACTCTGACCACAGTAGCCTCAGTTAGAATAGTGATTGCCATACCCCTTGGGGACATTGGCCTTCTAGGGCTCCTGTCCTAGGACCTCCCTCTGGCTGTCCTGTCCATGTGCCCCCTCCCATCACAAAGAGCAGTTCTATGTTCCCCTGCCGCTACTGAGGTCTGGGAGTCCCTTCCCCCTTTGTCTTCCCAACTGTGAAATGGTGGGTAGGGCAAAGGCATGATTCTGAAAGCGCCTTCAGAATCCCACGGCACTGGTCCATCTTTGTCCTCCCCGCGGCTCCCAGCCCCGATTCTGGGACTTGTCCTCGCCCGACCGGCCCTTCACCTGCGGCCTCTGCCTCAGGTCCGTCTTCTACGCCACCGAAGATGCGCGCCAGAGCGCTCTTGCCCACGCCAGGCGCCCCCAGCAGCAGCACCTTGTAAACGCTCTCGTCTGAGTCGCTGCCCCCTGAACTGAGCGAATCGGAGGAGCCCTCAGGCCAGTCCTGCCTCGGACCCTGAGTCCGGGTCCCGGCCGCGGCCGCCGTCAGAGCGCCGGGAGCCAGCGCCGCCTGCAGGTCTCGCTCGTCCACCGGCATGCTTCGGCGGTGCATTGGGGGCGCGGGGCCCCAGGGTGTGCTGCCCCGACGGCGCTCGCGTTCTCGGCCTGCGCCGCGGCTCCCGCCCGCTCCACTGCCGCCGCCATTCAGAGTCATCGCGTCCAAGGCTGGCTGCGGGGACTGGGAACCGGGATGGCCGAGTGAGCCGCGGTGGAGCTGGGGTGGGAGACCAATCCCGAGTCAGACAAGAGGCTCGGTGCCGGGGACGCGCCGCCGTCCCCTCCCAGCCCTGAGGTCCTTGCGCCCCGACTTGTCCATCCGCCACCCAGACGGTGAGGCCGCCCCCACCCCGCTCCGCCGCGACACGCACCCACTCGCACACGGACGCGCTCAGGACTAGGCCCCGGGTTCGGACACAACTTGCTCGCAGAGTCCGGCTCTGACACTCCCACCCTCGCCGCCGCCGCCGCCGCCGCCGCCTTCTCGCCCGGCGCCGGGTCCCAGCTCCTGCGCCGTCTATTTAAGCCCCCGCCCCCGCCCCCGCCGCTGCGGGGGCTGACGGGGGCTGACGTGTCCACCTCCACCCCAGGGGAATCCCCATCCTCAGCCCAGGCTTCCCGACCCACGGAGGCCCTGTTCCGCCCGCTAGGGGCGGGGCGGGTGGCTGCCTGCAGTACTAGGGCGGGGGCGGCGGGGTGGGAGTGGGGTGTCATCATGACGAGGGGGATGGGGAGGGGAGCAAGCGCCCCGCGGTGGAGGGGCTGCGGGACCAGCTAAGTGCGGGAACTCCCCTCTGGAGAAGTATTAGGTCTGGCCCTTTAAGGGTGAATTGTCCCTTCCCTTTCCCCCAGTCCTGGTTTGTAGCCCAAGCCTGAGTGGAAGAGTTATTGGCTGGACAGAGACTTCACCCACTCTATCCCATGACGCCCACTCCCCACTGGCCCAGACTTGAGCTAGAATTCAGGGGTCCTAAGTAGGGTCCTCAGGCCTCAACGCCAGTCCTCCCTGCCGAGCCTGCTCTTCAGGGTGATGGTTGATGTCACCCCATGAGCGCTGGGGGCTCTTGGAGGGCTGTTTGGGGGCCCTCTGGTAGAGTGTTGCAGGTGGTAGTGCTTGAATCCTGGGGAGGGGACAGGGGCCCAGAAAAAGGGGAAAAGGAACTCAGTTTCCACCAACCCCCTCCCCCAGCACCCTCCAAGCAGCTGCCGGTCAACTCTGCTAAAAATACCTGGCTCTGGCTCTGGCTCTGGCTGGGCCATTTTGCCCAGGATGGAAACTCAGAGCTGGGGAAATCCAGGCAGATGGGAGTCCTGTGCCAGCAGGAGTGGATAGGGCTGGCTCTGGCCACTTTAGAGTCTTCTCTCTTTCCCTCTATTCCCAGTCTGGGCCTGCTGTTCAGGGCACATCCCAGAGCCTGAAGGTTCAGACTCCCACCCAGGAAGGGCAGGGAGGCAGAGTTTGGCCAAAGGGAGTGGGGGGTCTTAGCCACCACCGCCCAGAGCTTACCCTCCCTCAGACCTAGGGTGAGGGTCAGGGGCACTGGGGGGGAGGAGAGGTCCTGGCTCTGCCTCCAGTCTACTGGGTCTTGCTTCCCTCCTAGCCTTGGTTGCACAGCTGTAATTTGGGCATCATGACCTATCCCATCTTGCTCACCTTGGGTATGTGAGAGTTGGGGACAGACAGGCAGACAGGGGAGGTAATTTGTGACAGGAACCTGCTATCAGACCTTGAAGTTTGATTGTGACAAGTGTGGCAGGGGTGTGGGACACCCACACAGGGCTCAGGTGACATCATGGATGGACCCTGGTGGGCAGTTGTAGGTTATCTATGGAGAGCTGGACCTGGCTTTTTGGCTGCTACATCAGTTTCCTTAACAACACCTGAGCAGGCGTTGGAACGAGGAGGGCCTGGCTGGGTAAGTGTTAAGAGGCTCGTGTGAGTTCCTCTTGTTTTTGAGGTCCCCAAGGTAGGCAAGGGCTGGACTGAGAGCTGGCCTGACCATTTGCATCCTCACTCTTGGACTTGGGGGACTTTGGGGGGCACTGGGCAGCCCCAGCTCTGGCCTTTTAGATGAGGTCCAGTGGGAAGAGGTAGTCTTGGGACCAGGCTTCCTGTCCAGTCTCAAGAGCCAGTAAATCTTTCCCATCAGTAATCCTAGCTGGGCTGCTTATTCCCCCTCACACCCACCCCACTCCTGGCTGTGCTACTGGAAAGGGCCCCTGAGTGTCGGACAGAGGGTGGGTGTGGGACATAGCCATGGCCCTTCCCAGCAAGAAGCTGTGCAAGGAAACTGGGCTGAATTTCCCCTTCTGTAACCTAAGCTCCTGACCTCAGCAGTGTTTCTTCATTGCCAAGGCAACTACATCCACAGGGGGCCACTCAGGCCCCAAGCATTCAGGCAGCTGCCCCAACAGGCCACAGAGACACTCACCACGAGCCTACGTATGGCTACAGGCCACAAGGGCCAAGACCAGGACATGACCTGGAGACTCCCCCTCTTCCTACCGCCTGGTCCTCCCAGCTTTCTGGGCTGAGCTTAGCTGTCCAGGAGCAAACTGAGGCTGGAACCCCTAGGCCCAGGAGGGGAAAAGAGCAGAAGTCCAGCTGGCCTAGAGCTCCCCACTCTTCCAGCCTCTGTGGAGTCAGACAGCCTGGATTTCATATCCCAGTGTGCCCCTTGCTAGCTGTTTGACCTCTGCCCATTTATCCTGTCTGAGCCTCAGTTTCCATCCTGGGTAGAACAGGGATCATAATATCTTCACAGGGTTAAGAGCCATAAATAATATGACATGCAGAGGTAAAGTGGCTGGCACAGGCCTGGCAGGTAGTAGTACCTCAGTAAAAACACTTTTCATCATCTTGGTTGGACAGGACTAGTTGGACAATCTGTGGAGTGCCTCCCACTTTTCTCCAGGTGTGACCCCAGGAGAGGAACAGAGATGCAGTAGAAAAGCAGATACCTGTCTTCCACCCCCCATACCCATCCCCTCTCTGTGGGATCCCACATTCTTCCCCCTCCCTCAGGTAGCAAAATATTGCATAGGGAAACTTGGCTTCAGTATCTTCCCACCTCCTCACACAACCACCCCAGGCTTCTGTGCGGGGGACAGGATGAGGAGCAAAAATAGACACGGCTGGGCATGTTCATATGTGTCCACTTTCCCTGGGTCAACCCCATTTAGTTATGATTTGCTGTTTCCATTTTGTAGACTTGGTAATTGAGGCCTCAGAGGTCACTGGCCAGAAAGAGCAGAACCAGACACAACTGGTGCAGGGTGTTTCAGGGGCCCAAAACTTCACTATCCCCTGTACCCATGTCCATAGTCAGCAGCTGGGGTTCCAGAAAGCTCCCTGGGCACTGGCCCAGGATGCACAGATGGTGTCCCTGCAGGCAGCCAGGGGCCAGCACATGAGTCAAGACTGACAAGAGGACTATCTGACATGCCAGCTGTGGCATGAGCAGCTTGTTGTCTCTTGCCCACCGTGGCCAGGCTACCAGGCGGGCCAGATGAATGACTCAGCCACACCTACCTTCCCCATGAACCCTCTTGCCTTCCCCCAGGAACTACATGGGCTTCACCTCTAGTTTGAGCAGCCAGATGCAGAGCCTCTCTGGGTCACAAGGTGGCAAAGTCACTCCCTCCTGGGTGATATTAGGAGTAGGGGTGGGTAGGTTGAAGCCCTTTCCTCAAGGTAACAGCGCCCCCTGCCAGCTGAGCAGCACCCACCAAACTGCCCTTTAAATTACTTACTGTAGAAGCCCATTTCCTCACTTGCAAAATGGGGATAAAAAGAACTGCCGCACAGGGCTGATCAAGGGCCTACCGACTTGATAGTACGTGTAAAGCATCAGCTCAGTCTGCACTCTCAGGACAGACCCCATGTCATCAGCTGACCCTCAAAAGCAGACTTGCCAATTACCCAGGCTGCCTCTTGAGGCCTCTATGGACAATCACACCTGACCCTCAGCAGGGATGGTCTGGGGCAGGGCAAGACTTCTTAATATTCCCATTTATCCTCAGAGAAATTGAGGCAGGTAATTGTGGCCACAGGGTTCCTAACTGGCTGAGCCATGATCTAAGCCCCACAGTCTGTCCTGGTGACCATCTGGGTTCTGGGCACAGGCCCCGTGGGAGGCAGAGGCCTCAAACCTGAGCACGTCACCTCCTGGTGCTGAGCTTTCCTCCTCGCAGCACCCAGGGTGACACACATTTCCAGGGGACTGATGGAGAGGGTACCTAATGTTTCTTTTTTTTTTTTTAATTTTTTTTTTTTTTTTACCGGGAGGTCCCAGGGATCGAACCCAGGTCTTTCCATATGGGAGACAGACACCCAACCACTTGAGCCACATCCGTGCCCCCCTCATGTTTCTTTCAACAGAAAAACCTGATATCCCTGCCTTGACCAGCGGATCAACCTGAGCATCGCCAATGGCAAGGCAAATGCATCACACACCTACTGGTGGATGCTAACTGATACAAACACGCCTGGCTAGGGTTCTTGTCAAAAAACTCAAACCCCAATTCAATCAGGCCTTTAGACCAAGTTCAGTTTACAGGAAACACAAGACAAAGGGAAATATATGATTTGGGACTTCTCCAGGACAACTGGCCTGGACATTGCAAAAAAGTCACATCAAAAAAGACAAAAAAGGGTATAAGGGGGAAGCGGATGTGGCTCAATCGATAGGGCTCCCGTTTACCATATGGGAGGCCCCGGGTTCGATTCCCAGGGCCTCCTGGTAAAGGTAAGCCAGCCCGTGCAGCGTGGTGAGCTGATGCAGCAAGATGACACAACAAAGGGAGACAAGTAGACACAGAAAAATGCACAGCAAATGGACACAGCGAGCACAAGCAGCAAGGGGGGATAAATAAATAAATAAAATCTTTAAAAAAAAAAAAAAAGGGTATAAGGGATGGGATAGGAAGAGACAATTCTTGAAAAGGCTATAACTCAATGCAATAATACATACATCTTGATTGGAGTCTGATTTTTAAAAAAATCTATGAATGATATTTTAGGGAAGTTTGTATCTGGACTGCATATTAGATGGTGCAGGGAATTGCCCATTATTTTGGTCAGGTGACAGTATTATGGTTATAAAGGTTTCCGTATAGGAGGTGCAGGATGGAGTACTCATATTATATTTATATACACACATGAATGAAGCATATGTTGCAACAGGTTAACAACTGTTGAATGTTGGCAATAGGTATACAGGTTTGTTAACTAGTATTCACTATCCTTTTGATATTTTTGTATACTTGCAACTTTTCCTAGTCAAAATGAAGGGAGAAATTGAAAATATTAATAAACTGCAATTCATTGAACTCTGTATAGGCACATATCCCCTCCCAAGTGACCCTACTTTATGAAAGACTCTAAGGCATGCTGGGAAATGAATATAAATTAAGGGTTTATTACAAAATGCAAAATGTTAAGTTTCTCATTGTCAGTAATTCAAAAAAACAAGGTTTTGAATCCTGGGTGATGAAATTGGGGCCCAGACACAGGTGTGTGGGCTGGGGGCCAAAAGCCAAGCTCAGGAGCGGGCCGACAGGCACTGGTTCACAACCTCCAGCAGGTGGGTGTTCTCCAGGGCAGCTGCTACCCTCTCCTTATCCGCAAGCTGCTTGTTCACTGGGTGGGAAAGAGAGAGTCAAAGCTAGGCTCTGGCCATGCTCCTAGTCAGCCCCACCCCTGAGCCTTCTTATAGCCTAGGCCCCAACCAACAAAGCCCTCCTGTTGGCTCCTTGCCAGGACCCTAAGCTTGGATTAGGCTACCCCAACCATCAGAGCCCACACCAATCCCACCATTTTGGAACCCCTCCCACCTGCCTGTTCATGCCTGCCTCCTGCATTCCCAAAGCCTGGTCCTATGTACTGTTACTGGGGCCAGGGAAGGAGGCATGAGGAGAAAGGACATAGTAAGCACAGTAAAGCCAGCTTCCCTGAGGAGTCTCTGGCAGTTTCACCCACCCAGGCTCCCCTGGATCTTGCTCCTCAAACCACCATGGCAAGGAGGAAGCCTCAGAAAACTTAGGGCCCAGGCCAAGGCCCTCACTCACCTGCATGTTCTGAGGCATGGGTCCCTGGAGTAATATGCACATCCATCTAGGAGAGAGATAGCCAGGGCCTGAGCATCCCCCAACTTGCCCACCTCCTTGCCCACACCCCATCCCCCACCCCAATCACCACCTTCAGCTCATCCTTCTTCTAATCATGACTTTGGCCCTTTCCACCACACCCTAAATCCACCCACAGCACTTCTATCTCTAGCCAAACAACTGGTCAACTACTGATTATTTAAACGCCTGCTCCAAATCCATCTACATCTCCCTGCGGCTCTTTCTGCCACACTCCTCACTACTTTTCTGCACTTTCCTGCTCAGGTCTTCATTCTTGTTGTCCCCTTCACCTGGAAACCCAACTCCCAGTTTCAACACTGCTGATTAGAATCCTGCTAGCCCCCACGCTGATGTCCCCCTCCTCAGTAGCAGATCCTCATGCTTGTCCTGTAGGGGGCTCAGTTCCAAACTGACCTTAAAACGCTGGGGAAGGGAGCGTAGAAGCTTGACTTTGATGGACAGGCCAATAAGGGTGGCCATGCTGCAGTGCGGAATGGTGGGTGTGAAGGCCACAGCCACTGTACTCTCGGGGTCGCTCACCTGGGAAGAAGGAAAGGAGAGACGTCAGGGGTCACAGCCCTCCCAGCCCAGGGCCCCTCTTCTTAGTTTCTTGCTTCGGGCGCATCGTCTAACCTCTATGGGCCTCCCTTTCCTCATCCCCCAAATGGGCACAACAATCCCTCCTCCCAAAGATGCCCCGAGGAGTCCATGAACTGAAAGAACGCGAATGCCAGCCCCTCGTACACAGCTGAGTATGACTCTCCCGGATCAAGGCGCTCCCCTCAAACGCTGGGAGTGACTCACCTGAACCCGGACTTGCTCCACTACGTTCAATTCTTCCAGCGTCAGTGGATGCTCTGGGTCATTGATGGAGCGAATCAGATGTGGCAAGTGAAGGAAAAGGGTTTGTGCACCTTTGTCCACTCAGAACTCTCCGCCCAGAATGCCCTGCCCTGGTGCTGCTCCTCCAGCCCTTGGCCATCACCTCTCCCAGTCTCCCAGCCCCCCCGCGAACTTGCCCCCGCCCCCGTCCCGCAGCAGCGGATATCGAAGATCTCGCGCGCATCTATGCAGTCTGGAACCTGCTCGTCCTCCTCGCCCGCAGTCACAGGCCGCTCCCCAGAGCGCTCGTAGATGAGGGGGTTAGCGTTCTCCAGGAGGCCGCCCCCGACGCCGCCGCCGCCCACCATCGCCGGACCGCCGCCGGCCACTTTCAGCGAGCACTTCCGCTCCGACCGCGCACTTCCGGGGAACGGGAAGGGGGCGTGGCGTGGCGACGGGGTCGCACGAGGGACAGCCGCGCCGCGGGGTTCCTGCCCAGGGCTTGCGAGCGCCGGCGGCCTCGGCGCTCCGGCCACGCGAGCCGGGCAAGATGTGGCCTGCTCAGGTCCCGGCGCGGAGAAGAGACCCCAGCGGCGCCGGGCCGCGCGAGCCCCCGGGGCGCTGGATGTCGGAGGCCACGGCCGGTTCTCAGGGGCCCCTGCAGGCCAACCTGAGGGGGAGCTTGGCGTATCCGCAGGCAGCGCCTGCTCCCGGGAGCCTTTCCTAACTCCCAGGACGGGCGGGCGCCCCCGTACCCAGGGTTGCCTCGGTTCTGGTGCGGTTTAGGGTGTTTCGGGATCTTGCGGTGATGCGCCTGCCTCTGGCGCGCACAGTGAGCCCTGGAGTGCCCCGCCAGTCCCCCAGCCTGCGGATGAGCAGGCGCTCGATAAATGTTGTGAAATGAGTAAATGACCGTGAACTCGATCTCGGCGGGAGGTGGGGGGGTAAGAACGACCTTCGGAAGGAGAGCGTGGCTGAGTTCAGAGAGGAGCCCGCGAAGACCCTCAGACCAGGGCCACAATGGGGATAAAAGACCGTGAACAGAGGACCCAGGAAGCTATGAGACCTTGAAGCACAGGGAGAAGCTTTAAGGACCAAGAAGTCGCACCTCTCTGCCTTTGCCCATGCCATTTCCTTAGCCTTGAACGAAGGTCGTTCTCGTTTTATGTGTAGGTATTCTGATCGTGCACCTCCTCCGGGGAGCCCTCTTAGGTTCTCCACACACAGCTGATTGCCACCTCTTCTCATACCCTCCTCCCCAACACCCTTGTGGGGCCTGTGACGACAAGGACAATGAACGTGGTGCCTCCAGGTTTGAGGAAAGGGTTCCTGGTGTCGCGGAGGGGCTCCCATTGTGTGGCCATACCACGTTTTACTGATCGGAGAAGGCTCAAGGGGAACGCCCCTGGCGCCAGCCTCAACCTTCGCCCGCCCAGGCTGTGCCCACTTGCCAGGCTGACCTTTGCCTGGCCTGACGCCGCGCGCCCCGCCTTCTACCGGCCCAGTTTAAACTCCTCGCGTGGGCGAGGTCCAGATTGGCGGCTGAGCGCCCCGGGACAGCCTCTCGGTGGAAAGCAGCAGAAGGCAGGACCGTCGAGGGGACCATGCAGCTGCAGCAGCTGAGCGTCGTGGCCTATGGGCTCCTGCTGCTTCTCTTCCCAGCTGGGGGTGAGGCTCCCGCGGGGGGTGGTGGGAGCCGGGTGGGATCCTCCAAATTCTGTAGAGGCAGAATCTGAGGCTGAGGGAGGGAAGGCGCCAGGGAGGTCGGAGCTGATGAGGACAACGACAGTGTGGGCACTGTGCGTAGGGCTGGACTCCTCCCGGCTGCCCCGGGTGGGCCCCCTGAGGCGCAGAGTGGGTCGGGGCTGCCCTTGGCCATATGACACAGGTCCCCGGGACTCTAAGGAGTGCCTAGGCGAACCTTCCACACGTTTCCCTCCTGGTGTTTGTGACTGGAGGCGGCGCTGCCGGCGGGTAATAACAGTGATAGAATATCTTTCCTCTTATGTGGGGGCCTGTGTCTTGCCTTTGACCACTAGGACCCACTGAGCCCCCCAACAAGATAATTGGCCCTAGTTCAGTAACTGGGAATCTGGCAGTAACTGGGAATCTGGCACAGAACAGGGCTAAGAAGCTCCCCAGCTTCTCTCTCTCTTTTTTTTTTTTAAAGATTTTATTTATTTATTCATTTATCCCCCCCCTTGCTGCTTGTGCTCGCTGGGTCAGCTAACCACGCCGTGCGGGCGGGCTTGCCTTCACCAGGAGGCCCCGGAAACCGAACCCGGGGCCTCCCATATGGTAAACCGGAGCCCTACTGATTGAGCCACAGCCGCTTCCCCCCAGCTTCTCTCTTAAAGCCGGTGGAGGAAGCCACTGTGTCTCCTTCACCCCAGTTCACCCAGCACAGGGTGAGGGCATGGCTGGGCCTCCAGAGCAGAAGTGATTGCCCTTTGTGCCTGCCTTCCTATCAGGAGCACCTTATCAGGAGCCATTCCAGCACTGAGCCCTGCTGCTAGTGCGTCCAAGGTTTTCTTGGCCCTTTCACATGAAGCGTGATCCTCCCACCCAAAATGCCCCCTCTCTGTGCAACCCTACTATCCTCCCCCTTCCCAGATGAATCTGCTGGTGAGTGTGAGGTGGCCACACACATTCAGAGAAAATAATTGACAAAGTGTAAGAGAATACAGGGTGGTGGGTCCGACTCTCATTTGTCCAACCTATTCCTGGCTCCTCCACGGGGACCATTAAGGAAGGTCCTGGGTTGTATATTCAACCCAGGAGTTTACCCAAGAATGGATGTGTGTACGCACCCTTGGTTTTCACCTAAATGGTTGAAAACTCACCCGCTTTCTGGGCCCTGGCCTTTTACACTTCCTGGCACAGGGCAGACCTCCCCACGCGGCTATGTGGGAAAGCTTCCTCATACTGTTTCACAGAAGGGCTTCTCTTCAAGGCTGAAGCAGTGTTGATGTAACCGGGTCCATTTCAGCAGGTTTTGTCCTTTGCTATACCAAGCATCAGGCATCATTGAAAGGTGGCTGCAGTGAATTCTGTGGACAAATGTCTCATCCCATCCAGCAAGGAGTTGTGTGTAGACAGCATGTTGCTGGGGCAAGGGGCGAACCTTTGGGTTTGGAAAGACTGCTAAATTGCCCTCCTTGGACTCTGATTGTGGTTTCTGACCCTGGCCTCACCCTACCATGTGACATCAAACATGTTGATTAGGGCTGATAGGGAAAGAGTAGTAGCTCAGTGAGGCTATTTTTGGGTTGGTTTTTTTTTTTTTTTTTTTTTTTTTGGTTTGGTTTTTTACTTTTTATTACAGAAACATACTTAGGGGTAAAGAGAATAGATTAACAAGCACAATGTACACATCATTCACTTTCAACAATTGTCACGACCTGGACAGCCTTGTTTAACTGTACTGCCACATCTCCCTGGCACCATTATTCAAAGCAAATCTCAGACATCATATTCTCTGTATATTTTTCATGTGCCATTAAAAGAAAACAGTTACTATATATATAAAACCACACCATAAATTCTTGTTTTTTTAATTTTTTTTCATAACTTCTTAATATAATTAAATATCTAGTTAGATGTTCTTATCTCCCATATTATCTCCTAAATAGTATTTACAGGGTTGTTTTAATCAGGATCCAAATAAAGTCCATACCTTGCAAATTGGTTGATGTGTTTATTTTTTTAATGACAGTTTTATTGAGGTATGATTCATATACCATACAATTCACCCATTTTAAGTGTACTGCTTAATAGTTTTTAGTATTTGTACAGAAGGGTACAAGCATTACCACAATCAATTTTAGAATATTTTCGTCACCCCCCAAAAAAAACAGTACTCATTAGCAGTCACTCCCCCTTTTTCCCCACCCTCCCCACTCCCCAGCCTTATGGATTCTGGCCATTTCATATAAATTGAATCATACAATACGTGGTTCTCTGTGAATGGCTTCTTTCACTTAACAGAACGTTTTCAAGTTTCATCCATGTTGAAGCATGTACTTCATTTCTTCTTATTGCTGAATAATATTCCATTGTGTGGCTAGACCACATTTTACTGATCTGTTCATCATTTGGATTGCTTCCACTCTTTGGTTGTTTTGAATAATCCTTCTATGAACATTCACATACTAGTTTTTGTGTAGATACATGTTTTTATTTCTCTGGGGTATATACCTAGGAGTGGAATTGCTGGTTCCTGTGGTAACTCATTTGAGGAACTGCCAGACTTTTCCAGAACAGCTGCTCCCTTTTCCCACGACTTATTATCTGTCTTTTTGATGTGCTTCTTGAGTCTTTTTCAGTCTTCAGATTACCCCTCTGCCTCTCTTATTTTCTTTGGAATTTTTGTTGTTTTTGTGTTGAAGAAGCCAAGTTACTTGTTCTGTAAAGGGTCCCATAGTTTGGGTTCTGCTGATTACATCCCTGTAGTGTCTTTTAACATCCTTCTCAGACCCTGTATGCCCCATCAACTTGTATTTAGATTCTAGAGACTTGATGAGATGCAGGTTTTATGTTTTGTTTTGCTTGTTTTGTCTTTTTGACAAGACTATTTCATATGTGGTGCTGTGTACTTCCAATAGAAAATATATAATTTCTGGTTTTCTTGCTTTTGTGACAAAATGAGCCGTCGACATCACAGTCAGATTTCAATGTGCATTTCCCTTAGCATGAGTGAGGTGAACATCTTTTCATTTGTTTAAGAGCCGTTTATTTGTATTGCTTATTCTGTCTGAACATATTCTTTCACCATATTTTTCTGTTGGGTGGCTGGCATGTTTCTTATTCATTTGTAGAGACTCCTTATTCATAATATTGGGTCTTTCTCTGTTAGGTAACTGTTTTAGTTCGCTAAAGCTGCCAATGCAATATACCAGAAATGGGTTGGCTTTTATAATGGGAATTTTTTAGATGAGAAGCTTACGGTTCTGAGGCCATGGACGTGTCCAAATCAAAGCATCATCAAGAGATGCTGTCTCACCAAGTTGCAGCTGTGGGTGATCAGGCACATGGCAGGGCACATTTGAGGCTCTGCCGGTTTCTGCCTTCTCCAAATTTCTCCTCAAGCTCAGCTGTGGGAGATCAGGCATATGGCTCCTGTCTCCCCTATCCTCCAGGCCTCATCTTTTTCAGCTTCTCTGGGGTCTCTTTCCGTGCCTCTGTGCTCTGCTGATTCCAGCCTCCGGCCTCTAAAATGTCTCTCTCAGCCTCTTGGGATTCCTCTGTCTCTGCAGCTTTTTCTGTGTGTGAGGCTTTTATTCCTCCATTTATAAAGGACTCCAGTAAAAGGATTAAGACCCACCCTCGGTCATACCCCACTGAAGGGATCTAATGAAAAGGCCCCATCTACAAGAGGTTTACACACAGGAATGGATTAGCCCCAAGGACTTGATCTTCTGGGATCCACCCAGCTTCAAACTACCACAGTGACTTTCAGTCCTTTCCTCCCCCAGATATCCATAGCAGGACAGGCTGTCACTTTTTACAGTCAGGCACAGCTGCACTTCTCTTTCATAACTCTCCTTATACATTGCTCCTTGTTTGTAGGATGCTTTCTTTATGTCATTTCTGGCCACCTCATGAGATCCCTGAGGATAGGGACCATGTCTGTCTGATTCCCATGGTTTTCCTACTGCCTCACATGCCCTGGCTGACAGTTCCTTGAAAGGACACTCTCACTCCATCAAGTGCTTGTGACCATTTGTTTGAAGCTCCTGGGGCCTAACCATGGCACCCAGCCTCAAGTTGCCTCTCTAAGCCTGACAGGAGAGGCCGGGGACCAGGCCCAGAGAGGCCAGTGGGGGTTGGAGGTGGGGTCAGGGTTCCAGGCAGGATGTTTGTAAACAAACCAAATGCTTGTAGACCAGGACCCCTTGAGCTGAGCTGTGGATGGGAAGGAGCCCTAATAGTCTGGGAGGGTAGCTGATTGGGCAGACCCAACCCTGATGTCTGTCTCTCTGTCCACAGGCCAGGACACTGCCGGCCCCATCCGGACCACACACACGGGGCAGGTGCAGGGGAGCCTTCTCCACGTAAAGGGCACCAATGTGGAGGTCCACAGCTTCCTGGGAATTCCCTTCGCCAAGCCACCCCTGGGGCTGCTGCGGTTTGCACCTCCTGAACCCCCTGAACCTTGGAGTGGTGTGAGGGATGGGACCGCCCACCCAGCTATGTAAGCTCTCCCCTAGGAGACCAGGGGACTCCAGGCCCCGGGTGGGAGGTACTCTGAGCTCCAGGCCAGGCTGCAGTTGTCATCTCATCTAAACCCCTACAACCAGTTTTCTGATGCACATACTGAGGCTCAGCTGGGTGGAGGAACTGGTTCAGCTTTCTGGCTCACTGCCTGGGAGAGTGTTAGCTCCAGATGCTGAAGGGATGGGTAGAGACACGTCTCTCCCCCAGCTCTGGTTATGCCAAGTGTTCTCTGCCACCAGTGGGAGGTGTCTCTGGGAGAAACTGTGTGGGAGTGATGAGGCTCCCTGAGAATCTGCACTTGGGATGAAGGAGATCCCACTGCCTTTCTCATGAGAAATTAACTTCCATTCATTCATGCAGCTTATGTGTGTGGGCTAATCTCCTGTTCCAGGCTCAGCTGGGCATAGGGATACAGTGGTGAATGTCAACACTTGCAACCTATGGTCCCATAGAGACCTCCAAGAATCAAGATTTTCCCAGCCTTGGGAAGGGTGGTATCTAATGCCTTAGGGCCACCCTGGAAGAGCCTGGGACCTGTAACTTGGTGGAGAGGATCCTCAGGGAAGGACCACGTGTAATAAATATCGGGGAGAGGGAGGCTAAGGGTGGCTGGGAGCAAATCTGAGTCCAGGGTCTGCTTTGGGTCACAGCATGGCCCCTGGACTGACTATTTGCCATGGCCACCAGGTGTCTGCAGGACATCACCGCCTTGAATGTGGGGTTTCAGAGACTGTTGAATCTGACCCTGCCCTTCACCTCCATGTCTGAGGACTGTCTGTATCTTAGCATCTACACACCTGCCCACACCATAGAAGGCACCAACCTGCCTGTGAGTGCCAAGCTGCAGCTAACCAGGGAGTGGGAGGACATTTCTTCTGCAAGAAAATTAGAAAGGACAAGATCAGACTGGGCTCCAGTGCAGTGTGGACCATGTTGAGAGGCTTCTCACCAAGAAGCCACCACTTTGATCATCAGGTTCAAGGGGGACCTACCCAAAGTGGGTATCTGACCACCGGGTATAGGGTCACAGAGCCCTAGGTGCTCCCAGAGATCAGAGGTTATGGCCCTGGGATGGACCCAGGACTTACCTGACCAATCTGAACTCAGGACACCTACTCAGGTGCCTGAGGGCTGCACTTTTGAAGTCATAGAAATCTCAGCCATGAACACCAGACCTTCATCTGTTAAGCCAAGAAAAAAGAAACTGGAAGTCACTTTTAATGAACGTGCATGAGGAATGGTCAAGGAGATACTCCTTTTCTTTCCTCCTTAGAGAGGGTTCTGGGAGAAATAGAGTCAGGCTTTGATACATGAGGTGGGCTCCAAAGTATGGGAGACCCAAGCTTCCCACTAGAACTTGGGACACCCTTAGCCCAGGTCATGAAGACACCATCCTGTCTGTGTGGGTAGCTGGACAGAGCCAAAGCAGTGGTTAGCCTAGGTCACAACCCTGGTGTATTTAGGCTGGGTAGGAGCCACATGGTACCTGTGCCTCGGTTTCCCCAGGTGATGGTGTGGATCCATGGCGGTGGGCTGGTGCTGGGCATGGCTTCCATGTATGATGGCTCCTTGCTGGCAGCCTTTGAGGACGTGGTAGTGGTCACTATCCAGTACCGCCTGGGTGTCCTGGGCTTCTTCAGGTAAGGCTGGGGCTGGGCTGGGCAAAGCAGGCCGAGTGGAGCCAGGACACCCCCTGATCCCCCTCCCTGACACCTCTCAGCACTGGAGACAAGCACGCAACTGGCAACTGGGGCTACCTGGACCAAGTGGCTGCGCTGCGCTGGGTCCAGCAGAACATTGCCTACTTTGGAGGTGACCCTGGCCGTGTCACCATTTTTGGCGAGTCCGCAGGCGGCACAAGCGTGTCCTCACAAGTCTTGTCCCCCATGTCCCAAGGACTCTTCCATGGTGCCATCATGGAGAGTGGTGTGGCCCTAATGCCCGGCCTCATCGCCAGTTCATCTGACACAGTATCCACAGTGAGTGCCCCCAACCGTGGGAAGCCTAGCCCTGCTGCTCACCCCTTACCTCTCAGAGCCTCCACTAGTCCCTTTGTTAGATGGGAATGGCTAGGGGTCTGCCTGCTATCCAGCACATCAGGTACTGCTGCCCACAGGGGGATCACAGAGGGGTTCCAGGGACAGATTCCATAGACTTCTGCCATCGCTGAGGCTGAGTATGCTCTGTGGCCTGCAAAGCAGCCAGCTTGGGGACCCCCATTGTGGGTGGAACCGTCCAAGCTGGTGGGATGGCCCCTCTGCCTGAGACTTCTGAACATCAGGGAGGTTGGAACAATTTCAAAACTGCAGGAATCACACACAATACCCCATGAGATTTGGAGTGCACTTGCCCAAACAGGGGCCTTGGGCAAACCTCCTTCCTGATGTGGAAAGATGAACCAACCCCTGTCTGGTCTCTTTTTTTTTTTTTTTTTTTTTACCGGGAGGTCCTGAGGATCCAACCCAGGTCCTCCATATGGGAGACAGACGCCCAGCCATTTGTGCCACATCTGCCACCCCCCGCCTGGTCTCTTGACAGATGGTGGCCAACCTGTCTGCCTGTGGGCAGGTCGGCTCAGAGGCCCTGGTGGACTGTCTGCGAGGCAAGACAGAAGAGGAGATTCTGGCTATCAACAAGGTCAGGCTGAAAGGGCCTGGGTGGAGAGAAAGGGGGGCCGATAGAGTGTGGATGCCCTTCCATTCTCCCCGGGCAAGTCACTCCATCTCTATGCCTTGGTGTTCTCACAGCCTTGAAAGGGGAAATCAAGGCCAGGCCATACTAGGCTCGGCAGAGGACCTCCTGGGGTGGGTGTGGGCATCCTGGAATGAGCCAGGAAGAAGTGGGAGGCACTCCGACGGCATCAGAAAGTATCCCAGACATCTTGTAAGCATTGAGCCTTGCTCCCTGACCTTATATGGACTCTCAGCCCTTCAAGCTGATCCCAGGTGTGGTGGATGGGACCTTCCTGCCCAGGCACCCCCAGGAGTTGCTAGCCTCTGCTGACTTTCAACCTGTACCCAGCATCATCGGTGTCAACAACGATGAGTATGGCTGGATCATCCCATCGGTGAGGCCCAGCCCCAAGCCCCCGGGTGTCAGGGGAGCCCATCAGTGGGGCAGCCTCAGGGCCTCAGAGCTCCAGGCCCATCCCAGCCCCAACTCGAGACCCTCCCCCACAGGGCATGGGCTTCTCCGACGTCCAGGGGGAAATGGACAGAGAGACTCTGCAGGCTGCTCTGCAGGAAATGTCAGCACTGATGGTGAGAGTCCTGCCCCAATGGGGAGGGTCTCCATTCCTGTCCCAAGACAGGGGGATCCCATTCCCCCAGATATCCTGCCTCTGCAGCATCCCCAGTGAGCGAAGGCTGGGGTCTGTGTGCTTGTGGGTGAGGTCACCCCAGGGCTCGGCTCCTTCCCCCATAACCTGTCCCATGCCAGAACCTGTCTCCCCACCTGTTGCTGCCACCTGCCCTGGCAGCCTGCCTGACCTGATTCTTCCTGGTCCCCTGGGGATAGATGATGACTCCTGAGTTTGGTGACTTGTTGATGGAGGAGTATGTGGGGGATAATGAGGACTCCCAGAACCTCCAAGCCCAGTTCCAAGAGATGATGGGGGACTCCCTCTTCGTGATCCCTGCACTCCAAGTAGCAAAATTTCAGCGTGAGTACATAAACTAAGGCCCAACTGGGCCAGGGGCAGCCCAGAGCCAGGGGTCCCAGGTAAGGCCTGTTGGCGTCCAGGACCCTACCCATGTCTGTTTATTGAGCCCCTGGGTGCGAGGCGCTTGATGTCCCTCTTCTCAGTAAATCCTCATAGCAACTCTAAGAGACAGACATTGTCCCCATTTAACAGACGAGGAAGCAGGTTCAGTGACCTTCAGTGGCTTGCTCAATACCATATAACTAGGAAGCTCCAACGGTGCGATTTTGAACCCAGACTCTTGCCCCCATTGTCCAGATTCCAGCCAGCCTTGGACTTATGTATCGCATCACCACGAATGATACAGGAAAGCCCCAGGTGAGGGGCTGCCGCATCATGTCTTATCCCTCCCCCAGGTTCCCAGGCCCCTGTCTACTTCTATGAGTTCCAGCATCGGCCCAGCTTCTTCAAGGACCTCAAACCACCCCATGTGAGGGCGGACCATGGCGATGAGCTTTTCTTTGTTTTTGGAACCTCCTTATGGAACGGCACCAGTGAGTTTTCCTGGGCAGGGTCACTCAGAGGTGCCTAGTATCCCCACAGGGTGGGACTGGACCCTGGCTGGGCCCCTGAGGGGTGACTGCCCTCACTGAATAGATGAGGAAACTGAAGCTGAGAGAGAGACTGAGACCAGGTGTCCAAGATCTTACAGCTAGAAAGGCTGAGCCAGGACTGGACTCCAAGATCCTGTGGACAGGGTGAGAGTGGGGCGCCTGTGCTCCCTTCACCCCTCCCCACCCCGATGAGGGGTATCTGGCATGGGTGCAGAGGAGGGTGTTTCAAAGGCATATTAGTTTCTTAAATGACTTTCTAGTGTCAGAAGGAAGAAGGGGATCTTTTGGGCCAGTGTCAAGTTAGCTAGAGGCTAGAATGAGTGTAGGGGTTTGGGCAAGAGGAGGGGCTGGCTCCCCAGGGCTGTGGGGGAGTGGGCAGAGAGCCAGACCTGGGGAGCCAGCCCTGAGAAGCCAGGGGAAAGCCATCCCCGGGATGGAGAGTGAGGTGGGGGTGGTCCACGTGCATGGGCTGGCAGCTGGGCTCGGATGGCCCTGACCTGGACACTCGCCATCTCTTCCTCTCTGCAGTTGAATTCACTGAGGAGGAGGAGGAGCTGCTGAGCAGGAAGGTGATGAAGTACTGGGCCAACTTTGCTCGGAATGGGTGAGATGAGGCACCCCAGCGTCAGCCTCCATGGGGGACTTGTATCCAGGCAGGCCTCCCCTTGTCTGTGGTGACCCCATTAGCAAGCATGTGTCCCTAATAGCAATAGCCCCTTGCCCGGCTCCAGGACCCGGGCCTTCATCCCATCTCCTTGTGACATGGAGGTGGGTGGTAGTGCTGGGTTACAATTGGGGCCTCCCTCTGAGTGGGAGGGCCAGACTGCCCTGCCCCCTTGTGGAGCTGACACTCCAGCGGGAGTTAGTTTCTCTTCTCTATCTGGAAACCACCCCAGCTCATTCCCCAAGCCCATCTGGCCTGCGTGGCCCCTTGCCTGACCCCAGTCAGGATGTCTGCATCTGGGCTCGGCAGGGCCAAGAGTGATCCTCACACTGCCCTGCTGGGCGGGCCTGTCCACAGGAACCCCAATGGCCAGGGTCTGCCCCACTGGCCCATGTTCAATGATGAGGAGCAATACCTGCAGCTGAACACGCAGCCCACGGTGGGCCAGGCCCTGAAGGCCCACAGGTTCCAGTTCTGGACGAAGACCCTGCCCCAGAAGGTCCAGGAGCTAATGGAGACTGAAGAGAAGCACACAGAGCTGTAGCTCCATTTCCAGGGCTAAGGGTGGGCTTGGGTGCAGGAGGGGGGCTGTCTGATGTCCCCACACACTCACCAAGGAGTCTGTATTAGTCCTTCATTCACAAAGAAATGCTTCCATTTAGCAAACATTTGTTAAGCTACTACATGCGGTTAGCTGCCAAGCCTGGCCTGGCCCTCTCTTGTTAGACACACTCAATAAATCCTCCGACAAACCACATTGAAGCTCACCTTGCCCCAAATCCCACTGGGCCTAGGGTCCATTGCCCTTTCTCACCTCCACCCTCTCCCCATCCCCCTCCTCTCTTCTCTGAGGCCCCAGGTCTTCTCCACCTGGAGGGAGGGAGCTTGGCGGAATGTTGCCCTCACCTGGGTGTCAGAAGCCACTCTCCACCTCTCAGCAAGCCCCACATGTTCTCGTACTAGGAAATCTGGATGCCAGAGGCCCTTGGAACTCAGAGATCTCACCCACCAAGGTCACCAACTACTAAGAATGTAAAAGCCACTGTCCCTACCTGTTGTCCCCTAGATTGAAGGTCATCTGTCACAGATATTTCAAAGAACCTGCCATCATCCCACCTAAGTGTGTCCTGCAGAAGTGACTGACCCCATTGTTGTGAGACACAGGAGTGGGCTGGTCCATGGGCCCCTGGAGCCTGGGCAGGCCATGTGCCAACCACTTCCTCGGTCACCTGAGTTTGCTGCTGAAGTTGGCTTTTATTCTCAGTGGTTCTGCAGACACTGTGGGGCCCAAGCACACAATCTTAGCACATCTGTGAAGATGTTTATTTGTGAGATGTTTCCTGGAAGAGGGACTGAGGGATCAGAAGGCCCAGAGTATCTAGAAGAGACGTCTGTCCCCTAGATTCCCCCTGAGGGCCTCTCTTGTCCAGGGTAAATACCTAAGAGTAGAATTGCTGGGTTATATGGCAAGCGTATATTTAACTTTTTAAGAAAGTGCCAAACTGTTTTCCAAAGTGGCTATATCATTTTGCATCCCCGCCAGCCGTATATGTAAGTTCTACTTACTCCATATCCTCTTGGTTCTACTCTTGGTATTGTCAGTCTTTTACATTTTATTAATTTTAGTGGATGTGCATTGGTATCTCACTGTGGCTCGTTCCCAGGATTTTAGCCCCTGCTTCCATCTTCCTTTATATCTGTATCTATATCTATATGTATATCTAATAAATAAAAATAAAATAAATATATCTATCTCTCTATATAGCTATATCTATCATCTATATCTACAACTACATCTATATATATTTATATCATCCATCCATATCTATATATCGATATAGATATACCCACATACACACACACTACTAAAATTCTTCTCTCCTTCATTTCACATTTTCTCTATTTTATTGGTACCTGGCCCCTGATTGAAGGTACAGTAAGGTGTAAAGTACCCTGGGAGTTAAGGGCCAAAGCCTGTAGGGATTTGGAAGAAGGACTTTGTTGCTCAGTCAACAAAAGGGAGTTTTGTAATGTGACCCTAATCTGGGGATCTCTGAGCCCAGGTACTAATTAGGGTATGGAATTAAGGGCAGAGGTCATGCCTGCCAAGGCTTACGGATATTGAGTCAGCATCAATCCTGGCTGATTAGGGGAGGTCAAGAACAACTCCTGGAGAGACTGGAAGGAGAGAAAGTGGAGGCAATAAAAGTAAATGATTGTTACTTTGCTGTAAACAAGAATAAAGAATGAGGCAATGGCTAGAGAGCAAAGGATGATCTAGGGAGGTTTCGTGGTGGTGTTTTTAGCAGATGTGTCTCTGCAGCAGAAGCTGAAGGTGCAGGAGAGACAGCCCTGAGGAGGTGGGAGGGGACAGGGTCTGGTGTCTAGTCCCAGGGCTGGGACTAGATAGAATAAGGCAAGGAGAGGCCTCAGGTACAAAACATAAAGAAACACTCACTCTTGGCTGTCCACCCTGCCCTTGCACCACCCTGGAGGTAAGTGCCTCTTTAATCTTACAGCCTGAGGGGCCTTGCTTGCTCCACCCTTGTACTGACCCTGGTGGGCCCATCCATAGCGCTAGGAGGGAGGGCAGAGGGCTTCACGTGGGCCTAGCTGCAGGGAGTTGGGAAACTTGGGAGCAGCTGAGTGCTCTTTCCTCACATCTATGCCTGGGGCGTTGGGGCGGGTGAGATCTTGGGAGTAGATCCAGGTACCTCCATATGGGAGTTTAAGTCCGTGAAAGAAGCCTTGGTTCAGAGTGAGCAAGAGCCAGGAGTTACAATATTTACAGAATGAACAAGAGGGTGCCGCCGGAGCTTGGGGTTCTGGCAACAAGGAGAGGAGGCCAGAGTAGGAGTAGGGAAGGACAAAGGTGTGGAGAGGCAAAACTGGAAAACAGAGAGGTCCCTCCCCCACCCCCAGACCTGTAGATCAAGGTGCAGGGAGAGGAAACCCACCATACCCGCCCACAGGGGAGGCTGCCAAGGAGGATTTGGGAAGGAAGCTGCAATGATTATTTTTGGCAGAAGTGAGGCTCAGTCCTAAGGCTTTTCTCTCCAGCTCTGGGCATGAACTGGAACCCTGGGAGAGGATCTGGCATATTGTCCAGACCCAGGCATGCCTGTCACCCTGTCCCTCATTGAGCCAGCGCTTCTGCTGACTCAGTAAATATTTGCTCCCCACTCGCCACCGCATTCCCCCAGCCTCTGCTCCCAGCCAGGCTTCTTCTTGGCACTGAGGCCCAGAGGGAAGTCCTGCCCTCCCTTGTGCTAGAGGGTCTCCCAAGCCAGCAGAGAGACAGACCCCTGCCTTGAGGCAAGAACAGGCTTCCTTTGGACTCCAGTTCTGAGCCTGAGGTGTTAACACTTGTAAACTCACTTCAACCCTGGGTCCTAGTCTCACAGTTTTGCAGTGATAATAGGCCCAGAGCTGTGAAGTAACATCATGGCCTAGCCAGGATTTGAACATGGGAGAGCTTTTCTTCTCCTGGATTTGGAGATTTGGAGGGGTATGCAGGTTGTTAACGCGAATCTTCCTGCCCCTATCCCAATACCCACCTGCTGCAGGCCTTGGCTCCCCTGCCTAGGAGTTCTCAGGGCCACTGGGAGGAGGGTCCCTCAAGCAGCAAAGCTGCTGAGGCCCAAGGCCCTGAGGCTCTACAAGACTGTCATCTTCAGAGCTCCCTCCCCATCAGGGCCCAGGCACTTCCCTAGGCAAGACCAGACCCCAGCCCCCACCTCAGGCCAGTTGTCCACTCAGAGCAGCACCCCGGAGGTCATTGGCCACCACTCTCTCAGGTCGGTGATGTGGCCATCTTGAGATGAGGGCACTGAAAGTCATAAAGAGCTGGGATTTGAACCCAGGGCTCTGTTCCTCCAACACCCAGGAGCCTTCCCTTTCCTGGGGTTGTCGTCTCCCAGCCCCCGCCCCTGAGAGCAGCCCAGGCACAAGGTAATAGGTCTGGGGCTGGCCACCAGCCAGGTGGGACAGCCTGGGGCTTTTTCAACATTTCCTGTGGAGATGTTGGTGCTGCCTGGGCCTCGTTCCACCTTCCCCTGCTCCTACCTTCCTACCTCCAGGCGGCGGGAGCCAGGAGCATGGGGCCACGGCTGAGAGCTGGGTCCAAGTTCCTGGCCTGGGCAGCCTGCCTGCTCCTGGCACCTCCTACCATGGCCACAGGTAAGACACATCTGTGGGGATGGGAGCTTCTGGGTGGGTGGGAGGACTTGAGGTGAAGGCACAAGAGAGAGGCAGAGACAGGGAGGGGCTCCTCGGCTTGGAGGGATGCCAGGGGGTGTGCATATTCTCCCGACAGAGGCTTTGCCCTCGCTACCTTGTTTGGTGTCAAGAGCAGTCTTGAAAGGGGTGAGGTTATCCCCATGGAGCAGATCTGAGGTTCCTGTGGCCGGGTGAAGGCGCAAGGGTCTCAGGAGAGCCTGACTCCTTCACTTCAGAGACTTGTTTGGCCTGGAGAGGAGTGGAGTGATGCCGAGCAGGGAGGACAAAGTCTGAGGTAATCCTGAGAGCTGCCTCTCAGGGCTGCTGGGAAGGTTAACTGAGAAGCTGTGCAGAAAGCGCTCAGCGCAGGGCCTGCCTGCCCTGGGGGTGCTCAGGGAGTGAATGTTTTGTGGGTCCAAAAACGTCTATCACTCTTAGAGCCCATCTGCCGCCCCATGCCCTCATGGAGGCTGCAGACTCACCCCCGGAACCCTGCTCTACCCTCAGGGCCTTCTGTGACCCAGCTTGAAGTAGATACCAGCTTGGGCCGTGTGCGAGGCCAGCAGGTTGGCGTGAAAGGCACAGCCCGCCGTGCAAGTGTCTTCCTGGGCATCCTGTTCACCCAGGCACCACTGGGACCTGGCTGGTTCTCCGCCCTGCGCCCAGTACAGCTCTGGGAAGGTGTGCGGGATGCCACCCTGCACCAATGGGAGCAGCCCCAGTGGAGGTGGGCAAGCAGGCAGATTGGCAGGGGTCCAGTTCCCCAGGCTTGTGGGGTTGACCAGCTGGCCCCTTGGGCTCATCCTCTGGCTGCAGGTGCCTGCAGGATGTGGAGAGGGTGAACAGCAGCAGGTTTATGCTGAATGGAAAGCACCAGATGTTCCCTATTTCGGAGGATTGCCTGGTCCTCAACATCTACAGTCCGGCTGGGGCCATTGCAGGGGCCAGGAAGCCAGTAAGCAGCCCAGAGGGCCCTGTCCACCCATCCAACCCTGACCAACCTGCCCTCGCCTCATCTGTGTCCCCAATCTGCCCCCGAGGTCCCAAGAATGACCCAGGATAGTGGGTGGGCAGCTGGGATCCCAAGAGCTGGGGGTCACTGTCCCACGGCCATCTCTACAGGTCATGGTGTAGATCCATGGGGGCTCACTGTTGGTCGGTGCCGCCACGACCCAGGATGGGTCAGCCCTGGACTCCTATGGGGACGTGGCAGTGGTCACGGTCCAGTACCGCCTCAGGTTCCTTGGCTTCTTCAGGTAAGATGGCAGGCCTGGAGGAAGGTATCGACTATGCTGAGGAGAGGCCAGCTCTTGAGAGGCGTTGGGGATCTAGGCTGAAAGTCCAGAATCTGAACAGGAACCTCTCAGACAGTCAGGGTGGTTGGCAACTGAGGGCCACCTCCTCCATGCAGCCCGGGAAAGATGCCCAACCAAAGCTGGAGTTGACAGTGAACTTGGTCCCTTGTACCAAGGTTAGGCCCCTGGGCTGGGTTCAGGGTCTCATCAGGGCGTGCGGGCAGGGGTCAGCAGGCTCTGTCAGCCACCGTGAGCCAGTCTTGACTGGCTGCCTGGCCAGGCCTGCCCACATCATGTGCTAGGCCTATGGATACCAAGCGTGGCTCTTAGCCAGGCCAAGCTGTGGCAGCAGAGGAGGTCCAGCATCCTGGTGCCTGGCTCAAAGCAAGCCTGAGAAGGGCAAGGAGGACCCAGCAGGGAGCCAGCCTGCACTAACCACTGCCCCACCCTGCCCCCAGCACTGGGGACAGGCATGCGCCTAGCAACTGGGGCTTTCTAGATGTGGTGGCTGCTCTGCACTGGATACAGGAGAACATCGCCCAATTTGGGGGTGATAGCAACTGTGTCACTATCTTTGGCGAGTCTGCAGGTGCTTCCATAGTCTCTGCCCTGGTGGGACTGCACACGGGGCTGCGGGTGGGCTGGGAGGGCTCCTGTGGCCCCCTCTGACAATCATCTGTCCTCCATGCTGCACCCAGGTCCTGTCCCCGCTGACCACAGGGCTACTCCACAGAGCCATGGCACAGAGCAGGGTCATCACCATCCTGGAGTTGCTGGAGTCTGACCCACGGTCCATGGCTCAGGTCTGGGTCTTCTTTCCTCCCTCCCCCACATATACCTACTCTACCCCACCCTGCACTACCCTAGTCAGCCAAAGGGGTGCTCATGCAAAATACCAGAAATCAGTTGGTTTTTATAAAGAGTATTTATTTGGGGTGGAAGTTTACAGTTACAGGGCCATAAAGTATAAGTTTCTTCCCTCACCAAAGTCTGTTGGTACTTGTTGGAGCAAGGCAGCTGCCGACGTTTGCCAGGGTTCAGGCTTCTTGGGTTCCTCTCTTCCCGGGGCTCCGTTTCTTTCCGGGCTCAGTTCCTCTGTTTTCTCCACAAGGTCAGCTGTAGACTATGAGGCTCTCTAGGCTTTGCCTCTCTCCACAAGGCCATCTGTAAACTGTCAGGTGTATGGCTTGTCTCTATCCCAGGGCCTTCTCTCCTTCCTCATGACCAGGCTTCTCTGTCTGCTCGCCTCCCCAGGCTCCAGCATCAAAACTCCAACATCAGAACTGCTTCCTCTGTCCTTCTCCATGCCTTTTATATTTGATTCCCCCATCCACCAAGCGGGGGGGCTCAACACCCTACTAGGCCCAGTCAATGCCCCAATCATAACTTAATCATGTCCAGATGAACAGACCAGTTTACAAGCATAATCCAATATCTATTTTTGGAATTCGTAACTTCATCAAACTGCCAAACTGCTACACCTGGGGTCCTGGAGCAGGGGTCGCTGGTAGGGGGCTCCCTGTTGGCAGAGATGGACACTTGGGACAAAGGAAGCACACTGCCTATCAGAGCTCAGAAGAACAAACAATGGGGGCAGTCCAGGGTGGACAGTCAGGGATGGCTTCTACCAAGCTGACCATCTTTAGCCCTTGCCCCAGGGTGGGGGCCTCAGGAAACACCCTTTTCTGCCAGAGGCAGCATCCTGGTGAATGAGAGATCCCCATTCAGGCTCTGCCCGCACCCCCCCCCCCATTTCCATTGTAAGGCCTTGTAAGCTGTAGCCAGGGGAAGCCAAAAGAGCCTCCAGGCTGGAAATTACATCTGCCAAGGCTGGAGGTAGGAGGCAGAGTGACAGGTCCTAAAAGCAGCAACAAGCAATCAGGTAGGGAATGGAGCAGGTTAGGGGACAAAGCAGGAAGGGAAAGGGCCAGAGAAGTAGGGGGGCAGCTCAGGGACTTCACGAGCTCTGCCTGGGAATCTGGACTTTATCCAGAGGGCAGGGAAAGACAGGACAATGCCAAGTCTGAGCAACATTCTCAGAAGCTCACAGTGGCCATGGAATGGAAGTCTGGTTGGAAGGAGTGATCCTGGCGGCTGGGAGGCCAGGGAGGAGGCCACGGCAGAGGCCAGGCAAGAGGGGATGGAGGTGGGGCAGGGGCAGTGCTGTGGCATGGAGGGAAGGGGCAGAGGTAAGCCCCTTGGGAGGTTAGGTCTCGTGGCTCAGCGCCCTCACCTGGCCCCAGACTCCAGCCGAGGAGGGGAGGTGGCCTGGGCATCTCTACCCACCTGCATTCCGGGTGACTCAGGAACACGGGATCCCAGCCTGTTATGGCATCCTTTGTCCAGACAACAACATCAGCCTCCCCAGCCCACCCCTCACCATAGCTGGGAGAGACTTTCCCCATCACAAACTTTAGGCCTTTCCTTGGCTCTCCCACAGCTCAACCACTCGCTCCTGTAACAAATAAAGATGTCCACATCTCCGTGAGCTGGCCTGACTCCAGCCCTCCAGCCTCACCTACCACTGGCTCCCTGACCCTGCCCAAGCCTCAGCATCCACCCCACCCCCATCCTCCTGCCCAACTTTGGCCCATGCTGGAATCCCTCCCTCCAAGTCCTATTTCATTTTTTTTTCATTCACTCCACCCACCTTTACTGACACCTCTGGCTCTGGGAATATAGTTAACTAGCTAACGACACTGTGCTTAGAGGGCCACACACACAGATGATGACAGTATGATATAATGGGTGACACACAAGGTGACTGGGAACCACCCAAGGTGGTGGGCAGGGAAGGCTGTTTGGGGGTTGTATCAGGTCTCTGGCCAGTCTCAAGGGCTGGTCTTTGCTACCACTTCCCTGGCTCTCCTACTGACACACCCCCTCTATGGGAGGCAGAGGGCCAGGCAGTGAGACTGAGTGGCTGAGAGGAAGGAAGGACACCTGTGACTGTCCCCAGGACTTCACGGAGTCTGTGGCCTGCAGTTCCACCTCCCCAGCTGAGATGCTATGGTGCCTCTGGCAGAAGGTGGGTGAGGAGCTGATCCTCAACAAGGAATCTGCCAAGGTGCACCCACTGCTTAGGGACAGAGGCCAGCAATGGCACATACAGGGTCCCATCCAGCTCTGTGGGTGGAGAGGGCAGTCAGCCATCTGGGGTGAGGCTTGGGGCAGCCACCCATGAGGGGAAGGGACTAAGGGCCCAGGATGTGAAGGGAGGCTACCCCCAAGCCCTGAGGCCAGGCCTGGGCTTCTAGAGAAGAGGCCTGCTGGGAAGCCTCAGTGGCCTTTTCTCCTGATTGCCTCTGGGCTCTAGTCCTGGTGATGTCCAGCCCCTCACTTCTATTCAAGGCTTAACCCTCTGTCTTGCTTTCTTGTGCAGAATATTAATATTATGCCCTACACTGTCGATGGCACCTTCTTTCCCAAGACCTCCAAGGAGCTCCTCAGGGAGAGAAAGTTCCAGCCTGTGCCCTTCCTCCTGGGCTTCAACAATCACGAGTTTGACTGGCTCATCCCCAAGGTGAGCAACTTCTTGTCCCTGAGCCCTTAGAGGTTTTTCCTAGCCAGACCTCTCCCACCCCAACATCACCACCACAATCCTGTGAGCTGGGCACTTCCATTATCGCCATTCAACAGGTGAGAAAGCTACTCATCAGAGATGCTCAAGGTCACCCAGCTAGGACTTCATTTTCACAAAGCAAGTGTTTCCTTCTTGGGGACCAAGCTTTTGCATAAGGCAGCTCTCTGGGCAGTGCTGGTACTTGGCATATTCCTGCTTTGCTCTCTGGTTTATACATCAGGCTCTGTGAGACCGGTTAATGTGACTCTGTGCCTGAGACACTGACTACCTCTAAGGTTTCAGGCAACATCAAGGCCACCGGGAAACCTCATGGCCCAAGCACTTCCCAGTCCCTGCCAGATGTCCAGGTCTCCCCACACGGAGTGTTGCAGTCACACTTTCCTCCTAAGCATCCTGTCATAGCTTTCTCATGCTTCTGCTTATCATCACAGCAATCAATTTAACGGCTTCAAAACCTTCCACAAAGGGAAGGTCCTATCACAATGTTCCTTCATTTTGGTTCTTTGGCAGCTTTTAGTTTTTACCTCTGAAGTTCACAGTGCAGTGAACATCTGCGTGTCCACAGCTTCTGTCATCTGTCCCTAGGAGGACCAATTTGGTGCTTGCTATACAAGAGGGTCATGAAATCTTGACAACCAAGGATGAAGCTGGTAGAAGTGTGTAGACCAGTTGTGTATATATATGTGTTCAATGGCAGAGGAGTGTTGGGGGGAAATGGTGTAACAGACTCTAGCAGGCAGCCTTGTTCCAACACTGTCAACTTCCAGCTGACAATAAAAGTAAGGGAGCAAGAGGGCAGAGATCTAACCTGGGTCATGCCTCCTTGACATAGTCCAATCAAAAACCCTAAAGTGATCTAATCAAAAGTTCCCTTAAGTGAATCTAATGCAATCAAAGGGTTTCACATCCACAGGAATGGATTAGATCTAAGAACATGATCTTTCCTGGGATTCACAAAAAAATTCCAACTGTCATACCAATTAAGCAATAACTCCTCATCCTCTCAGCCCCTGGTAACCTCTAATCATTTCCTGTCTCTATAAATGTGCTTATTTTAGATATTTCATGTAAGTGGAATCATACAATATTTGTCCTTTTGTATTTGGCTTATTTCACCTTAAATGTCTTCAAGATTTATCCATGTTGTGGCTTATATCAGAACTTCATTTCTGCATGTCTTTTGTAGCACAAAAGTCTGAATTTTGGTGAAGTCCAATTTATCTATTTTCTTTTTTTGTTTGTGCTTTTGGTGTCATAACTAAGAAATGATTGTCTAATCCAAGGTCATGAAAATTTACTCTTACATTTTCTTCTAAGAATTTTATAGTTTTAGCTCTTACATTTATGATTCATTTGAATTTAATTTTTGTATAAGGTGTGAGTTAAAGGTTCTTTTGCATGTGGCTAGCCAATTGTCCCAGCACCATTTGTTGGAAAGACTATTCTTTCCTCACTGAATAGTCTAGGCACCCTTTTTTTTGCAAATCAGTTGAGGATAGATATGTGGTTTTATTTCTGGACTTTCAATTACATTCCATTGATCTGTTTGTCAATCCTTGTGCCAATATTACCAGATAGCCATTGCTTTGTAGAAAGTTTTGGAATCAGGAAATGTGAGTCTTCCAATTTTGTTCTTCTTTTTCAAAATTGTTTTGGCTAGTCTACATCTTTGCATTTCCATATGAATTTTAAGATCTGCTTGTCAATTTCTGCCAAAAGGGCAGCTGGGATTTTGATACGATTGAGTTGAATCTGTAGATTTGTTTGGGGAGAATTGCCATCTTAGCAATATTAAAGCTTCCAATTCGTGAACATGGAATGTCTTTCCATTTATTTAGGTCTTTCATTTCTTTCAACAATGTTTTGTAATTTTCAATGTACAAGTCTTACACTTCCTTTATTTAATTTATTCCTAAGTATTTTATTCTTTTTAAAGTCAGTAATGGACTTGTCTTCTCAATTTCATTTTCTGATAGTTCATTGATAGTATACAGAAATATTGGTTTTTGTATATTGATCCTATAGACCATTCTTTTTAAAATTTTTGGTATTTTGGCTTCTGTGGATTTAACTTTAGTTCTTTAATCCTGGTGAAGATTAACATCTCCTCTAGAGTATGCAATATTTATGTTTACTCATCTAAGAATTATCTGTTCCCATTCCCACAATGATTAATCAAAAGTCTCCTAACAGTGGAATTCATTTTAATAGCTAAAATTTCCATAGTGCTTACTCTTTCAATATTTTATACGTATTAACTCACTTAGTCCTCATAACAGTCCTGCAAAGCAGGTTCTGTTATTGTCATCCCTTTTTTATTGATTAGGACACTAAGGCATAGAGAATTGAAGTAACCTGCCTCAGGTCATGTACCTAGTAAGTGGCAGAACTGGGATTTGAACCCAGGTTGTCAGGCTCCTGAGGCCTTGCTCTTAAAACTGTCTCTCATAAAGCAGGTGTTTGGTGTTTTTAACTTTCCCTATAGCCCCCTGTGGGGCTATGAATGTGCTTATTTTAGATATTTTGACACCCAAGGATGAAGCTGGAGGACCTGCTGCCCACCTCGAATCGCCTGTTGACCAGAAGGCTAAGACAAGAGTCGGGAGGGAGGAGGCCAGCTACGGCCTTGCTCAGCACAGTCTCCAGCCCTATCCTCTAACATCAAGCGCCCTGGTTCACCTGCTGAATTTTAGTTTTCCCCTCAGACATGAATCAGCACAGTCCTCAAAGGAAGGTGACCTGCCCTGTCATGGTGGAGGCTGTTCCTTAATGAGCACGTACTATGTGCCAGGCACTGGGCTGTGCTGAGCACCAGGACAGACATTCCTCTCCTTCAGTCCTTGTGACAGGC
This sequence comes from Tolypeutes matacus, assembly GCA_026826555.1. Lineage (NCBI taxonomy): Eukaryota > Metazoa > Chordata > Mammalia > Cingulata > Chlamyphoridae > Tolypeutes > Tolypeutes matacus. The sequence goes on along the minus strand of JAKSZT010054017.1, from coordinate 7,379,914 downwards.
ATTTGAAGTAGGACCTCTCATTATTCCCACTTTACAAATGAGCAAACTGAGGATCAAGGATTCAAGGGAGGTAGGGTGGATAAGGGGCAGAGACAGGGCTTGAGCCAGCTCTGTCTGACCCCAGAGTCCCAAATGCCAGGTTTGGAACCAAATGGACCTGGGGTCAAATCCCAACCCTGGCCACTTGGTCACGGTTATCCTAATCCCTCGGGGCCCATTTCTTCACCTTAAACAAGAATGCTCTTTCCCTATTTCTTACCCACCCCAGCTGTTATCAGAAGCAGCCTGGGGGCTGTGTGAAGGGATTGCCGGGAGCTGGTACAGAGGAGGTGCTCCACCTGTGTGCATTTCCTCTGTCGGAACCCTCAGAGCCCTCCCCATTCACACAACCTCATCTCCACACTCTGGAGCTGTGGGGAGCCCCTGTCATTTGTTCTCTCACTTCCGGGCTAACTTAGATTGCACATCTGCCCCAGGCTAGATCCTGGGCTGGGGGCTTCACACTTGCTGCCAGACAGCCCTGCCAGGCAGGAACTGACTCTCAGGGAGGCTCAGCAACCTGTCTGAGGTCATGCAGCTACGCAATAGTTGCAGACCTACGATTCGACTTCAAAGCCGAGCTTATTCTACCCAGACCCCATCTGGAAGCTCCAGGGAAGCTCCAGGGAAGCAGGTGGCTGGCCCCAGACATGAGGGTCTGAGGGAGGCCACGCTGGGGGGCTTTGGGGCTTCTTAGGAGGGTCTGCATGGCTGTGGGAGCTGAGCAGGCCTGAACCTGCCCTTTTGCCCAGGACATTCCCCCCGAGGTGATGCTCACCATCATAGACGAATACCTGGGCAGCGGCACGGACACACGGCTAGTGCGTGAAGCCTTCCAGGACTTGTTAAGCGACGTTGTCTTCATCATACCCATCTTGCGCTTCTTAAGAAACCTCTGAGGTGAGCTTAGCCCTGTCCACCTGCCCCACCCTCCCCCGTCTGGCCCAGGAGCTGGGGCGTCACCTGTGATCTGGCTGTGAGGGGGTACAGGATCACCCTGGTACCTTGCACCCCACAACACATGCCCACACCCCTCCCACTCTCCACGTCCTCTTTGGGATGCAGTGTCACAGAAACAAGAAGTGACTCAGTCAGGGCACTTTGCTGAGGAGGAAACGGAGGTTCAGAGAGGTGGAGTGACTTGTCAGAGAGAACCTAGCAGGGCCCCTCACCAGTTCCCTGGGATTCCTGGATGAGCGATTGCTCCCCTGTCAGTACTCCTCCTGAGAGAAAAGTCTGGTTTCCACCAAACTTCATGGGTAATCCCTGACACAGCCCTGGAACAACAGGTCAAGCTCCTAACTGTGTGATGGGCAAGATACTTAACTCCTCTGTGCCTCAGTTTCCTCATTTGTAAGATGGGGATAATCATAGACTTATCTATTAGTCTATAATCATAGACTAATCCATGCCTAACTCTGATCCTGCCCTCTTTCTGCAGATTCCGGGAGCCCCATCTTTTTCTATGTCTTCCAGCATCGACCCAGTTGTTTTGCAAAGATCAAGCCGGCCTGGGTGAGGGCTGATCATGGGGCTGAGATGGCCTTCATATGTGGGGGCCCCTTCCTCACAGATGAGAGCTCCCTCCTAGGTGAGGACAGGCAGACACTCAAACTCTAGGCTGACGGTCTCTAATGGGTAGAGGTCTCTGGGTCCCCTCCAGGCCTCACCTGACCCTGATCCTGGTCTGTCCCTCCTGCCAGCCTTTCCGGAGGCCACAGAGGAAGAGAAGCTAGCTGAGCCTCACCATGATGGCCCAGTGGAGCCACTTTGCCCAGACAGGGTGAGTGAGCAAGCAAGCATGCTTGGCTTTGGGCCTGGCCCGTTCAAGGTCTGCCCCCAGGGGCCCGCACAGGAGACCCTGGCCCTCATTCATTCCTCCCATCCAGGGACCCCAACAGAGAGGGGCTACCACGTTGGCCCCAATTCAACCAGTCGGAGGAATACCTGGAGATCAGCCTGAGGAATACCTGGAGATCAGCCTGAGGACACGGACCAGCCAGAAGCCCAGGGAGGTTCAAATGCAGTTCTGGACAGAGACTCCACCTCAGGATCCAACAATGACTGCAGAAGCAGAAGGGCCGGAAGGCCCAGGAGGAACTCTGAGACAGGGCCTGGCCTTCTTGTCTGGGGCCAGTCCATGGGGTGGCAGAGTCCCAGCAGGGCAGCCTGCTGGGGAGATTTTAACCCAAACCAGGCTGATGTGGCATCATGGCCCTGAAAGCACCAGCCCCTCCAGGACTGGCACTGTGCTTTTTTGAAATATCACTCGGGCTGCTTCCCACCTCTGGGCCTTTGCACAAGCTCCTTCCTCTCCCTTGGATGCCTTTCCTGCTGACTTCATGGAAAACTCCAGCTGATTCTACAAGCTCCTGCAAGCAGCTTCTCTAAGATACCTTCTCAGCCTTCTCTGGGCCACCAGGTCCCAATCTGTGTCCATTATAGCACAGTCTACCCTGGGCTTGCACAGTGTGTGTCTGTCTCTCTCTCCCTCCAAGGAGCTCTGTGAGTGTGAGAGTCAGCCTGACCTCACTCTGTGTTGTTCACACCAGGATCAGGCAGGACTTGAAGTCTGGGATGTTTGGTGGGCCATGAGCAGTACCTGGGGTGGAAGCTGTCTTGGGTAGCAGGAGGACCCAGCCTAGAAAGAGCACACCCAGCCCCCCAAGGCCTCAGGCTAGGGTTAGGGGAAGGCCTCAGGCCCGCAGGTCCTCTTCTCTGTTCTGCCCAGACTTGGTCCCTGCCTAAGACAGAGCAGAATCCAGAAGGGCCACACTCACCAGAAGTGGCCCTCGTCAGTTAGCACCCTGACCCTGAGCCCCAGTACCTTAGCCTTTCATTGCTTGTCTGGGCTCTCCCCATCCCCTCTCAGCTGGAGGCAGCCAACTTCTTGGGGAGCTCAGCACCTCTCCAGAGCACCCACCAGGACACAGGAGTACAGGTGGGGGGGAGGGTGTTGGGTCTAGTGCTTCTTTTTTCTGTTGCCAAGAGAAAAAAAAGAGGCCTACCCACTCAGGCTACGAAAGGTGAGAAATAGCCAGAAGTTGTCAGAAGGGAGGCAAACATTTCTCCTTTGGAGAATCAATGCACCATTCTCTTGAAACACTTGAAACATCAGGATTTTAATACCTGTCACAATGATTCCCAGTCACCACGACCATCCAGTTCCACCAACTCAATCCCACACATACCCTTCCTTGTCAGACCCAGTGCCTGGCTGCTGATGCTTTCATGAAAAGCACTTAGAGTTGCAGAGGAGCTCTGAGCTGTGCTACTCTTAGGAGGGTTCCTTTTTCCACCCCCTTCCCTCCCCGGGGCCTGTCCCTGTTCTCACAAGCTGATAGAGAGACAGACAAATCAACAGGCCCCATAACACTGTGTGTTACTGGGGACACCAAGGGCTGTGGGGACACCCAGGAGGATACTAGCCCAGATGTTGGGAGACAGGGAAGGAGGGACAGCTAAGCTAAAACCTGAAGGACAAGCAGAGGTTACCCAAAGGTGCAGGCTAGAGGAGAAGTTAGCAGAGAGACATAAAGTGGGGCATGCAGGGAAAGGGGAGGCATGGAATGGTTCTTGCCAGGGGTGGACAGGATCAGATTTGCCTTGTGGGGGCAGCTGGGGCTAGAGAGAGCAGAGGGGCCAGTGTAGGCTTCCCAGGTAGATGGAGAGCCTTGGGTGGGCTCTAGGCTGAGTTGAAGGACAGAACTGGTACTGATGGGACACAGGGTGTGGGGAAGGGGCAGCCTGAAGGTGAGCAGGGCCACAGCTGCTGAGCAGAGGTCCAGTTTTGGCTACAAAGAGGCCTCTTCCTCTTCATAGGCCTCTTCCCCCAGGCCCGAAGTTGCTCCACATGCAACGATGTGGCTCCCAAGGCTGCCAAGGAAGATTGGGGTGGGGGAGCATTACTGGGTTTGGTGTCCCCATAGCCAGCAGGCCTGCTGAGGGTGGGCAATCCTGCTGGTAAGGCCTCAGGCCCTGTCAGTGGCCTCCCACTGCCCACCCTCAGCTTCCAGGACTCTCCGCATGGGGAGGAAGGGCAATGGCCGGCTCTGCCCTGGCGGCCAGGGGGCGGGCCAGACAAAGGGGGTGGTGCTCCTGGGATTCCAGTCCTCTGGCCCTTCTGTTCTCTCTTCACTGCCCCCCAGAAGCTCACCGAATGCTCCCCCGCCCCGCCGGCCAGGACGTCGTGGGCCAACTGATGGCCCTGCCCTGAGGACCCAGCAACCAGGCAAAGCTGAGGGAAACAAGCCAGGGGGCATCCACAGACCCAGCAGCGGGGGGTGTTCTCAGGGAGCCTCCCGGTGGCCGGGTCCTAGGGAAGGACCACGGGAGCAGCAGGGTGAGAGCGTGAGCACCAGGGGGTGCTGCAGGATCAGGTGTGTGCACCTGGCTTCGGGCACAGGGACCAGGTGCTAACAGATGTTCCCAGGACACACCGGCGTGTGCAAACCCAGCTCCAGACTTAGACACACACACACACACACACACACACACAAGCTCAATGAGCGGGTTCCCGTCCACCTCTGTAATTTAATGGATGTGTATCTTTGAGCAAGTTATTTAGCCTCTTTGTTCCTCAGTTTTCCCGTTTGTAAAATGGCAGTAGTGATGACCCCTTTATAAGGTTGCTGTGAGCATCGAGAGGTCACGGACCGTGAAGTGCCCAGAATGGTGCCCGGCACACAGCAAAGGTTCCATAAGTTTCCCTGGGGTGGGGATGGACACTGGCTCCAGTTGCACTGTCTGAAAACATCACGTGGCTCCCCGACTACACCTCAAAGGTGGGAGGATTGAGAGATGTGAGGGGTGTCATTCTGATTTAGAACACCTCTAATACCTCTCACTGAAAATACCTCCTGTGCCTGTGACTGCCAGAACTTTTGTCCATTTTTTAATCCGATTGTTTGTTCTTTTCTTGTCAACTTGTGGGGGTTCTTTGTATATTCTGTATATAACTCCTTATCAGATGAATTCTTTGCAACTATTTTCTCCCATTCGGTTCTGTTTCTTTGTTTGTGTGTTGTTGTTTTTCTATTATTTCTTCTCCCATTCTGGAGGTTATCTTTTCACTTCCTTGATAATATCCTTTCATGCACAAAAGTTTTTCATTTTCATGAAGTCCAAATTATCTATGTTTCCTTTTTTCCTCATGTTTTTGGTGTCAAAACTAAGAATCCTTTGCCTAACCTGAGGTCATGAAGATTTTCCCCTACGGTTTCTTCTAAGATGGTTTTAATGCTTATATTTAGGTCATTGATCCATTTTGAGTTAATTTTTGTATATGATGTGAGGTCGGGGTCCAACTTCTTTCTTTTGCCTGTGAATATCCAGTTTTACTGCTTGTTTTGCATTATGTATATACTTTCTAATGAAACACGTACATTTAATGGGTTTTTTTTCACTGTATTTCTTGAGTTATTTTTTAGTAGTTGTTCTAGGGCTTACCACATATATTTTTACTTTTTCAGACTCAGTCTCAGATTTTTACTAGCTTAATTCCAGTGAGGTATAGAAATGTTACTCCTATATAGCTCTATTCCCTTTTCCCCCTTTTTGTGGTACTATTGTTATTACATATTACAGCTATGCATGTTACAAACCCAACAATACATTGTTATAATTTTTACTTTACCATCTACAGTGATTTCCTTATCCCAATACAGCTTTCCTCCCACTCACCTCTTTTAGGCTGTTTTTAACCTAGGTGTTCATAGCTACACATTTTCCTTTGAGCATGGTCTTCGCGTCATCCTAAATTTTGGTACATTGTGTATTTGTTTTCATTTATTTCTAAATATTTTCTAATTTTCCTTGTAATTTCTTCTTTAACCCATTGGTTGTTTAAGTGTATGCTGTTTAATTTCGACATATTTGTAAGTTTTCCAGTTTTCCTTCTGTTATTGATTTCTAGTTTCATTCCATTGTGTTCAGAGAGGTTACTTTTTTTTTTTTTTCCCCAGGGGGCCAGGGATTGAATTTTGTATATGGGAAGCTGGTGCCCAATCACTGAGCCACCTCAGCTTCCCTGAGTTGGTTTTGTCATTTGTTTTGCTTGTTGATTGTTTTTGTTTTTGTAGGAGGCACCAGGAACCAAACCTGGGACCTCCTATGTGGGAGGCAGGAGCTCAACCGCTCGAGCCACATCCGCTCCAAAGAGGATAATTTTTATGACAAGGGTTCTTAACCTTTTTGTTCCATGGACCCCTTACTAAGTCCACACTATACTGTGTGTTATTTAATAAATATATCACACCACACCAACACATCCCCACAAGAATTTTTTTTTTTTAATTTTCCATTCAAGCTCACAGACCACCTGAACTCTTTGGGTCTGTGGACACCTGGTTAAGAATCCCTGTTTTATGATATCAATATTTTTAAGTTTAGATTCACATATAAACTTAACATATGTTCTATCCTAGAAAGTGATTTGTGTGCTGTTGAAAAGAATGTGAATTCTACTGTTTGGGGGTGAGGCATTCTATATATATATTAGTTAGATCTACTTGGTTTATAGTGTTGTCCAGGTTCTCTATTTCCTTATTGATCCTTTCTTAAATGTTCCATCTGGTGTTGAAAGTGGGGTATTAAAATCTCCAACTATTATTATTAAACAATTTCTCCCTTCAATATGTCAATATTTGCTTCATATATTTTGGTGCTCTGCTGTTAGGTGCATGTATGTTTATAATTATTAAATCATCTTGTTGAGTTGGCCCTTTTATCAATATAAAATGTCCTTCTTAATCTCTTAAAACAGTTTTTTACTTAAAGTCTATTTTGTCTGATATTAATACAGCCACTCCTGCTCACTTTTTACTATTTGCATGAAATATTTTTTCCATTCTTTCACTTTCAAACTATTCATATCTGTGGATCTAAGATAGGTTTCTTGTAAACAGCATATAGTTGGGGGAGGCGGATGTGGCTCAAGAGTTTGAGCTCCCACCTACCACATGGGAGGTTCCAGGTTTGGTTCCCAGTGCTTCCCAAAGAAGATGAGCAGACAGCAAGCTGACGCAACAAGATAACTCAATAAGAGACACAAGGAGGACACCATAATGAGAGAAACAACAAAGCAGGGAAAGAAGGTGACTCAAGCGATTAAGTGCCTCCCTCCTTCATGGGAGGTCCTGGGTTTGGTTCCTGGTACCTCCTAAAAAGAATACGAGCACACAATGAACAGACACAGCAAATGCAAACAACGAGGGGGTAGAGAGAAATAAATAAATAAATAAATCTTTTTAAAAAAATCACATTGTTGGGTCAAGTTTCTTTTCTTTTCTTTTTTTTTTTAATTAAAGTCCAATGACTTTATTTTATTTATTTATTTATTTATTTAATTTTTTTTAAGATTTTATTTATTCATTCATTTATCCCCCCCTTGCTGCTTGTGCTCGCTGGGTCAGCTAACCACGCCGTGCGGGCGGGCTTGCCTTCACCAGGAGGCCCCGGGAACCGAACCCAGGGCCTCCCATATGGTAAACGGGAGCCCTACTGATTGAGCCACAGCCGCTTCCCGGGTCAAGTTTCTTTATCCATCCTGCCAATCTCTGTCTTTTGATTGGAGAGAACAATCCATTTACATTTAGGGAAATTACTGAAAGGGCAAAATTTACTTCTGCTATTTTACTCATTGTTTTTCACGAAGTCTTATACCTTTTTTTTGTCTCTCCTTTCCTCCATTACTGCCCTCCTTTTTGTTTATTTTTTTATTTTTATTTTTTAAACTTATTTTTATTTATTTATCCCCCCCCCTTGATGTTTGTGCTCACTGTGTCCATTTGCTTTGCCTTTTTCTGTGTCTGCTTGTCTCCCTTTGTTGCATCATCTTGCTGTGCCAGCTCGCCGCATGGGCCCACACTGCGCGGCCTGGCTTGCCTTTACTAGGAGGTCCTGGGAATTGAACCCAGGGCCTCCCATATGGTAAGAGGGAGCCCAACCACTTGAGCCACAGCCGCTTCCCTCCTTTTTGTTTAGATGATCTTTTATAATGAGCCTTTTCGAACCACTTATCCTTTCCTTTTGTGTAGATTTTCTAAATTTTAATTTATCCACCCCCCCCCTTGCCGCTTTCACTTGCCGTCTGTTCTCTGTCCATTTGCTGTGCTTTCTTCTGTGTCTGCTTGTCTCCCTCTGTTGCATGGTCTTGCTGTGCCATCCGCAAGCACGAGCCAGCTTGCCTTCACCAGGAGGCCCTGGGAGTTGAACCCGGGGCCTCCCATATGGTAGATGGGAACCCAGTCGATTGGGCTACATCCGCTTCCCTCCCTGTGTAGATTTTTTGTTTGTTTGTTTTGTTTTGTTTTGTTTGTTTGTTACCAGGAGGTCCCGGGGATCGAACCCGGGTCCCTCCATGTGGGAGACGGACGCCCAACCAGTTGAGCCACATCCGACCCCCCTGTGTAGATTTTTAAAAGATATTTTCTTTATGGCTACCTTGGGGATTACATTTAGCTTATTAAATTTATTACTATTTAGTTTGTATTTATTCCAACTTGATTTTAATAGCCTACACATACATGGTACCTCCCTTTTATGTTGTTCATATCAGAAATTGTCTTTATGCATTGTGTCTAGTAACAAAGATTTACACTTGTTTTTCACGAAAACTTGAATTTTCAGCCTTATAAGAAGTAAAAGACATTACAAATGAAAAATGAAATAATACTGACATGTATATTTACCCATTTTGTTACATTCACCAGAAACCTTTATTCTGTCATTCAGCATTGAGATAGTCTTGTGTCCTTTCCTCTCAACATGGAGGACTCCCTTTAGCACTTCCTATGATGCAGATCTAGTGATAATGAACTCCCTCCGTTTTTTTCCCAAAAATTTGATAATTTCTCCCACATTTTTGGGCCTTTTTAAAATCTTTTTATTTTGAAATACTTCCAAACTTTACAGGACAGTTAAAAAAAAATGACACAACCCCCTTACAGAGAACTCCAACATAGTCCTAACCTCTCCCCTGATACTCAGACCCACCAATTTTAATATTTTGTTGCATTTACCATATCATCTCTATCTATCTATCTGTCTATCTATCTATCTATCTATCTATCTATCATCAGACCATCTATGTATTTATCAATTCATTTTCTGAATACTTGAGTGTAGGTTGTAGACATTATGCTCTTTGAACACTAAATACTGCCGTGTACATTTCCTAATAAAAAGGATATTCACTTATTTAACCACCTTGAGTTTTCAAGTTCAAGAAATTTAACATTGATATAAAGCTTACAGTTTATATTCCCACTCTTTCATTTGACTCAGTAATATCCTTTTTTTTTTTTTTTGATGGCTGATTTCATTTATTTTATTTATTTATTTTTTTTTTTATTATGGGTAAAAATCAAAATTCTCACAATACATACAAACAATTGTAAAATGATATATAAATATATATGCATATATGTGTATTTGCTTACAAAAATGTTATTTATATATATATATATACATATATTTTAAGAGGTGCTTAGATTACCAGTAATATCCTTTTGAAACCTCACTCCTCCCTTGCAATATTCCATCTAGGATCATGTATTGCATTTAATTGTCATTGTCTCTTTAGTTGCTCTTCTTTTTTGTGTGTTAATTGTGGAAACATATTATATATATATGTGTGTGTGTATATATATATATAAAATGTACAAAATTTCCCATATTAACCATTCCAAGTATTCCATTCAATGGGCTTAATCACATTCACAATGTTGCAATACTCTCACTACCTTCCATTACTTGTGTCCTACAGTCAGAAATCCCCTTCCCTAGGCAGCATGACTTGACTGTTCCCCCACAATGTCCTGTAGGAGTGATTTGTGAGTTGCCTTCTACATGCAGGATAAGTTCTGGGATGGCAAGTTCCTAAGGCAACCACCAGAAAGACTGGGTCAAAAAAACCTGCTCTCAGTTGTGGATTCAGTTCCAGGAATCCACACTGAGAGTGTGGACCAGTTCCATGCCAAACCAGTGGGGAGGGGGGAGGGGCCAGCCAGTGGAACATGAGATCCTATAGCTTTTTTAAAAAATGTATATCAATGTTACAAACTGCTCAGTTAACACAAGATAATAACTACAATAACAATAAATCTGCTTTAGTCAGTGGTTACACTCCCCCCTTATTTTTGTTCATTCCTTAATCTTGAGGGATTTGGGACAATGTCCACTTTGACTGCTTCAGGCTGAGAAGGGATACAGATATTATGGGGCAGAGGAATGGAATTGTTTTGCTTGCAGTCGAAGATACTCCTTGCTTTCAGAATTGGGTTGGTCCATCATCATTTCGTTAGTTGTCCAGGGTGGGCTCGAAGAACTGCAGAGTGAGAGTTGCCTGTATACCTGCCAGGTTTCAGGGCTTAACTGGCATAGGAACAATCAGAATGCTTAATGTGTCTGAGAAAGAAAGTTAACAAGTAAATTGAAAATTATAGGTTCAGAGGGCTTTGAACTACATGTCATTCTGGCCCACCTCCCCAACCTCTGGGAGAGGAGGGGGGCTCAGATTGAGTTCATCCACGTGGACATTGAGTGCATCAATCATGCCTATGAAATGAGACCCCATATAAACTCAGGACACTTGAAGCTCCAGTAAGTTTCCATGATTGAGAAACTCTATCCCTGCTGTGCCAGGATGGTGATGCATTCTGACTCCACATAGAGAGGACACAGAATCTTGTGTTTGAGACCCTCTCAGATCTCATCCAATGTGTCTCCTCTTTTGGCTTCTTCTTATTTGCATCATTTTACTATAATAAAACTATCATCGTGTAGGCTGAACATTGAACTTGACCCAGACATTTCAACTCTATTCGAGGAAAGAAAAACCAGTGAAGTTTTCTAACAATCATGTGGGTTGATATGATATTTTGGAATCTATAGGAGCTAAAAACATATAGTTGATGTGGGTCTGGGCCAAAGTGTAATTAAAGGCAGAGCTAAATTTTCATTCTGGATGCCTAGAGGACAAAGCCTTATTAGAAGAAGGGGATCCTACAATAAACACAGAGCCAATCTCCCACTTAGACATTTGCCTGATTTTTAATTTATGATGAGTAGGAGGCTAATCACTATGTTCAAACCTCTAAAGGGAAAAACTGACTTCCCTGAAGTGCTTCTGGCCCAAGGATACAGATCCCTGCCAGCTCTCAATCACATCCAAAGAACAGGGAAGAACCAGATGTGGACTGAGTTGTTTTTGTGTTGTTTTTTTTTTCTGGCAGATTGTCTTTATTTGGACTGAGTTTTACTAAGTCTAAAACCAAGCTCCAAACCAGCTCAATCTCTAATTGGATCAAGATGATCTACTTCTCATTCTGTCTGCCTAACAGAAAAAAATAACTGATAATCAATAGAAAATATCAGAAAATGGAAGTAGACCCAAAGATGATAAGGATTTTGGACTTCAAATTAACTATGATGAATATGTTAAAGAAAATAGAGGAAAATATGGAAAAATTGAGGAAAAGATGAGAATTGCTACAGAAAATTAAAATCTAATAATCAAGCAGACATTCTAGAACTAAAAAATACAATATCTAAATTCATCTACTTAGGTTCCAAGGGGAGGGGGAGGGAAGAATAGAATAGATGGAACACAGGGCATTTTTAGGGCATTGGAATTGTTCTGCATGATCTTGCAATTACAGATAGAGGCCATTTTAAATTTTATCAAAACCTATAAAAGTGTACCGTGCAACATGTAAACCATAATGTAAGCCATTGACCATGGTTAGTAGTAATGCTTCAATATTTGTACATTAATTGTAACAAATGGACCATACACATGTAAAATGTTATTGATAGAGGAGAGTGGGAGAGGGGGAAGGGGTTGGGTATATAGGAATCCCCTATATTTTCTATACGAGTTTTCTGTAACCTAAAGCTTCTTTGAAGCTAAAGTGAAAAAAAAAAAAGACACTGGGGTAACATATGGAAGAAATTGTCACTGTACATAAAAGATAACAGATCTTATGGTGATGAAAGATACAATAGAAATTATTTTATTTTATTTTTTAAAAAGATTTATTTATTTACTTTATCCATTTTAACCCCCACCCCCCTTCCCCATTTGCTGTTTTGTGTCCATTCGCTGGGCAATTCTCTGTGTCTGTTTTCTGCCATCTCTTCTCATCCTCCTTCTCCAGTCTTCAATCCTGGAGACCTCCGATGTAGGAGAGGTGTATTTTGCCACCTGCACCACCTCAGTTCCTGGCTTTCAGAGCTTTCACAGCATCTTGTCTTGTCTCTCCCCTGTTACGTCATCATCTTGCTGCATGACTCCCGGGACCTGGCAGTTCACCGGCACACAGAGCCTTGGCAGCCCATGCGCCTTCTATCTATCTATCTATCTATCTATCTATCTATCTATCTATCTATCGATCTATCTATCTATCTATCTATCTATCTATCGATCTATCTATCTATCTATCTAGATATTTTTTTAAGATTTTATTTATTTATTCATTTATCCCCCCCCCTGCTGCTTGTGCTCGCTGGGTCAGCCAACCACGCCGTGCGGGCGGGCCTGCCCTCACCAGGAGGCCCCGGGAACCGAGCCCGGGGCCTCCCATATGGTAAACGGGAGCCCTACTGATTGAGCCACAGCCGCTTCCCCCCTATATATATATATTTTTTATTTTACCAGGAGGTCCCGGGGATCGAACCCAGGTCCCTCCATATGGCAGACGGCCGCCCAACCATTTGAGCCACATCCGCCCCTGTTTTATTTGGGTTTTTTTTGTTTTTTTTTTTTTACTTTGTTTTTGGGGAGGTTTTGGATCGCAGAAGGGTCACGTGCAGAGGCAGGGGAGGCTCACTGGTGCGGGTTGTCTGTGATGATGGGATGTGTTGGGAGGGATGCACCTGGGGCTTGCCTCTATGGCATATGAACATGTTCATGTGGTCATGGGGCATTGTCTTGATGGGTGGAGACCCACGCAATAACTGAAAGAATATTGAATTCCCATCCTGGGAAGTCCTGCTACTTTTTCTAATAGAGCAGCAAGAATCCCCCGAGTACATGGGCGGTGCCTAGTGAAGGAGGACCAACCATTACACCAGGCCCTTGATATTAATGGTTGTACTTTTGAACCTTGTTCTTATGAAATTGAAACTTAGCCAGGTATTATATATTGCCTAAGAGTTACCTCCTGAAAGCCTCCTTGTTGCTCAAATGTGGCCTCTCTCTAAGCCAAACTCAGCATATAAACGTGTTACCTTCTCCCCTGCATGGGACATGACTCCCAGGGATGAACCTTCCTGGCACCAAGGGATTATTACCAATCTCCAACAAACAATGCAGTTGGGAAAGACCTAGACCAAAAGGGGGATATATTAAATACAAATGTATTTGTAGGGCTAAGAGATTTCAAAGTGAACCAAGAGGTCATTCCAGAGGTTATGGTTATGCACATCTCAGCAGGATCTCATTGACTGCCACAGTAAAGGGTGACTCAAGCAGCAGAGATCCTGAGGGCTCTAGAGGCATCTAGACACTATAGGCAGGGCAGACAATCTCAGAAATTTGGCACTCTGTCAGTGGGCCTTACTATGGAATATATGCTCCCCAAGGTCACAGAGTTAGACTAATTATAATTTCCCTACACATGGCTCTTCTGCCCTTTTTATTTGAACTTATTATGTATTAGTCAGCCAAAGGGGTGCTGATGCAAAATACCAGAAATATGTTGGCTTTTATAAAGGGTATTTATTTGGGGTAGAAGCCCACAGTTACCAGGCCATAAAGCATAAGTTACTTCCCTCATCAGTCTATTGCCATGTGTTGGAGCAAGATGGCTGCCAACGTCTTTGAGGGTTCAGGCTTTCTAGGTTCCTCTCTTCCTGGGGCTTGCTTGTCTCCAAGCTCAGCTCCTCTACTATCTCCACAAGGCCAGCTGTAGACTATCAGGTGAATGGCTTGTCTTTTTTCCTGGGGCCTTTTCTCCTTCCTCACGACCAAGCTCCTCTTATGCTTACTTCCCAGGACTCCAGCTCAAAACTGAGCGTCAGAACTCCACACTCTGTCCTTTGCCATGTCTTTTATCTGTGAGTCCCCACCCATCAAGGGGCGGGGACTCAACGCCCTACTGACGCCCAATAAAAGCCCTAATCATAATTTAATCACACCCAGAGGAACAGACCAGTTTACAAGCATAATCCAATATCTATTTTTGAAATTCATAAATAATGCCAAACTACTACATATTGTTAGCACTATGCTTGTTAAATATATGTCCTAGAGACTTAAATCTTTGGTCTGTTCATATGCTGGTTGAGCCCTGAATCTCAGCAGAGTTGCCAGACTTACTCTCCAGTTCATTGGACTCATCCAGGATAACTAAAAAGGAGATGATGATGGACAATGCCCATCCCCCTAAAAAAACAGAGAACTGCAAACGACAGTTCCAGCCAGCTGCCCCATGGGATCTAAGCCCCCTCTCAATCAGAAACAGTGGGCATCACCATCCCCAAATCCTCAAGATTGAGGAATGAACAAACATAAGGGGCGAATGCAACTATGGATTAAGGTAGATATTATTCTAGCAATGGAAGAACTTGTATCACTGACATAAAGGCAGTGGCCACCAGAGGTTCTGAGGGGAGGGAGAGGGAAGAATAGGTGTAACATGGGGCATTTTTGGGACATTGGAATTGTCCTGCATAACATTGCAAAGATGGATACAGGCCATTATACATTTTGTCAAAACCTATAAAATTGTGCAGTACAAAGTGTAAATTATAATGTAAACTATAGACCATAGTTAGTAGAAATGTTTCAATATGTGTTCATCAATTGTAACAAATATACCACACTAATGAAAGATGTTGTTAATGTGGAAAAGTGTGGAAGGGGGAGAGGTGGGGTATATGGGAATTCCTTGTATATATAGATATATTTTTTTTATTAGGCCAGTAATTTATTAAAGCAGGGAGGGAAGAGAAATGGGAGAAAATAACAGATCATGGGTCCCAGAGAGAGGAAGGGGCTGAAGAGTGATAACAAGGGCTGATTTACAGACTACAATTGCCCATTATAGATTTCTCCTATATTTGTGATGCAATATGTATGTAATCTAAAGCTTCTTTTAAAAAGAAAAAAAAGAAAAAAATCATCTACTGCCAATTGCATCTACAATCCAACAAAGGAGACTGTCCTTAGCAATGAGGGTAGTTTCCTCATTCAATTAGCTGGAGGTCTTAAAAGCCAGACAGATGATTTCAGATGTCAGAAAGAAGAATTCCAGCCTCTTCTTCAGCCAGACAGCTTCTCCTGCAAATTCAACTTCACTTTTATTGGAGTTTCGAACTTGCAGGCTGTCCTACGGAATTGAGACTTGCCTATCCCCATGGTAGTGTGAGCCAATTCCTACAATAAATCTCTTAATACATAAAAAAAATTATAGGTTCAAATAAAAGAAGTAGAAGAATCATGATTAGGGGATTTATAAATGACTATAACTATGTTATATTGGGGAGATAGCTTTTCATATATTCCCCAAATAGAATATTTGGCTTATTAGTCTGATTTCTTTTGTTGATTTCATGCAGCTATGTGGCTTGACTATTGTTTCTTGACATCTCTAGGGCCCTCAGTAGCATGTTTGTTTAAGGCTTTGTTTATTGTGGCAGTTTATGAAATCTGGCTGACACCTGCATAAGCGTAACTTCTGGAATGACCTCCTGACTCTCGTTGAAATGTCTTAGCCATAAAAACTCTATTTTATTTAATATTCCCCCTTTTGATCAAGGTTTTATCTAAAATTTCCCCTTTTTGATCAAGATCTTTCTCCGAATGCATGGCTGATTAATGCTTGGTAATAAGACCTCAGTGCCAGGGAGGTTCACTCTTGGGAGTCATGTCCCATGTCAGGGGTTGGGGAAAGGTAGTGAGTTTATATGGAGAATTTGGCTTTAGAGAGAGGCCACACTTAAGAGGTTTTCAGGAGGTAATTCTTGGGCATTAATTATACTTTGTCTTAGTTTAGTCATTATAGGAATAATATTCATAGGTGCAAGCATTAAGATCATGGGCTTGGCTTATTAGTCTGTTTTCTTTTGTTAGGCAAGGCTTATATATTCCAGAACTTTTGGGCATCTTATTTGAGAAAGTAGCAGGACTTCCCCAGGTGGAGATGTTTAATACATTTTTTTTTAGCTACTGTGAAGGCAGTATCCTTGTGACAAGGAAACGCCACTATCTAACAAAAAACACATTCAATCTTACAGCTTTTAAGTAGCCTTTTTCTTGATTTGGGGCTCACCCTGTTACTACAGTCCTTTAACTGTTTTCTGGAGCTTTGACAAAGATATTTATGACAGTTCTTGCCAGTTGTTCAAAGTATTTGTGGGGAGATAGAGCCCTGAAGTATCTTACTCTACCTCCTTGATCAGGGCTGGGCCCTCTCCCTCATTTTTGAGGGGTAACTTTGTGAGGTATTTTATTCTTTTTTTTTTTTTTTTTTTTTTGTATTTTATTCTTGGGTAATAGTTTTTCTCTTTAAGCACTTTATTTTTTTATTTTTTTATTTTTTTTAAAGATTTTATTAATTTATTCATTTATCCCCCCCTTGCTGCTTGTGCTCGCTGGGTCAGCTAACCACGCCGTGCAGGCAGGCTTGCCTTCACCAGGAGGCCCCGGGAACCGAACCCGGGGCCTCCCATATGGTAAACGGGAGCCCTACTGATTGAGCCACAGCCGCTTCCCTCTTTAAGCACTTTAAATATGTCCTCCCACTGTCTTCTGGTCTCCATGGTTTCTACTGAGAAATTGAATGTTAATCTTATTAAGGATCCCTTATATATGTGACACTTCTCCCTTGCTGTTTTTTAAGATTCTGTCTTTGCCTTAGCTTTGGGAAGTTTGATCATAAAGTGTGTCTGTGTAGATCTGTTTGGGTTCATCCTGCTTGGTGTTCATTGAGCATGTTGAATTTGTATATTCATATCTTTAATCAGACTTGGAAAGCTTT
This sequence comes from Tolypeutes matacus, assembly GCA_026826555.1. Taxonomy (NCBI): domain Eukaryota; kingdom Metazoa; phylum Chordata; class Mammalia; order Cingulata; family Chlamyphoridae; genus Tolypeutes; species Tolypeutes matacus. Next base: position 7,362,893 of record JAKSZT010054017.1, on the reverse strand, counting down.
CTGCCATTATTTCTTCAAATATTTTTTCTGGCCCTTTATGTCTCTTTTCTCCTTCTGGGACTCCTATGATATACATATTGGCATACTTGATGGTGTCCCACAGGTTCCTCAGGCTCTGTTCTTTTTTGTTTATTTGTTGTTTGTTTGTTTCTGCTCCTCAATCTGGATGATTTCAATTGTTTTGTCTTGAGTTTACAGATCCCTTTTTTTTTTTTTTTCTTCCTCCAATCTGCTCTTGAACACCTCTATTGAATTTTTCACTTCAGTTATTGTACTTTGGAGTTCCAGAATTTCCATTTGGTTCTTCTTTATAATTTCTATCTCATTATTAAGATTCTCATTTTGTTCATATATTGTTTTCCTGATTTCCTTTAGTTCTTTGTCCATGTTTTTCTTTAGTTCATTGATTTTATTTATGAGAGTCGTTCTAAGATCTTTGATTAGTAATTCCAGAGACTGCATTTTCTCCAGAATATTTTCTGTCAAATTATTTTTTCCTGTGACTGGGAAATACTTTCCTGTCTCCTTGTATGTTTTGAAATTTTTGATGAGAACTAGACATTCTGAGTATTATGTTGTGGTCACTCTGGATATCTAGTTCTCCCACTCCTTAGTCTGCAGACTAAACAAGAAGGGGGAAAAAAGAGTGAATGAGAGGAAAAAGAAAAGAATATGAAATTCTAATAGACAATCACCCACCAAAAGAAAAAGAAAGAAAGAAAGAAAGAAAGAAAGAAAGAAAGAAAGAAAGAAAGAAAGAA
>JAKSZT010054017.1:7274620-7362122 GCA_026826555.1 Tolypeutes matacus | reverse complement strand
GAAGGAAGGAAGGAAGGAAGGAAGGAAGGAAGGAAGGAAGGAAGGAAAAGAAAGAAAGAGAGAGAGAGAGAGAGAAAGAAAAAATAAGTCTCTTGGTTTGTGCTGGTGGAAAGTCAGAAGATGCTGCTTTTGAGGCTGAAACCTAGGCCAGTGTCCCTAATCCACCAGACCCAAAAATATACAACAGAAGGAAAAAAGAAAAAAAGAAAAAGAAGTGCACTGGTTCTTTTATGTCCCTGTAGATGCTGGTGTATGGCCGGAAGAAGCTGCTTCCGAGAGAAACTGAGGCTAGCATCTGCACTGGGCCTTCAGGGATCTTCCAGACTAAACAACACAAGAAAAAGAAAGATGAAACTTAAACAATGAAAAAGTGCACTGGATCTTTAAGTCCTGGTAGCTGCTGGTGTGAGGCCAGAAGCCCCTGCTGAAGAAAGGGTTGAAACCAATGCCAGAGTCTGTGCTGTGCCCTCAGGGATCTGCCAAACCAGGAAAGGCCCACACACACAGGGGGAAAAAAACAAAACGAAACAAAAAACCAGCTCTTTATATCCAGGTGGATGCTGGGGGGAGGCTGGAAGCGCTGCTGCCCAAAGGATTGAAACTGAGGCCAGCTTCCACACAGGTCCCTCACGGAACCCTCAGACCAACTTCCATCCTCAATACCAACTTTAAGAGGGGGAGGTTTCCTCTGCCTGCCCTGGCCCCAGCCAGCCATTCCCTGAATCCTGACCACGTTGCCATAGCTGTTTCCACAGCACTTCCACAGCGGCTGCTGTGGGCCTGAACATTGGTTCACTTACAAAAGCTAAACCCTCAGCAGTGTCTCACTTCCTCTGGCATGCCTGTAGTTGTTCTAAATGTCCATTCTGGTTCCAGGGTTACCACCTAGCTAATTCCAGTCTCTTTCCAGCTCTTTCATTTTTCTAGTGGAGGGAGAGATTTGTAAAACTTCCTACTCTGCTATTTTGTGCCTGCGCCTCCTTGGGCCTATATTGGTAAATATATTACTAATTTAGTATATTTCTATATGTTATAGGCCCAAGAATACATTATGTATTTTTACACTATACAATTGCTTTTTAAATCAGTTAAAAGAAAAAAGGAGGAAAATGCATTTATTCTTTTATAAGCTTTCTTCTTTAAATGGTAAAATAGCCATAAACATGGGGGAAATATCACAGCCTCACACCATGCTCTGGTGTGCCCAGTGCAATTCTGCCCACTATCCTTAATAGCAACTTGTTTTATCATCACTCCAACCCTCAGAGTTAGCCATTCCTACCTCCATTTTACAGGTGGGACAATTGAGGCTCGGAAAGATACTCTGGGAATCTGGGTGGTACCAAGCTAAACTGGCATTGGCACCCACGTCTCTCACACTCAGAAATCAATGCTCATTCTAGACCTCTTTCCCTTTGTTCAACCAAGTAATCTGGGAATGTTCTCAAGAGAACTTGACCAAGAAACTCAGGACAATAACACTCTGGCTTTCTGAGGACTGATTCTTACTCCCAAGATGGCATTGTACCAGGGCCACCTGGCTGACCTGGCTGCTCAGTTAACATCCCATGTTCAGGTGAGCTTGGGTGGTGCTCATATGTATCCTGAGCACCCCACTGAGGTGCCTGGCCTGACACAACTGCTTTCAACCTGGGCCAGGTGAAAGGTTGTTCCTTCCCCAGGAAGAAGTGTTGGGAGTAGAGCCAACTGTTGGCAGAACCGGTCCTGTGAATCCCACACAAAACTGGCCAAGGAGCCACGCAGCTGGGGAGGGAAGTCTGTGTGTGGCTGGTTCCCAGGCCTAGGAGGTGGACTCATGGTCTTGTCTGCCTTCTCCATCTCTCCCTGTCCCTTACCCTACTTTCCAGCTTGGCCCCCACTTTGAGTGACACATTCTAGAATATGTGGTACATGTGGCTAAGCAAACTTTGTCAGAGCCTGGGCAACTGAGGCAGGCAGCTCCCTCACATCCCCCAAGTGGGACTCCATGCTCCTCATGATGTGACCACAGCCCACAGGGGAATCCAACAGAGTGGGGCAGTGAGGAGAGGAAGGCTGCCAAAACAGAGAGGGATGTGGCCCAGGTCAGATGGTGCTCCTAATAATCTCTGCTTCCGTGGTCCTGCCCTGCCTGCCCTCCCATCCCTGCCTCTTTAAACCTCACCAGTCTCCACATTGACTGTTAACTGTCCACTAATACTATTAAAGACAATATGGAAAAATATAGAAAGGTAAAAAAAAAAAAAAAAAGAAAATCAAGTCAATGATGATCTTGTAACCCAGGGCCATCATTTTGGCATCCATCCTTCCCTACTGTTACTTTAGAGACATCTTTGAAATATGGTGGCATGTCCTTCCCATGGCTAATCTGGTCATATTCAATATACAATATCAGTTTCTGCCTTTTTCAATGCATTGAACCATAACAGCCTCTTCCCAAGTACTAGTGACAATAGCTGACACAATGGGCCTTGCCTGTTCTACATGACCCCATTTAACCCTGACTACAGCTCTATGAGATAAGTACTGTTATTACACTAATTTTACAGATGGAGAAGCTCAGATTTGAAGAACTTAAGCCCAAAGCAACACAGCTAATAAATGCCAGAGCTGGGATTCAAACCTGGGCAGCCTGGCTCAGAAGCATACAAGGCCGACTGTTGGTATAGAGTCTTGTAGAACATGCTGCTACCAACTGTGAAGCACATGTCATATTCTGTAGATGCAGTATCTCTTCTTCACCCATCCCCTCTGATTGTGTTGAGATGAGGCTATTGTCAACAAGGCTGTATGTTGCTCATCATATAAACAATTTTGTACATGTTCTGGATGGTTTCCCAGATGGGGAATTTCTCAGTCAAAGGATACAACCAGTTTTAAGGCTCTTGCCCCATGTCGTACAGTGACCTTATGCAAGGCCTCATAATTAAAATGTCATCAGAGGGTGGAGGCACCCACTTTGCCAACAGTGATGGTGTTACGGGAAGGGGAAACTGATAGGACAATTGAGACCCCAGGATGCAGTGGGCATGAACTCCCAAGCCACATCAGCAAGTGAGAATTTTCTAGAACATAATCTGTGAACCACTTCCACAGTTCCTGAACTCCTCAGTCATTTTAGGCTCTGAAAAGGAGTCAGTCTGCGGAGACCTCCTAACCTCCTTCCTTCCCCTCAGGCCTGTGGGCACCCTTCTCATGGGTCCATTGGGGAGGGTGAGAGGTGCTGCCCACCATAGGGAGGCTCAGCTGACTGGAGCTTGGCTCCACCGAAGGGAGGTATAATGGCCTGTGGTCATAGTGGGGTTGGGTCACACTCCTGATGGGACTAGGGCAAGGAATGCTGGAAAGTGGCCCACACAGGCCCTGCAGGGTAGGGGCGGGGTCACCTTGGGCCTGTCTTAGGCCTCTTTCTATGATCTTTAGAAGGGGATAGAGCCCAAGCAACAATGATTGGGCTATGAATTCCACATTCCTTGGGGCTGAGGAAGAGTTACTAGGATGGGGACTGTGGGAGAGGGGTCCCCTCTAAAAGGCATCGCTGGAGGAGTAAACTTTAACCATTTTCCAGGCCCACAGAGCAGGAGACCATGGATAAAGTAAGAATGTCCTGTTCCCCTGCTTCCCCACCCCCCGCCCCCACCCAGCTTCCACTCTGCTGAGAGCAGCCACAGAAGCCCATCAGAGCCCCTTTTCTCAAAAGTGGGCCAGGACCAGGCCTTAGAGAAGACAGGGCCGGGGACAGTCTTTTCTTTGAGTGAAGGTGGAGCTGTTGAGCACCCTCTTCCCCACATACCTGCTCCTTTGGTTCCACACTCACACTTCTCACCCTTCCCCACGGACCCATAAAGTAGGATTGGGAACACACAGCAGGCAACAGATCTCTCCAAAGAACATCCCTTCTCCTCCTTTGCTTAGAAAATAGGATCTTCTCCAGGGAAACGTCCTTCTTTGATCACCAGCATCTTGTCCTGGGCTCCCACAACATGATTGCTTCCAGGCTCAGCACCCCCAAATAGACCGTGAACTTGTGAGGGCAGGGGCCCTGGGGGCATGACTCCCCCAGGACTTCCTGTGCCTGGCACAGAACCTGCCACTCAGTGATGATCCCGGCTAAGAGAGCCAGGATGTGTGAGGAAAGGCAGGAAGTGCTTGTCGAAGAACATTGACAAGTCAAAGAGGACCAGGGAGGCCTGAGGCCCTTAAATCCGCGGGGAGGGAGCATGGGGGCTGAGGGCCTGAGTTTTCTGCTCCAACCCTACCCCCTACTGTGTGCTCAGTGCTTGACTCACACAAACAACTTTAAGCCCAGGGCAGGCACAGAAGCGCAAACTGGCCAGGGATTGCAGGCTGGTCAGTTTGTTTGAAGAACCAAGACTATCTAGCATGACATGTTACTCCCAGGCAGAGAGACAAGGCTGTGGCTTGATCAGAGAGCTGGTCATGATTTCTACCCCCCGGCACCTGTTGACAGGGATTAAGAGAAGATAAAAAGTGGGACTGCCCAGTGCTCTTACACTGCAGACACAACTGCCAATTGACATCCACCAGGTTGACATCAGCCTGTGGCAGGAGCTGGCTGGAGCATGAGGTGGATTTGGTACTTGAGCCTCACCTTCTGCCTGCTGGTGCAGACAGCCCCAGGTAAGCCCCCTACCTCTTCCTGAGGGTGTCAGGCAAGAAGGACATGAGGGACACAGGGGCAGATCCCATCTTACCCTCTGCCTGGGGGCCGTGGGGCAGGACACTCAGAAAAGTTCTGGGCAGGGAAGCAGCTGTGGCTCAATCAGTAGGGCTCCCGTTTACCATATGGGAGGCCCCGGGTTCAGTTCCCGGGGCCTCCTGGTGAAGGCAAGCCCGCCCGCACGGCGTGGTTAGCTGACCCAGCGAGCACAAGCAGCAAGGGGGGGATAAATGAATAAATAAATAAAATCTTTAAAAAAAAAAAAATTTAAAAAAAAAAAAGAAAAGGTCTGGGCAGATTGGGGGAGGGAGGCTCAGGGCTCTAATCCACCTGCCAGCTGGGAGTCTGGGCAAGGTCTTTGTCAAGTAGGGAGTAGGCAGCCTGCCTCCAAGGATTAATGAAACCTAAAAACACAGCATGTCCTTGTCCTTCCCTCCCTCCCTCCTTCCCTCCCTCTCTCCCTCCTTCCTTCCTTCCCTCTTTCCTTCCTTCCCTCCTTCCTTCCTTCCTTCCTTCCTTCCCTCCCTCCCTCCTTCCTTCCTTCCTTCCTTCCTTCCTTCCTTCCCTCCTTCCCAAACAGGAGTCCTGCATCTGCCTCCCTCTGCCTTACATGGGCCTCTTTTTCACACGCAAATTTCTCTCCAGTGTCTTTCTTTTTTAAAATTAGTATATACTTCTTATTATGAAAACAATATAAAACATTAATTTTTTTAATAATTTTTTTTTAAGATGCTTAGATTACATAAATGTTACACAAAAATTATAGGGATTCCCATGTTCCCCGCCTCCCACACCTCCCAGAACCTCCCACATAAACATCCTTCATTAGTGTCGCACATCAGTTGCAATGGATATACACATCCTGGGGCTTTTCCACTAAGCATGGACCATAGTTCACATTGTAGACCACACTCTCTCCCACACAGTTCTGCATGTTATATGATGACATAAAATGGCCTATATCTGTCATTGCAATGTCACTCAGGATAATTCCCAGGTTCCGAAAAAGCCCCTGTATTACAACTGCTTTTCCCTCTTTCTGTCCTCAAAGCATCCAGTGGCCACTGTTCCACATTAATGTTGTAATTTCTTCCATTGCTTGAATCACAATATGTCTACATAAAACATTAATTTTTAATTGAGGTATAAGACATATAAGGCAAAGTACACAGATTTTAAGTGTACAACTTGATGTACCTATATATGTATATACCATGTAACCACCACCAGATCAAGATCTAAACCATTTCCTTCCAACACCCTAGAAGGTTCTCCCATGCTCTTTCTAAGTCAATATCGCTAAAGGAACTACTATTTGATCTCTATCATCATAAATTACTTTACCTATATAAATATATTTTTTTAATTTGTGGGAAATTTTGCTAAAACAACTTTTAGCATTTTGGTGCATTTTCTTTTAGTTTTTTAAAAATATACATTTGTACATAGCTGTGATATTAGCATGTACACAATTTTATGCTCTGCTTTTTTATCATAAAGCCGTTTATAGCTTGAGTTTGTGGTTATATTTACTTTGTCTGGTCCCAAATATAAGTGATGCTTCTAATATTCACTATGGTAAATACGACTATGGCTCATAAAGGTATTTGTTTTGATACATTTCTGACTATATTTGTAGGATAGGGGCCCAGAAGTGGAATTACTGAGTAAAAGCATGTGAACATTATATGGCTCTTAATACATTTTGCCAAATTACTTTCCCAAGGCATTGTACCAATTTAACCTCCACCAATAGTATATACGAATGTCCTTTTCACTGTATCTTCACCAGAATTGGGTGTCATCGTTTTTAAATTTATTAGGTAGAAGTTATGACTCCTAGTTTTAAGTAGCATTTGATGACTACTAATAAGGAGTATTGTTTTCACAAGTGCTGAGAAGTTGCCTCTAGGTAGCAGAGCTGAGATTGGGGCTGCTCCATAGCAGTTCTTGTTTAAGGGTCTAGGGCATTCTGCCACACACTTAGGTAACCACCAGAGGCTGGCCTGGGGACAGTAAAGCATCCTGGTTTAGAGCAGAGCTCTGACATGAAACACTCTGTGTGGCCTTGGGCAAGTGACATAAATGCTTAAGCTTCGGTTTCCACATTTGTAAAGTCTGAATAATAACATTTGCCCTAGGAGGATAAGGTGAGGTAATACATGTAAAGTGCTTGGCACAGTGCTGGGCTATGATAAAGGCTCAGTAGATCATAGCTGTTGTCTATTCAACCACGAGTGGGTCTTGGATCCAAGGCAAATCTGGGTCATGCCATAGACCTCAGCGTCCTGGTTCTGTCTTGGGAGACCTTAGGCTGGTCACTGGCCCCTCTGAGCCTCTGTTCCTCATCTGTAAAATGGGCACACTGGCCCTCCCCCAGCTCCTTCCAAGGCAGTGAAAGGCCTTGTGAGTGGTCCACACACAAGGGCTTTTCTGCAAAGGGCTACATACACGAAGGAGATCTGAGATGGTCCCTTGTCCCCACTGGCCTGACTGTCTGGCTGAAGGGCCACCACTACAGCCACTCCCTTGTGCCCAAACACAAGGTCTGAAAAAACTTGAGAGGTATTTTTGGCCACCTGCAGCTAGAGGTAAGAGGATGTGCTTGATTGCACCAACTCCCATCGTGATCCCAAGAACTAGTTGCATCAGAATCTCCTGGGGAGGTTTGTAAATCTAATTTCCTGGTGCAATCCTGAGATTCTCATTCAGAGGATGAGGAGTAGAGCCTAGGAATCTGTATTTCGGCAATGACCCCCCCCACCCCCACCCAGACGATTCTGATGTATGGCTGGTTCAAGAATCACTTGGATCAGATTAGCTTTCCACCACCTTGCAGAGTAAGCCCCTAGGGAGGGGGGCACAGAACAAATCAGCTTTGGTAAGGGAGGTGAGGAAGAAATGGATAAGGGCAAGGGGAAGGGTCAGCAGATATGGGGCCTCAGCAATCCTTGGCAACAGGAGTGGGGAAAGAGGAGGAAGAGGAAGATGTGCCCCTAGGCAGAAGGCTGGATTCAACTTGGTCCATCTAGTATCTATATCATTCCATTCATATCTATTCCAAATGCTGGCTAAGGTATGTTTGTGCTTGCACTGTGTGTGTGTGTGTATATTAAATGTGTGTGAATGTATGCTCTGTAGGCACACTTTGTAATCTATGTATAACCACATTCATGTGCATATGGGCATGCATTTGACTTGTGTGTTTCTGCATGTTTCTTTGTAAATGAGCTGTGTTCATATTTATCTATGTATGTAAAGGTTTGCATGGCCATATGAGTAGTAATGTGAGTGTGTACATGAGCGAGAATGCATATATGTGGGTGATTTCTTCCCAGAAATATGTCAGGCAAATGGCAGATGTTAACAAGAAAAGAGGTGTAGACATATTAATATCAGGCCAACAGAAATCAAAATAAAAACATTAAGTGATACAAAGAGAAATCATTCATATCACAAACATGAATTTTTATGCACCTACCAAAATAGCTCTGAAATCTTAAATCAAATCCTGAGAGAAACACAAGAAAGAGTGGACAAATACACAATTGTTGTAAAAAGCTTCAAGCCACTGCTGGTGTCATGGCAGGTAAGGGTAGCTGTGAGCCAGGGTGACCCTTCTCCCTCTCTTCCCAGGTGCCTGGCATACCAAGGAACCTCTAGTGGTGACCAAATATGGGACCCTCCAAGGAAAGCAGATCCACGTGGGGAAGATGCCCATCTATGTCTTCCTAGGAGTCCCCTTCTCCTAGGTTTGCTCCCCTGGAGCCCCCAGAGCCTTGGAAAGGAACCAGAGACGTCACCACCTATGCCCCTGTGTAAGAGCCAGACTATCAGCTGGGAAGTGGGCAGAGCCTGAGGAGGGCAGTGGACCCGTGCCTGCCTCTGGGCAGCGATTTGAACAACTCACTGAGAAGAGCTCACTGTGTGACCACGGGCAGGCTGGGCCCACTGTGGACCCCAGTTTCCAAACCCACATAACAAGGCGATTGGGAAACGGACGTGGCTCAAGAGGTTCGGCGTCCGTCTACCATATGGAGAGACCAGGGTTCGATCCCCGGTACCTCCCGGTAAAAAAAAAACAAAAACAGCAAGAAAAAAAAAAACACCATCTGGATTGGTCCAGATGGTGTTCCAGGCACTGGCAGTGCTGTTCTCAGAGCTCTCGCAGGCGAGCTCCGGCCAGGGAGGACTGTGCCCTAAGGACCTGCTGAGGAGCTGAGGATTCCTAAATATGGGGGTGTAGGGCAGGCAGAGCTCACTCACACTCCAAGGCCCCTTGAGAACTGAGTGTTCCCCTTTCTGTTGGGGCTGGCACGGCTGGGTGTGAGCCCACGAATCAGCCCATGAGCCCATGTGGCACCACCAACACTTACCCTATAGACGGAGCTCCAAGTTGCGGGGGGGGGGGGGGGCTCTTCCATTTTAAAGCCCCCGGGGTCTTTTTTTTTTTTTTTTTTTTTTTACCGGGAGGTCCCAGGGATCAAACCCGGGTCCCTCCATATGGGAGACGGACGCCCAACCAGTTGAGCCACATCCGACCCCAATGCCCCAGGGTCTTGACACCACCTCCAGCCAGGCTCAAGCCCTGACTCACACCTGCACAGTTGGAACAATGCTTGCCCTGTGAAGCACTGGGCTTGGCAGTCTACCCAGAACAAGCATATTTACTGTTTACCCAGATCATTGAGTAACCCACTGTCCAGAACATCCTGTGGCAGTTGCTTACAATCTTCAGCATCAGTTGCTCTGAGTTTAGAAAAACATCTATTGTAAGAACCTAGATGAGGGTCGATATAAAAAGACTGTATAAAACCACGTGTCAGTTATTAGAACACAACCGACTGTCGCCGGAACACCAGGGTGTGACTTGTTGGAACACAGCCCATGCATTGAGAGAAGCCCAGTCATTCTAAACATTCTGTGACTGTTATTTGGAGTCCCACAGTTTAGGGGAAAGTATATAGGGTGACCACTAGAACCCTGAGGATCGGGGGTTTAGAGGTTGAAGTGTCCATTGCATAGAAGTCTGGGTGTCAGTTGTTGGAACATGGCCGTGAGTTGTGAGAACAGTAGCTGTTTGGAACATGGAGTGCTAGGTATATGTGGACTGCTCAGAACAGACTATGATGGGGGGGGTATGTGATTAAAGGGGGAGCAGGGGGAGAGGAGGATGTTGCAGAGACCGTCGCTTAGACCAGGGTAGTTACAGTAGAGGTGGTCAGACTCCAGATCTATAGTGAAGTAGGATTGACAGAATTTCCTGGAGAATTGGATGTGTGCTACAAGGGAAGAAGAGGAATCAAGGATAATGCCTAGTTTTCGGCCAGAGTAGCCAAATGAATCGGGGTACCACTTACCAAACTAAGGAAGACTGGAGCAAGAACGGGTCTGGGTTAAACAAAAGTTCATTTGGGGGCACTGAAGTTTGATATGCCTGGGGGGTGTCCATGAGGAGGCAGGGGGGTAGATGATTAGATAAATGAGTCTGAGTTTCCTTCAGGGGCTAGGGGCGGACTGGCCAGCAGCATCTCAGCGTGTGAAGTCCTGGGCCTGGATGGGAACAACTGAGGCAAGAGAACAGTCGGAATGACAAGAAAACCAAGGGTGGAGGCCTGGGCACTCTCACACTTAGACCTGGGAGAGGAGGGGGCACCACCCATGGTGGCAGAAAAATCAGGAGAGCTCAGTGTTACAGAAGCCTAGGGAAGGAAAGCTGTTCAAGAAGAGCAGGGTGGTCAACCATGCCGACAGCTACTAGGACAAGTAAAATGATAATAGAGATTTGGCAAGATGGAGGTCATTGGTGGCCTGGGAAGAAGTAGATTTGGTGAAGGGATGGGGACAGATATCTCAGATGTTCACAACCTCAGTTCTTGGCTACAAGAGCCCTGGATTTCCTGGTGGGATGCTAGGTGTGGCTCAATAAACAGCTCCCTAACACCAACATTAATTGCTACTGAGAAGTCAAGAAAGGAAGATGAAAGATGGGATGTAGAGCTAGAGATGAGCTGCCTGCTGGTGGCCTGGGTGAGGCTGGGGGTGGGGTAGGTGGAGGGGAAAGACAACCTGTTGAAATGTTTGGCCTTGGGTGGAAGAAAGGGAGAGGATGGTTGTTGGAGAAGATGGAGGGTTTGGGTAGGTTTGGACAAACACCAGTCAAAGTGGTGTTGGGAAGGGCTGATGGAAGGGAGCAGGTGATACTCTGGGGTCGGGAGAAGGGAAGTACACACACACATACAAACACACACACAAGACAGGCTGAGACAAGAGATGGGAGCAGAGAAACAGGCAAACAGGGTTTCCTGCACCCAGCCAAGTGGGCCAGCCCCAGCTGTTCTGAGAATAGACATGTGAGGGACTGGGCCAGCAGGAAGAAGAGGAGAAGCAGAGTGCAGCCCATGCTCCATAAATACCCAAACGTCCACACAGCACAAGGCACTGGGCTGGGCGCCAGGACTCATGAAACCACCTCCATCCCTGACCTCGGAGAGTGCCTGGTCACTTGGGGAGAAAAACAACCAATCTAGATAACTTCAACCCAGAAATACAGTCAGTGGTGGGGAGAGCTGTGGGCAGCACAGAGGAGGAAGTGCTCAGCAGAGGAGACATCGTTTGAGCTGGGCCTGAAACATAAAAAGGAGTTTGCTGGGCAGAGCAGAAGGCATTTGGCAGAGAGGACAGAAGACACAGGGGCTCAGAGGTGGGCAGCAAGGGGCAAGTCCTGTATCTGGAGCAAAGGATGACAGGGAAGAAAGTGACTAGACACAAAGGGGGGCCTGGGTCAGTGTGGGGGGATTTGGTCTTTATCCTGAGAGCAAAGGGGAGCCAGGGAGAGGACAGGAGCGACATGGTCAGATTTGTGTTTTATATCAATTCCTATGGCCAGAGTGTGGAGGATGAGTTAGAGATGGCATGTGAAGAGGCTGGAGCAGTGTCCAGGCCAGAAATGGCAATGCCCTTGACAGGGCGTGGTCTCAGGGATGGGGGGAGACTGCATATGCAAGAGCTGTTTGGGAGGCTGAATGGAGACTTTGAGGGAAGGGTGGGACAGGAAAGACAGGGAGGTGCCCACGGCACCCAGGCTTCTGGCTTGACAGCTCCAGCAGGGTCACCAACCAGGAGCTGGGAACCTCTCCCGGGGCAGACCCATAGGGCCAGGCACAGGGCAGAAGGATCCCAAGCCTAGTGGAGGCCCCTCGGCCGCAGGCACACACTTACACAGGCTGCCTGGATTTTGCTTTTGATTCTGTCCTCCCACGGGGAAATCTGAGTGATCTCTTCCAGTCTCTGCTTTGGTCTCTTTACCCGTAGAAGGTAGAGGCTGGCCCAGAATCAGAAGCCGGCTTGTGTTGTCAGGCCCACACACTGTGGCATGAAAGTGTCAGGCACTGAAGCTGCGCGGCTCCACACCCCTTCCTGCGCTTAGGGCGTTGGGCCAGAGGGGATGGAGAGCGCAGGTAAACCAGGCTCCCACTGCCGCCGCCGCACCCGGCCGACTCACGTCGCTCCCACAGGTGCCTTCAAGAGTCCTGGGGGCAGATCACCTCCATGCACTCTAACACGCGGAAACACTAAGGCTGGCTGCGCTTCAGTGAGGACTGTCTGCACCTGAAAGTGTACGCGCCAAAGCGCGCGCGCGGGGACCCTCCGCCGCGGGGGAGAACCCCCGCCTCAACCCCGCGCCACCCCACTGAGCCACCCTGCCGCGGCGCTCAGCTCTCGCCCTCCTCGCCCAGGGGATGGTCTGGTTCCCGGGAGGCGCCTTCCTCGTGGACTCGGCTTCCACGCCCGAGGGCTCCCAGCTCGCGGAGCGCGAGCACGCGGTGCCCCAGCTCCTGCGGCCCAGGCTTCCTCAGGTGGGCGGGGCCGGGGCCGAGAGGCGGGGACTGGGGGAGAGGCCAGGGGCGTGGCTGCGAGAGGGCGGGGCGGGGCCTGGTCCCCCGCTTCGTAGAAGGCGGGGGCGCTCCCCACGGTCTCCATCCGGCGGCACCTAACTCTAAGGAAAGAGGTGTGGTCGGGGGCCGGGATCTCTGAGGGGCAAGGCGGGGCGAGGCCCGGCTGGAGCCCGCCAGACACCGGCCATCAGGCCCGGGACCCTGACCTTGAGCCCCGCGCGCCCAGCACTGGCGACAGCCAGGCCCGCGGAAACTGGGCGCTGCTAGACCAGCTGGCGGCGCTGCACTGGGTGCAGGAGAACACCGCGGGTTCGGCCGAGACCCGGGCTGCGTGACCCTGTTCGGCCAGTCTTCGGGGCCCTTGTGCGTCTCAGGACTGGTGAGTGCGGGGCCGGGGAGAACCCAGCACAGACTCCCACTCAGTCAGTCGCCACTGCAGACACGCTTTGTGCAGACTTGCATATCCCATCGGCAAACCTGCCGTCATCCCTGCCCAGAGTATTGCCCCTCACGGCTCTGTTCGGGGGTAGCCAGATGAGAAAACTGGGCCTCCGGGAGGGCAGTGCTGCACTAGGAACACTCTGCGAATCGTGGAGGACCAAAAAGATCTCCCAGCACCTCCTGCCCCCCCCCCCGCCCCCGACCCCTCAAACAAAACAAATAAGTCCCCATCCACTGAACAGGGCCCACCACCTGCCTCTGGATGGGGTTGGAACCACAGCCCAGGGCTAGGAGTCAGGGGTCTGGGTTTGAGACAGGGCTTTGCCCCTGACTCCTGGGGGACTGCCAACCATTCAGTAAGCCTGGAGAGGGGAAGTGGTGAGGTGCCCAGTGAGGGACCCCAAACTGGGAAGTGAGCGGGGACTACATCACACTGCGCCTGCAGGCCACAGTAACATTAATACACAAACACTCGAGCACTTTCTGTGTGCCAGGCAGTTTTCTAAGCACCTTATGTGTATTCATCATTTAATTTTCTCAACAATCCAATGAGAAAAGTATTGTTGTTGTCCCCTTGTCTACAGATGAAGAAACTGAGGCCCAAAGAAGTTAAACAGCTTCATCCGCAGTGCACTGGAGAGCAAGGAAAGATTTTAAGCAGGGATGTGACATGATCAAGTGTGCATTTAGAGAGACGGTTCGGTCTGCTGCATGGGACTGGGTTAGAAAGAGGCAGGAGCAGAGGCCTGGAGACCTGGAGGAAGGGAATGGTATATATCCCAGAGAAGATGATTGGGGCTCATTCTAGAATAGAGGCAGGAAAGATGGAGTGTAGAGGAGGTTTGCAGAGTGGTACAAAGGCCAGATGGATGGGACTGGGACAGATGGGGCGTGATGATGAGAGAGAGGGCAGATGACACAGGAAGGCTCTGAGGGTGGATTGTTGATGTGGGGTAAGGGATGCCCCCCCTCAGATGGGCCCTAGCTGGAACAGGTTTGGGGGACATGAAGTCTGGGATGCCCAAGGGACAGGATGGGGCCCAGGATGCACATGTATCCCAGGCTTGGGCAGCAAAGAGAGGCTAAGAGCCGTCAGCATAGGTGACTGGGGCCGTGAAAGCCTCTCACCCACCCCCCATTCCAGCCCAGCAGCAGAGGGAGCCCCTTCCTACACCAGCAGATACTGTCCCACAACCTCACATGCCCTCTGGGACCCCTGGCACCCATTGCATAGACCAAGATATGGAGGCCCAGAGGCAGGAAGGCGCTTGGCCCCTAGTCCAAGACTACAACCCAGGGTTCCTGACTCCCTCCCAGTGCCTGCCCTCTCTGGGTTCCCTCAAACAGCCCAGCTATGTCCAGACAGGCACTCAGAGTGGCCCTAGTGGCCCCCACTTGAACGTCTCACAGGTTCCCCCCACCCCCACCCCTGCAGATGATGTCGCCCCAGGCCTGGGGTCTCTTTTATCAGGCCATTTTCCAGAGTGGCACAGCAGTATTCAGAGCCTTCATTATGCCTGACCCACTGAAGGTGGCCGAGGTGGGTACCTCCCCTCCTCCAGGGCTTGGCAAGGAGGAGCAGGATGGGGGCACCCCTGAGCAACCCTTCTTCTCTCTACAGAAGGTTGCCTGCCTGGCTGGCTGCAACCACAACACGTGGCTCCTGGAGGACTGCCTGAGGGCACGATCTGGGGCTGAAATGATGCCAGTGTCCAAGAAGATGGCAGTAGAACTTCCTTCCAGCTCCCGACCTGGTGCCCAGCTGCACGGCACGCCTTCCTCAGGAACTGTGTCTCAGGAGCACACTGGAGGCTTCCTTTAACTCTGGCTCCCTCCCCTCGCCCAGAGATTCTTCCACCTGAACTTCCAGGAAGACCCTCAAGAGGTGAATTTTGCAATTCAAGTATTTATTGAACATCTACTATGTGCCAGGCACTCAGGAGACTCAGTGAACATTTGGACCAAGATCTCTTCCCTAGTGGAGTTGATGTTTCAGTGGGAAGAGATAATAAGCAGTATCAAAAAATAAAATACTCACTCCTTTAAAAGATAAGTGAATAGCAAAAAATGAAACACAGTAAGGGGTTGGGTGTGATGGGGGGGAAATGAGATTTTTAAATAGAATGGACAGGGCAGACTTCATTGAGAAGGTGACATTTAGCAGAGTTCCACGAGGTGGGGCAGTGAGCTGTGTGAGCACCTGGTGACAAGCATCCCAAGTCCAGGTAGCCTGGCCCTGCCTGTCACTGGTCTCCTCTCAGGGTCACTAAGGCCAGCCCCAGCTTTTCCCCAATAAAACAGCCTGTGGCTAGAGCAGCCCCTGTTGGGGGACCTGCTGAACTGGGCACCCCAGGATACAGGGACTCTGGGAAGACATGTGGGAGATCTAACTAGATATGCCCCTTGCCTTGTAGATTGTGTGGTTCATGAGCCCCATGGTGGATGGCGTGGTATTCTCAGACAACCCTACAGTGCTCCTGGCCCAGGGGCAGGTTGCACCTGTGCCCTACCTTCTGGGTGTCAACAGCCTGGAGTTCAGTTGGATCTTGCCTTATGTAAGTAAATAGGAGGGGTGCTCTGGCCCAGATGGTAGTGATGGGCACATTGGAAGCAGGAGGGCAGGAGGGCGTCATGGGTCCTTTCTGGGCCATGTGCTCTGAGAGCTCACCATGCAGATGGGTGAGCGGGAGCCTGGCGTAGCTCTGGCCAGAATCCCTCCAAATGCTCAAACCTGGTCCACACCTGGGTCCTTATCTTTGCACAGACCATGAAGTTCCCGCTAACTTGGCACATGATGAGAAAAGAAATCATCACCAGGCTGATCTGGAGTACCAGCACCCTGTTGGTGAGGGGCTAAACTGGCAGGGGTGCTCAGTTTGGACAGGGCTGCCGCCTTTTATACCTAATAGCTGCTTCTTCGCAAGGGGCTCCCAGAGAGGGTAGGCCTCTCTTGAGGTTCCTGGGGGTGGGCATGGGACCAGATGGCTATGGGAGGGCCAGGCCCCCCAGCATTCCCAGGGTCATGGCAGGCAGTTCTCACCCAGAAAAAACACAGGGGCGAGAATCCACAGAGAGGGAGACCCTTCCAGGAAGCTCCCTCCTTTCTCCCCCAGGCCAAAAACTCCTGGACAGCTGAGCCCAGGTCCAAGTCACTGGTGTGCCCACCTCTGGCTCAGCTGACCCAGGCCTCAGGGTGGACATGGCTTCCCCACCCAGAACATCACCAAGGAGCAGATACCACTGTATGTAGGAGTACCTAGACGATAACGATGTCTATGACTGGAAGATGATCCAAAACCGGTTGATATTTCTTCCTGAAATATCCTATGACAAAGTCAGTCACCTGCTTAAAACCCTACATGGCACCCCTCTATGCCCAGGATAAAGTCCCAGCCCCTCAGCCTAGCATGAAATGTCCTACAAAATCTCCTCTCCCTTCCCTTCACATAGCCCTGGTCTTTCATACCTCCAAACCTTGGCACACATTCTTCCCTCTGCCTGGGCCCTCCCCTCCGCACACTTTCCTACTCTTTCTTCAAGTAGGTACTATGGAAATATCATCTCTGTAATGACCCCAGATCCCAAGGGAAAGTAAACAAGGGGCACGTGAGAGCAGGAGGAGGCAGAGAGGAGTAGGAGTAATCCTCTCTCCTGCCTCCTCCTGGGCAGAAACCCTAATGGTTTCTATGAGAAGGATGAGAAGTACTTGCAGCTGGATGCCACCATAGGAGTGGGTGTGACGTTAAAGAAGAAGAAGATGACCTTTTGGACAAGGCTGCATCAGCACTGAGGACCCGAGAAGCAGAGGCAATTCTGAGGGTGGCTATGCATGAAGGAACCCAAGGGCTTGTCTCACCACCCAGACCTTGTGGAGACTGGCCACAGACACATCTGGGGACTAGGCTCCTGTCCTCCTTCATCTAGAACCTATTGTCTCGAAGCCAGAGCTGGAAGCTTAGCCTGCACCACCTCTCCAGCTTGACCTCCCATGATGCCAGACTCACCTCACTGTCTCTCCATCAGGGTCAGCCAGGACCTTTCCCCCGCCACACTGCACCCAGCTCCCCAGCCTCAGGATAACCCCTTCTCCCCATTCTCCAAATCCTCCTGCCCTTCCAGGTCTACTTCTTATCAGAGGTCTACTGCCACCACCCCTATCACTGCACCCAGCTTTCCACTTGCCATTCATCCTGCTCAACCTTGGGCCCATTCCCATTGGCCTTGAGGCCTTGGGCAGGCTATCTGTGACATGGAGCATAACTCTGATACTTTGGGATCTTCTCCCTGCCCCACCTATCCCCCCCAATGCATCATCATCATCACACAGTGGTGGGCCTCAATAAAGATGTGTTGCCTTGACCTGAGTTTCTCCTTTTGTAAAATACTTGGGTGAAGTGGATGGTGTCTCAATTTGAGCCCCTGGAGGAAGGAAGCAATGCTGCCTGCTCCTTGCTGGGCTGAGCCTGCTGTGCTACACTCAGCCAAGGGGAGCTGCAGGCAAGCTGCCTGGGCTGCACAACTCTTGGCTTTTTTCTTCACTGTATCAAATTCCTCCCTTAGAACATCAGCACAGCTGTGCCTCGTGCCCAGTTCGGGTCTTGGTGCTGCACCCAGACACTACTCACTGTTTGGCTTCTCCCAAAACTGATCTGGGCATAACCCAGCCTGTCCCACAGATTTTTTTTTTTTTTTTAATTATTACCGGGAGGTCCCAGGGATCGAACCCGGGTCCACTCCATATGGGAGACAGACGCCCAACCAGTTGAGCCACATCCGACCCCCATGTCCCACAGATTTTAAGTCCCAAACTACAGTGACGATTAGGCCTTTTATTCCAAGGGGTTCCTGAGTTTCTGAAGCAATTGGAGGCTGCAAAGACCTGTGGGACAAGGGCACCCAATCCTCCATCACTCAGTATCTAAGCCCCAAAAGCAAAGGGGAGGCTGGGAGAGGAGGAAAAACCCCTTTCAAGCAAAGCTTTATCCTGACAACAATCCTGCCATATGGATATTATTACTCCCATCTTACAAGTGAGGAAACTGAGGCACAGGGACACAAAAGGTCTTGCCCAACATCATGAGCTTGTGATGGCAGAGAAGGAATTTCTTTTTTTTTTAAAGATTTATTTATCTCTCCCCACCCCCTCGTTGTTTGCACTTGCTGTGTCTGTTCGTCTTTGTTTCTTTAGGAGGCACCGGGAACCAAAGGAGGAACCTCCGATGTGGGAGGGAGGCGCCTAATCTCTTGAGCCCCCTCTGTTCCCTCAGAGAAAGAATCTGATCTAGGCCTTACCATCTCCATCCACTGATGGAGGTGGCCCCGAGGAAGTGAGGCAGCTCTGCTCAGGGGAAGCACAGCCAGCAGAACATTCCTGCCCACCTCTGACCAATGGACAAGTGACCGAACAGCCACTCATCAGTGGGAGCCTGAGGGAAAGCTGGGGGCTCAGCCACGGCAAACTTATTCCTGGGGCAGCCTGTGCAGAACTCAGCAGGGGCTGAGATTCCCTTGGGCCAGATTCACCCTGTCCACATGGGGTGCTCTGTCCTGGGGGTCCTCGGTCCCCACTCTGTGGCCTGCCACACAACCCCCAGAGGCAGCCTCAGGCTGGTCCAGAGCTGCACCTGAGGGTCCCCCAGTTTCTCCTCAGGCTCTGTCACACAGATCTCAGGAGGGAGCTTCTCCAAATAGCCCCCTGTCCAGAGGCCTTCCTCCCCCAAATCTGGGCTCAGTCAGATGTGAGTGAAGATTCTGGCTGACTCTTGGAGAACCCGACTATCTTTTCCAGGAAGCCGGGCCCGGAACGGCTCCGGTGGACACCCTGGATGGTCAGCTGGCTCCCTGCCGCGCACAGCCCCTGCCCAGCACCTTTCCCACCCGCCCAGGAAAGTGCTCCTCTTTCGGAGCGTGGGGAGGACACCTACCTATTGCACCTTCTGGTCCCGCAAGAGCCTCCCAGAGTCTTTTCCTAAGGCCAGGCCCCACCCCGCGGGGAGCGGTTCTCAGAAATGACTGGTTCTTGGTGAAGGCCGCAGGACACTTCTGTGGCCCTTCCCCCGGGTTTCTCCCGGCTCGTCCGGGCCGCCGCGAGGACCAAGTAAGAGCACCCATATAAATCTCACGTGGGGGAAGCGGCTGTGGCTCAATCAGTAGGGCTCCCGTTTACCATATGGGAGGCCCCAGGTTCGGCGTGGTTGGCTGACCCGGCGAGCACGGGCAGCAAGGGGGGGATAAATGAATAAATAAATAAAATCTTAAAAAAAAATAAAAAATAAAAAAAATAAATAAATCTCACATGGGCACAGCTCACGCCTCTCCTGCCGGCCCCGGCGGCTGGCTCAGCTCGAGCCTAGCTTCCCGCTCCGGAAGAAGCGCCCCCTCCCCTCCTCCCCCGCCCCTCCCCTCTTCGCAGGTCCGAAGCAGCAATTACAGGCCAAGGCTACTGGGGGAGGGCCAATTAGTGCGGGAGACGGGCCCCTCCGCAGTGCCCCGGCTGGCCGCAGCCCCCGCGCCGCCCGTGCCCCGCAGCCCTCCCTAACTGGCAAGCAGCGCGGCCGCCCGGGAGCCCCGCGGGACGAGCCGGCCGCCCTCCCGCCAACTGCAGTGGTGGATCCTGGCGCGGGGCCACGGACAGGGCGGACGCGCGGGCGCTGGGTGCTGAAACTCCCCGCCGCCGGGTGGCTCCCTGCGCCGCGACGCCCGCCATCAGCCGCCGGGTGGGCGGCATCCCACGCGGTGGGGGAGGGGCGGCCCCAGTCCCCTCCCCCAGTCCCAGGCGGGCGCTCCTGGGAGCAAAGGCTCATAGAAGCTCTGGGGTCCGGAGAGGCAGCCCTGGAAAGGAGAGGGAGCGCGGGGAGGCAGGCACCACCATCTCCAAGACTTCCCCTTTCCTAACCCACCCCTTTCTAGCCCCTTCTGGGCACACTGGGGCCCTGGAGTGAGGGACAAGGTGGGCCTGTCCCTGGAATATGCTCTGCGTGAGGCTGAAGTTTCTAGAAGGGAAGAGTGGTGGAAAGGCTCAGCAGAAAGGTCCGCAAATGAGGCTGGCCAAAGAAACAACACAATGCTTCTTCTCCCCCACCCCCGCCAATGCCACAAGGGCTGGATTAGAGGTGCTGAGGTTGCTGCTGAGCTCTGGATGCGGTGGCTGTTGGGTTCTGGGTGTCCTTTTCTCCACCCCTATCCCTCTCAGGTCTGGCCTGAGTGGGGAAGGGCTGGAGACCTGCTCTGTGCTCTGGGAACCCACCCAGGCCCTACTGGGCCAGACTTTCTGTGTGGAAGAGGGAATAACTTCTGTAAAGGGGTGAGAACTCCGTTTTTACAAACCAAGGGCATTAACTATGTGGGGAGGGAGAGAACACCTGTAAGAAACTGAGAGGTGAGAACTGAATAATAATGGGAGAGTGAGGCCACCACCCTGAGTCCTTCATGGAATGAAATGGCAATGTGTTAAATCAAAGAATGATGAAAGGAACAGAGGCAGATAAAAGAGGCAGTGAAAAGATTGGGCAAGAAAGTCAGGATAGGGGTGGGGGAGAAGCAGCAGAAGCAAATGGACACATAGCCAGACAGGCAGATGGACAGAGGGCCAGGGCAATGCTGGGAGCTGTTCAGGCTGGAGAGTGGCAGTACCTGGGCACTCCAAAGGTGGCAGTTGGGCAAGGTTCTGTTTTTCACCACAGTTATCTGGCCCCTGAGACACCCCGCAGATTCCTGTGATGGAAAGGTTCAGCTGGGCAGGCTATGGAACCCAGAGGAGAAGACTTAACTGGCCCTGGGGTGGGGAGTCCTGGAAGAGTGTTTGGAAGGACCAGTAGGAGAGAGTGGAGGGAATGGAGGTGTGAAGGGAGGGGAAGTTAGGTCAATCAGAGGGTACAGCAGGAGCCAGGAAGCAATTTACTAAATTCTTACTTGATCTGTATAAGCCAGAGTTCTAGGTCAAGTAAATGAAATCTATCTTGAATCACCAAAGCAAAGTTATGGCCCTTCAATTAATTTCCAGGCTTGAGCCAGCTTACAGACCCTCAACTCCTTGAATGAGGGGGAGGCTGGGTCCCATTGTGGAAATACCCCATTATACTGCCAAAAACCTATACTTTTGGGGAATGGATGTGGCTCAAGCAGTTGAATACCTGCTTCCCACATGGGAGGTCCCGGGTTCAGTCCCTGGTACCTCCTAAAAACAAAAAACAAACAAGCAACAAATGAAAAAACCTAACTTGGGGGAGCCAATGTGGCTCAGTGGTTGAGCGCTGGCTTCCCACTTACGAGGTCCCAGGTTCAGTCCCCGGCCCGGGTACCTCAAGCAAAACAAAACAAACAAAAAAACACACACACCTATGCTGTTAATCTTTCTCTTAGCCTCCCCTAAAGGAACCTGTGGGCTTTTACTAGGGCAACTGTGCATTGGGAAAAAGGAAATAACCAGACTTTGGGGGAATTGCTGGACACTGGCTCTGAACTGACACTAATTCCAGGAGACCCAAAATGTCACTCTGGTCCACCAGTCAGAGTAGGGGCTAATGGAGGTTAGGAGATCAATGTGGTTTTTGCTCAGGTCTGTCTCACAGTGGGTCCAGTGGGTCTCCAAACCCATCCTGTGATTATTTCCGCAGTCCCAGAATGCGTAACTGGAATAGATATACTCAGTACCTGGCAGAATCTGGCTCAGAACTGGATAAGTGTGGAGCAAGCAAGTTCATAAAGCAGATGGACAGGACTTGGCGACAAATGAGGGGAGAGAAGGTGGGAGCTGAGGAAGACTCCCAGGTGTCTGTTGCCTTCTCTTGTTCCAAGGGCCTTCCGGTCAAGGCAGGTCAGCTTTGTCCACCCACAGGATGGGCCGTGGGACACTCCAGCACTTGCAGCCCCAGGAACAGAGCTCTCCATCCTGCCCTGCCTGGAACTTGCATGACACCCCCCCACCCCAGGCTCCAAAGGACCTTAGCACCTACCTGCTAGGCCAAGAGAAGGTCCAGTCCTGGGTGGAGGCACAGGCAGGGCCAGGAGCTGCCTCCTGAAGCCCCTTCAGCCCTCGCCCTCTATATGGAAAGCTGGTCTCTCTGCACTCTAGCCTCTCACCGCTGACCCCTCTATCCATGTAATGATGGCTCCCTGCCCACGAGGGGTTAGTTGTCTGGGAAACAAATAGGCGGTGTGTGTGTGTGTGTGTGCATGCTATTTGAGCCCTGGAAGAACTCAGAGGAAAAGCTAAGATGGCCCCAGGGAGCAGAGTTCCACATGCCTCTTTCAGGCAGAATTCAGGAGCTCTAAGTTCCTGTCTGAGCCTGTTCCTCTGTGTGCATCCTCAGGCAGGCCACCTGCCTCTCTGGTCCCCATTCTCCTCATCTGTGCCTTGGAAGCAATCCCTGGATTAGGACAGGACTCAGCCCCAGCCTCCTCCAGCCCTGGGTCAGGATGCCTGTCCACTCCCTGCCCTTCCAGCCACAGGAGCTGCTGGAGGAGGCACCACCCTGGCCAAGCCTTCCTCAGGGCCCAGAGCCCATGCCGGTGACCTCACCAACAGAGCCACTGGGTCCATTATGGATCCCCCACGGTTACAGAGCAAGAACCCTTTTAAGGAAACCTGAAAGTGGAAGAAAAGCCTTTCAGGAAATTAGCACCAGTGGCGGGAAAATTCATCAAAAGCTGGCATAGGCGCCTGTGGCTGATTCATGTTTACTGCCTAAGGAGCAGCTCTTCAGGCCTGGGGGAAGGGCTGTTGGCCTCTGGGACTTTCAGAGACCCCAACCCAAGACTCTAAAGCTCTGGCCCAGTTTCTGGGCCTTTCAGCACCCGGTGGGGGCCACCATTGCTGCATTGCTCCGGATTCATGAAACTCTGCAGAGCAAGAAAAGGCTCCTGATGGGCCAGGGTCTTTCTTGGGTTTTAATATAGCTGTTCCTTCTGCTGTGTGATCTCAGACACTCACTTGGCCTCTCTGATCCTTCCCGTCAAGAGAAATCTTGACCTTGCCTAGCTTCTAGATGTCCAATACTTCCACAACACTCAGATAGTACAACTAGGAAAATAATTTTCTGAAAGCTAGGGTTGCAACTCTACCCAAATAACCCTTGGTAGTGGGGGTCTAATATGAGATGCAGGGAGGCAGCCTGGATGTGGAACCCAGTGTCCTGGGCAGCACACACATCCCTCCTGCAGTACCCAGGTATGGCAGACAGAACAGCTCCTGCACTGCACAACTCCAGGGGACACTACTTACATGGTTTACAAAGTGAATGAGACCCTGGATGTAACCTGAGCTCTGTGCCCTGACTCCTCTGTGCGTGCCCCCCACATGGACACACCACACATGTGCCTCAGAGGATGCTCTGATTAGTAAATGTTTGGCATCCACATTGGGCAGTTTTTGCAGCTACCTCCCTCCTTCCAGCCTTCCATAGATGCCTTCATCTCTGACATAATCCCTGGTCCAGCACCCCCTAACCTCCAGTCCAGCCAGGTCATTTGATGCTGAAAGAAGCAGGACACTTTGAAAGGGCCTTCCAGGGCCACCTCCTGGTCCTGGTACTGCCCATTGTGCTTGGCTTAGTCACAAAGAGAGTCAGGCCACAAGAAGTTACCCTCTGTTTTGGAGGCCATGAGCTCCCCAGCCTTCCTCTGCCAGGTTCCTTTTTTGGCCCCTTCTCAGCTCATTTTATATTATTTAGCTAGACCTTGTGTAAACTCAGATTGTTGGCCAGAGCTTCCCTTGACTGTCAACACTTATAGCTGGTTTCTGATACAAAATAGGGAGGTTTGCAAATCCTAGTATTTCAAAGCCGGAAGGGACCTTAAAGGTTATTGGCACCATCATTTTCTGAGAGCTTATAACTCTGTGCCAGACACCATCCCAGGCACCTTCTGATGCTTCTGCCTGATCACTACATTCATTCTTTCTCCTGTGACACTGCCCTGTCCACAGTGAGTTACAGTGTCTACAGTTCAGGGATGAGCAGGTCACCCAAACTTGGGACCAAATCCCAAGATTTTTGCAAGAATATCAGGTAAGAGAGTTCTCAACTCACTGGAAGAATGGCCAGCATGTGAATGAAGCTAAAACAGAGAAAACAGAACCAAGAGACAGCACAGGACAGATTTCTGGTGTCAGTGCTTGGACACCTGAATCCCAGGCATGCCTGAAGTCAGTTACACACCAGCACTTTTCAGTAACTGAGCCAACACATTCCTTTTTTTGTAAACTTGGATTTCTGTCACTTTCAACCAAAATAGTCCTGCCTGATACAAGTAAATATCATTGTTCTCAATTAAAAATGAGAAAACTGGGGAACCCCCCAACTCTGTGATCTTAGGCAAGTCACTAAAGCTCTGTGACATTAGGTTGCCCTAATAAGAATGAAGGGACCAGAGCTCTTCAACTTTAGGACTTCTTTGTTCTCCAAGGGACTCTCTTTCTAGGTCTACCACATGCCTTTGAATGAGCTGGTCACCTATTCTAAGTCTCATTTTCCTGACCTGCAAATTAGGACAGTAATTTCGTCCCTCCTTACCTTGAAGGTATTTGGAAGGGTCTAGTGAGAGAGTGTTTGGGAAATTGCTTTGTAGACTGGGATGTAATAAAGAAAATGTTAAACAGTGTCCATATTTTGCAAATGATGACTCTCAGTTTATACCAGACTGTTGTTCCAAAATGATGCGTATGTCTTCCAACACAATTTTTAAAGGACTTTTAAAAATAAAACAGAGCAATATCTCAAAACACACTTATAAAGTAACTTCTCCATGTCATCTCACTGGACAGGATCTAGCTCAAGCCAGATCCAGAGATGGTAAGGAAGATAACTAATATTGGATGAAGTTCTCTTGGGATTAACTGTTTGTCACTGTCACAAGTTGAGTTCTCTAGGAAGTTTTGCTTGCAGAATGTTTAATAAGGAGCTTCTTGAGACCAAATCTGTTCAGAGGAAAGAAGCAGGATTGGGTAGAGGGAGAGGTCAAGCTACCTGCAGGCCCAACAGCTGCCTCAGTAGACCCCACAGGAAGCTCTGGAGCTAATATGTCTATCAACATTGCCTGCCGGTTTATACTCTGGCCTTGGTCAGTCATTGGATGTGAGCTACCCCAGGAAGGGTTGGGGCCTGCAGCTTCAACAGAGAAAGGGGGGAGTCGCTGAAGGGGCTGAGAGCATTTTCAGCTACTGAGTAATAGTCTTTCACCGAACGGGGATCTGGGCAGTGAGCTTCTGTGTCCATCTCAGTCACCAACACGACCTAAGCTGAAAGGTATGCTGGGAGCTCCCTTTGGGCAGAGGAAGCCAGATGAAGTTAACATATGGTGGGACTAGGGAAGCTACCAAGACTATGGATTGCCTCCCTTTGAGAAGGTTGGGTTTAGTCTCCAGAGCAGGCATTGGTGAAGGGATGCTGTGGAGAAATTATCCTGCCTAGTACAGTTGAGAAAGACTTCTCAGAGGCCTCTGAACTCATACTTATAGAAACAGCATGAATTTGCCTGAAAAGGTAAGAGGAGCAAGATACAGAGGAAGCTAGCCAAGACTGGAACAGACTACAAATGAACTCCTCACCTATTCATTCAGAAGTGTCATCTAGAGGAACAGAACTATTGTCTTCTTTATTAATTGCCCCTTTTGTGTTCCAAGAGGGGAAGCAGGCTGGTGTGGTGACCATGGGCTATTTGCAAGGCATGGGAAACTCTGCCTGCCTGGAAGGCTATAAATTGGGAAATTTAGGAAAGAATCCAAGAATAGGGCAGGGTGTCAAGGTGTCATCAGCAGAGAAACAAAAGGAGAGAAGATAAAAGAGGATGCATTTGGATTCAGGAGTCAATAATGAGCCAGCAGTGAGTGTTGAATTATTCAGCCTCCTTTATTGATCCATTGATCTCTATCTGTAGGTCTTGGTTTATTCTTGGTTGGCATTTCCTGTGTCTGAGACACTGAGAAGAGAAATAGGAGAGGAGGAACTGATTTTTAATACTCAAAAAGAAAGGAGACTCAACATGATAAAGGGCATTTATGAAAAACCTATAGCAAATATCATACTCAGTGGTGAAAGACTGGAAACCTTCTCCTTAAGATCAGGAACAAGACAAGTATGCCTGCTGTTACCACGTTATTCAATATTGTACTGGAAGTTCTAGCTAGAGAAATCAAGAAAGAAACAAATAAAAGGCACCCACATTGGAAAGGAAGAATTAAATTATCCCTATTCACAGATGACATGATCCTATACAGAGAAAATCCCAAAGAATCTATAAGAAAGCTACTAGAACTAATAAACAAATTCAGCAAAGTTGTAGGATACAAAATAAACATGCAGAAGTCAATTGTGGGGAAGCGGCTGTGGCTCAATCAGTAGGGCTCCCGTTTACCATATGGGAGGCCCCGGGTTCGGTTCCCGGGGCCTCCTGGTGAAGGCAAGCCCGCCCGCACGGCGTGGTTAGCTGACCCAGTGAGCACAAGCAGCAAGGGGGGGATAAATGAATAAATAAATAAAATCTTTAAAAAAAAAAAAAAAAGAAGTCAATTGGGTTTCTATATACCAGCAATAAACTATCCGGAAAAAAAAAAAATCAAGAAAATAATTCCATTTACAACAGCATCTATAATCCCCCTCCCCCTCCCCCTCCCCCTCCTCCTCCTTCTTTTTAAAGGAGGTACCAAGGATTGAACCTGGAACCTCATACATAGGAAACAGACATTCAACCACTGAGCTACACCCACTCCCTACAATAGCATCTAAAGGAATAAAATACCTAGGAATAAATTTAAACAAGGAGGGAAAAGACTTATGTTGTTGGAACACACTGAGTTTTCTAGGTTCTTGGCTATGTAGCATAAAAGAATTTAAGAACATGCCAGTTTAGTTAGGCCAGTAAAAAGAGTTTATTGAGAAACGAGAGAAAACTACACATTCCAGATGTGGATGCAGGCGATTTCCAAGCAGAGAGGTATGCCTGGGGGT
The DNA here is from genome assembly GCA_026826555.1 of Tolypeutes matacus. NCBI lineage: Eukaryota > Metazoa > Chordata > Mammalia > Cingulata > Chlamyphoridae > Tolypeutes > Tolypeutes matacus. Next base: position 7,335,159 of record JAKSZT010054017.1, on the reverse strand, counting down.
GGGGGGGGCTGCCTTTATTAAAGTCACTCTTCCCTCCTCCCTTTTCCTAATGTAGGGGAGGGGCCTCAGCTGTTTGTTGTTCTGATTGGTCGCCTTTCCATCCTCACCTGTCTGTTCTTGGGGGACCAATGGGAGGACTGTTTGGAGTTATTTGAGGCTTTCTCTTCAGCCCAGGAGTTCCAAATGGAACATTGTGGCCAAGATCATGGCAGGGTCTTTCTGGCTTTGCCCTTACTAGTGGCCTTCCGTCAGGGGGTTTCTGGGTGGGGTCTCATAGCCATGTTCTCTGCCAGGTCTCAGCTGTGACAAGATGTCTTCTCTTGTCTTCCCTTGTCCCCTATACTAACTTGCCTCACTTATACACTAAAACTACAAAACATTGCTAAAAGAAATTAAAGAAGACCGTGTTCATGGATTGGAAGACTTAATATTGTTAAGATGTCAATATTGCCTGGAGTGATCTACAAATTCAGTACAATCCCTATCAAAATTCCAGCAGCCTTTTTTGCAGAAATGAAAAGCTGATCCTCAAATTAATATGGAATTGCAAGGGGCCCCAAATAGTCCAAAACAGTCTTGAAGAACAACAAAGTTGGAGGAATCACATATTTTGACTTCAAAGAAACAAAAAACAATTATCACAATTATCACAAAACTACAGTAGTTAAAACAGTGTGATACTGGCATAAGGATAGGTATACAGACAAATTGGACAAAATTGAGAATACAGAGTTAAATCCACATGTACATGGGCAGTTGATTTTTGACATTTGTCCATTCAATGGGGAAGTAATGGTCTCTTCAATAAATGATGCTGGGACAATTGGAAATCTACATGCAAAAGAATGAATGTGAACCCCTACCTTTCACCATATACAAAAATTAATTAAAAATGGATCAATGACCTAAATATAAGAACTAATACTATAAAACTCTTACAAGAAAACATAGGGAAATATCTTCAGGGCCTTCTACTAAGCAATGGATTTTTAGATTTTATACCAAAGCACAGGCAACAAAAGAAAAATAGATAATTTAGACTTCATCAAAATTTAAAACTTTTGTGTATCAAAGGATCTTATTAAGGAAGGGAAAAGACAACCTACAGAACAGGACAAAATATTTGGAAACCATAATCTAATAAGGGCTTAATATCCAGAATAGATAAAGAACTCTTACAACTCAACAGCAAAAGGCAAACAACCCAATTAAAAAAGGGCCAAGGATTTGAATAGACTTTTCCCCAAAGAAGATCTTTAAATGGTCTAAGCACATGAAAAGATGCTCAACATCCTTAGCCATTAGAGAACTGCAAATTAAAACTACAATGAGGGAGCCAATATGGTTCAGTAGTTGAATGCTGGCTTCCCACATATGAAGTCCTGGGTTCAATACCCGGCTCTGGTACCTCAAAATAAACAAACAAACAAACAAACAAACAAACAAACAAACTACAATAAGATACCACTTCTCCCCACCCACTAGGGTGGCTATTATTTAAAAAACTCGGCATTTAGGCCACACCTAGATCAAAATGGTGAAGTGAGAGGCTTCAAGTCTCCATCCCTCTGCAGAAGTTTTGAACAACGAGCAAGAATTGGCAGAAACATCATTCTCAAAGCTCCAGAAAATAGTTAAAGGACTGCAGTAACAGGGTGAGCCCCAAACCAAGAAAAAAGCCTCTTAAGAGCTACAGGATCATCTAGCCCCCTGGCTGGCCCCCACCCCCATTCCCCACTAGCTTGTCACAGGCTGTGCTTCCAGCACAGATCCCTGGTCCCAGTTCTAGAAAAAGAGTTACCCTTGTGCACATACTGAGAGCATGTGTGTCTGGTCTAATCTGTCTGGTGGTGGCCTGAGGGACTTGCCATCCCAGAACTTGTCCTGCATGTAGAAGGCAGCTCCCTGAGCACTACTACAGAACACTGTGGGAGAGCAGTCAAGTCATGCTGCCTAGGGAAGGGGATTGCTTGTTGTAGGACATACAGTGCAGTGCCTAGGACCATGAGGAAACTGTTTCCTAGAGAAGAGGGGACATTCGGAAATGTGTAAATGGAGGAATTCCTAGAGCCATATGGGCGTTTACAGAAAGGATCAGGGAGGCCCCTATGTTTTGGCCTCAAGCTATTCTCCAAACTCATTATACAGATAAGCCCTGAAGAAGAGCACTCAAGCAGGTCAATCTGTAAAAGACTAGGCAGGGTGCTTTCTTTTTTCCCTTTTCCATTTTCTCTTTTTTGTTAGATCCTAGCATTCAAGGAAAGCTCTGTCATAACACAAGCTGGATAGAACCTTAAGGAACAGACGTCTGCCCCAGAATTTAAATTTCAACAACAACACATTAAAATATCAAAATATCCAGGTTTCAATAGAAGGTTGCAAAACATACAAAGAAATTAGAAGCAATAGCCCAGGCAAAGGAGAAGATTAAAGCATTAGAATCTGTCAATGAAGAGAATCAGACCTGAGACAGAAAAAAGAGAAAGACTTTTAAAAAATGCTCCTAAATATACTCAAAGAGACAAAGGAAAACATAGACAAAGAATGGAAAGTAATCAGGAACTCAACAGGTGAACACAAAAGAATATTAATAATGCAAATATTCTCGCTGTCCTGATTTTGTGATAATCAGGGTAGGTTAAACATTCGCTATATTAGAAACCATGCTGTGTCCCCAAACCTAGTTTTTCTCCCTAGGTCTGGTTTTTAGAATGCTGGTGATAAACTAAGCCTGATTTATTATATGACCATCCTGTATGGGAAATGACTGTAACTCTAGGTATCTTTGGTCAACCTTAAGAGATATAGCAGGGGGACGGATGTGGCTTGGGTGGTTGGGTGTCCGTCTCCCATACAGAGGGACATGGGTTTGATCCCCGGGACCTCCCGGTAAAAATTTAAAAAAAGAAAAATATAGAAGGCGCATGGGCCACCAGGCCCCATGCACAGGTGCACTGCCAGGCCCCGAGAGCAAGCAGGTGAGCCACCAGTCCCCGCAAGCCACACAGCAAGATGATGATGTAACTGGAGAGTGACACAAGGGAGAGCCAAGAGGAGACGCACTGAAAAACCAGGAATTAAGGTGGCGCAGGCGGTAGGACGCATTTCTCCCACATCGGAGATTCCGATGATCGAATCCCAGTGAAGACAGGAGGAGAAGAGAGGGCAGGAAATGGACACAGAGAGTTGCCCAGCGAACGGACACAGAAACAGAAAAAAATGGGGGTGTGGTGATTTAAAAATGGATAAAATAAAATAAATAAATAAATAAATCCTTAAAAAAATGTATAGGGGAGGAAGATACAGACTATAGTTAGTAGTAATACTTTGATCATGCTCTTTCATGATTTGTTAACAAATGTTTCACAACAATGCAGGGTGTTTGTGGGGGGGGTGTGTGGGAGCCCTGTATGATGTTATGCATGTTTGTTTTGTAAGTTCACGATGTTTACTGAACACTTATAGTTTATGTATGTTCATATATGAATGATATACTTCAATAAATTGTTTTTTTTAAAAAAGAATATCAATAGAGAGATGGAAGTTATGAAAAGGAACCAAAAAGACCTGATGACCACAGTAACAGAAATTAAAAAGTCTCTAGAGAGGTTCAACAGCAGTTTGGAGCTGGCAGAAGAAAGAATCAGTGAACTTGAAGACAAGGCAATTGAAATCATTCTGTCTGAGGAACAGAAAGAACAAAGAATGAAGTACATTGAACAGAACCTGAGGAACATGTGGAACACCATCAAGCATGCTAATATATGCCTAGTGGGAATCCCCAACAAAAGAAGAAAGAGAAAAAGGGGCAGAGAAAATATTCAAAGAAATAATGGCTGAAATCTTCCAAAATTTAACAAAAGCCATGAATATACGTATCCAAGACACTTAACAAACTGCAAAACTGGACAACCCAAATGGATCCATGCCACAGCGTTATAATCAAACTGTCAAATGCCAAAGATAAAGAGAGAATTCTGAAAGCTGCAAGGGAGAAGCAATGTGTCACATACAAGAGAGCCTCAATAAGATAAAGTGCTGATTTCTCATCGGAAACCATGGAGGCAAGAAGGCAATGGCAAGACATATTTAAAGTGCTGAAAGCAAAAAATCGCCAACCAAAAAATCTTTATCAGGCAAAACGGTCTTTCAAAAATGAAGGAGAGGTTAAGACATTACCAGATAGACAAAAGATAAGGGAGTTTGCCACCACTAGACTGGCCCTACAAGAGAAGCTAAAGATAATCCTGCAGGTTGAAAGGAAAGGACAACAGACAATAGATCAAAGCTGTATAAAGAAATAAAGGGAAGCGGCTGTGGCTCAATCAGTAGGGCTCCCGTTTACCATATGGGAGGCCCCGGGTTCGGTTCCCGGGGCCTCCTGGTGAAGGCAAGCCCGCACGCACGGCGTGGTTGGCTGACCCAGCGAGCACAGGCAGCAGGGGGGGGATAAATGAATAAATAAATAAATAAATCTTTAAAAAAAAAAATAAAAATAAAAAAAAATAAAGAAATAAAGATCTCCAGTGAGGGTAATGACATGGGTAAATAAAAATGCCAGTACTATTGTAAATTTGGTTTGTAACTCCACATTTTACTTCCCATAGGATCTAAAAGGCAAATGTATAAAATGTAATGATAAATCAGTGTTTTTGGACTCATAATGTATAAACGTAATATGTGACAAGAACTAGATAAAGTGGGGGGGCAGGGGATATAGGAACATAGTTTGTGTATGTTACTGAAGTTAAGTTGGTTTCAAAGCAAACAAGAGTGTTATAGATTTAGGATATTAAATTTATGTACCATGGTAACTAAAAAGAAAATATTGGAGAATAGGCAAGCTCATAGAGACAGAAATTAAGAGTACTGGTTGCCAGGGATGGGGGCACAGGGAATGGGGAGTTAATGCATAATGGGTGTAGGGTTTCTGGTTTGAAGAGATGGGAAAATTTTAGTAATGGAAGGTGGTGAGGGTACCACAATATGGTGAATGAATTAATCCCCTTCAATGGTATGCTTAGGAGTTGATGAGATGGGAAAGTTTATGTTATATATATGTTTTCACCATTAAAAAAGAAAAAGAAAAGAAAGAGCAGCTAACATACAGTGACAATTAAATGCAATACATTATCCTAAACAGGATCTAGCAAGGGAGGAGGAAAAGCTCTAATGGATATTATTGAGTCAAATGAAAAAAGTTGGACTATAGATTGTAATCTTTACATCAATGTTAAATTTCTCGAACTTGATAACTGCACTTAAGTGGTTACATAAGTGAATATCCTTATTGTTAGGTATTGTACATGGCAGTATTAAGTATTCAAGGAGCATGTTGTCTACAACCTACATTCAAGTGTTCAGAAAATGGATGGGTAGATATATAGATAGATGGATTATAGAATGATATGGCATATGTGGCAAAATATTAAAATTGATGGATCTGGGTATGTGAGGTAGTAGGGATATGTTGGAGTTCTGTGTATGGCGCTTGTATTATTTTGTAAGTTTGAAAGTATTTCAAAGTTAAAAAAAAATTTTTTTTAAATGAAAATAACAAATGTTAATGAGGATGCAGAGAAATAGGAACCCCCATAAATTGTTTGTGAAAATGTAAAATGGTGCAGCTGCTGTGGAAGACAGTTTGGCAGTTCCTCAGGAAGGTAAACATTGAATTATCAAAAGACCTGGGAATTTCAGTCCTAGCTATATACCTCAAAGAATTGAAAGCAGGGATTCAGATATTTGTACATCAGTGTCCATTTCAGTATTATTCACAATAGCGATAATGTGGAAGCAACCCAAGTGTCCAACAACAGATGACTGGATAAACAAACTGTAGTATAACTATACAATAGAATATCATTCAGTAGTAAAAAGAAATAAAGTGCTGGTACATGCTACAACATTGATGAACCTTCAAGACATAACATTGAATGAAATAAGCCAGACACAGAAGGACAAATATTGTGTGATTTCTCTTACATGAAATATTTAAAATAAGCAAATTCATAAAGATAGAAAGCAGAAGAGTGGTTACCAGGGTTAGGAGGTGGGGGAATGAGGAGTTAGCACTAAATGAATAATATGAGTTTTGGTTTGGGATGATGAAAATTGTCTGGAAATAGTGGTGAAAATTCATAGTATTGTTGATGTACTTAATGTTAAAGAATTGTTCCCTTAAAATGGTTAAAATGATTTTTATATTTTTGTCTATTTTTCCAAAATTACAAATAAATAAATAAATATTTTTTTAAGTGGGGAAAAAAAAGAGAATAGAGAGAGAGGAGAAGCAGTGCCAAAGACAAATTTTTTTTTTTTTTTTTTTTAAAGATTTTATTCATTTATTCATCTATTCCCCCCCCCGCTGCCAGTGCTCGCTGGGTCAGCCAACCGCGCCGCACGGGCGGGCCCACCCCCACCAGGAGGCCCCGGGAACCGAACCCCGGGCCTCCCACATGGCAAACGGGAGCCCCACTGATTGAGCCACAGCCGCCTCCCCCAAAGACAAATTTCACAGCACTTGTCAGGGACTTTAAAATGCCCATATCTTTTTTTTTTTTTAACTTTATTTTGTACATTTAATAATTGAAAACATAAGCAATTAAAAACTAAAAAGTAAACACAGATGATAAATATATACATTTCTCAATTAAATGTAATGGATACATGTAAATTTTTTTGTTGTTGTTTTGTTTTTTGTTTGTTTTTTTTGTTTTTCTGTGTGTGTGAATCAAACAATATATTACACAATATATTTGGTTCATAGTAATGCATTCATACAGTATTTGTCCTTTTGTGTCTGGCTTGCTTCACTCAACATAATGTCCTCCAGATTCATCCATGTTGCCATATGCTTTATGACTTCATTTCTTCTTACAGCTGCATAATATTCCATCGTGTGAATAGACCACAGTTTGTTTATCCATTCATCTGTTGATGGACACCTGGGTTGTTTCCAACTTTTGGCAATGATGAATAATGTGGCTATGAACATCGGTGTGCAGATGTCTGTTCGTGTCACTGCTCTCAGTTCTTCTGGGTATATACCCAGTAGTGGTATTGCAGGGTCACATGGCAAGTCTATATTCAACTTCTTTAGGAACTGCCAAACAGTCCTCCATAGTGGTTGTACCATCCTGCATTCCCACTAACAGTGAAGAACTGTTCCTATCTCTCCACATCCTCTCCAACACTTGTAGTTCTCTGTCTTTTTAATAGTGGCCATTCTGATAGGTGTGAAATGATATCTCATTGTAGTTTTGATTTGCATTTCCCTAATCATGAGTGATGTTGAGCATTTCTTCATGTGTTTTTTTGCCATTTGTATTTCTTCTTCAGAGAAATGTCTACTCAAGTCTTTGGCCCATTTTTTAATTGGGTCATTTGTCTTTTTATTGTTGAGTTGTAACATCTCTTTATATATCCTGGATATTAAACCCTTATAAGATACGTGATTTCCAAATATTTTTTCCCATTGAGTCGGCTGCCTTTTCACCCTTCTGACAAAGTCCTGTGAGGTGCAAAAGTGTTGAATTTTGAGGAGGTCCCATTTATCTAATTTTTCTTTTGTTGCACGTGCTTTGGGTGTGAAGTCCAAGAAACCACCACCTACTACAAGGTCTTGAAGATGTTTCCCTACATTTTCTTCTAGTAGTTTTATGGTCCTGGCTTTTATATTTAGATCTTTGATCCATTTTGAGTTGATTCTTGTATAGGGGGTGAGATAGGGGTCCTCTTTCATTCTTTTGGTTATAGATATCCAGTTCTCCCAACACCATTTGTTGAAGAGACTGTTTATTCCCATCAGCGTGGGCTTGGTAGGTTTGTCAAAAACCAGTTGACTGTATAGGTGAGGGTTTATTTCTGGATTCTCAATTCTATTCCACTGATCGATATGTCTATCTTTATGCCAGTACCATGCTGTTTTGACCACTGTAGCTTTGTAATATGTTTCAAGGTCTGGCAGTGAAATTCCTCCCACATTGCTCTTCTTTTTTAGAATACTTTTGGCTATTCGGGTGCACTTACCCTTCCAGATGAATTTGGTAATTGCCTTCTCTAATTCTGTAAAGTAAGCTGTTGGGATTTTGATTGGTATTGCATTGAATCTATAAATCAGTTTGGGCAAGATTGACATCTTCACGATATTTATTCTTCCAATCCATGAACACGGAATGTCTTTCCATTTGTTTAGGTCTTTTTAAATTTCTTTTAGCATTGTTTTGTAGTTTTCTGCATATAGGTCCTGTACTTCCTTGGTTAAATTAACTCCTAGGTATTTGAGTCTTTTTGTTGCTATTGAAAATGGAATTTTCTTCCTGATTTCCGCCTCAGATTGTTCAGTACTAGTGTACAAAAGCATTACTGATCTTTGCATGTTGATCTTGTATCCTGCCACTTTGCTGAACTCATTTATTAGTTCAAGTAGCTTTGTTGTGGATACTTCAGAATTTTCTAAATACAGGATCATGTCATCCGCAAACAGTGAGAGTTTTACTTCCTCTTTTCCTATTTGGATGCCTTTAATTTTTTTGTCTTGTCTAATTGCCCTAGCTAGAACTTCTAGTACAATGTTGAATAACAATGGTGACAGTGGGCATCCTTGTCTTGTTCCTGATCTTAGGGGGAAAGCTTTCAACCTTTCCCCATGGAGTATGATGTTGGCTGTGGGTTTTTCATATATGCCTTTTATCATATTGAGGAATTTTCCTTTTATTCCTATCTTTTGAAGTATTTTTTATCAAAAAAGGATGTTGGATTTTGTCGAATGCCTTTTCTGCATCTATTGAGATGATCATGTGGTTTTTTTCCTTCAACTTGTTAATGTGGTGTATTACATTGATTGATTTTCTTATGTTGAACCAGCCTTGCATACCAGGAATAAATCCCACTTGGTCGTGATGTATAAGTCTTTTGATATGCTGTTGGATTCGATTTGCAAGTATTTTGTTGAGAATTTTTGCATCTATGTTCATGAGAGAGATTGGTCTGTAATTTTCTTTTCTTGTGGAATCTTTATCTGGCTTTGGTATTAGGGTGATGTTGGCTTCATAAAATGTGTTGGGTAATTTTCCCTCCTCCTCAATTTTTTGGAAGAGTTTAAACAGGATTGGTGTTAATTCTTTTAGAAATGCTTGGTAGAACTCACCTGTGAAGCCATCTGGTCCTGGACTTTTCTTTGGTGGGAGATTTTTGATGTCGGATTCAATCTCCTTAATTGTGATTGGTTTGTTAAGTTCTCGTATTTCTTGTTGTGTCAGTGTAGGTTGGTTATGAGTTTCTAGAAATTTGTTCATTTCATCCAGGTTGTCTAGTTTGTTGGCATATAGTTTCTCATAATATCCTCTTATGATTCTTTTTATTTCTGTGAGGTCATTTGTAATTTCCCCCCTTTCATTTCTGATTGTATTTATTTGCATCTTCTCTCTTTTATTCTTTGTTAGTCTAGCGAGGGTTTGTCAATCTTACTGATCTTCTCAAAGAACCAGCTTTTGGTTTTGTTGATTTTCTCTATGGCTTTTTTGTTCTCATTTTCTTTTCTTTTTTTTTTTTTACAGAATAAGGAGCCAATGCAATGGCTAGTCTTTATTCGAACAAAGAAAACTTTACAGTGCATTCTGAATGCATTGGTTCAGGGGCTCATCAGTGGCTCAACTGGTGAGGCACCAGCTTGTAATGGGTTCCACAGCTAGGGCATCGCTGGGCCTCACCTTTGTGCAGCCAGAACCAAATGACAGCACTGTTGTCCTCTTCACAGATGCAGCCCACTATTCGCTTGTTGGTGATGGAGGGGACTAAATTAGGGTCTTCCTTGGTGCCTGCAGCTGCTTTGGGGGGCAGTATATTATATGGGTCCAGTCCTTTCCGTGCAGCCATCATGACCTCCCTCTCCAGCCCTGTTGCCTGCTCATCAGTAGGAACACCACCTCAAGACGCCATGGACCGCACGGCGACCTCGCCACCAGGGCCCTGGGCCCGCAGGGCCTGCACGGCCAGCGATCCAGCTCCGCAAAGTAACCTTGACGCCATCACGCCACAGGCAAGAAGCAACACTCTGTTCTCATTTTCATTTATTTCCGCTCTAATCTTTATTATTTCTTTCCTTCTTTTTGCTTTGGGATTGGTTTGCTGTTCTTTCTCTAGTTTCTCAAGTTGTTCAGTTAAATCTTTGAGTTTAGCTCTTTCTTGTTTCTTAATATAGGCATTTAGGGCTATAAATTTCCCTCTCAAGACTGCCTTCGCTGTATCCCATAAGTTTTGATATATTGTATTCTCATTTTCATTTGTCTCAATATATTTACTGATTTCACTTGCAATTTCTTCTTTGACCCACTAAATATTTAGGAGTGTGTTGTTCAGTCTCCACACATTTGCAAATTTACTTTTTTCCAGTCTGTTATTGATTTCTAGTTTCATTCCATTATGATCTGAGAAGGTGCTTTGTATAATTTTAATCTTTTTATATTTATTGAGAGCTGTATTGTGACCTAACATGTGGTCTATCCTGGAGAAAGATCCATGGGCACTTGAGAAGAATGTATAATCCGCTGAGTTTGGATGCAGTGTTCTGTATATGTCTGTTAGGTCTAACTTGTTTATCATATTGTTCAAGTTCTCTGTTTCTTTGTTGATCTTCTGTCTAGTTGGTCTATCTAATGATGTGAGAGGGGTGTTGAAGTCTCCGACGATTATTGTAGAAATGTCTATTTCTCCCTTCAGTTTTGCCAGAGTTTGTCTCATATATTTTGGGGCACCCTAGTTAAGTGCGTAGATATTTATGACTGTTATATCTTCCTGGAGGATCGTCCCTTTTATTAATATATAATGGCCTTCCGCATCTCTTATCACTTTTTCGCATTTGAAGTCTGTTTTGTCTGATATTAGTCTAGCTACCCCTGCTCTTTTCTGTTTACTATTCGCATGGAGTATCTTTTTCCTACCTTTTACTTTCAGCCGGCTTGTATCCTTGTGTCTGAGGTGAGTTTCTTGTAAGCAGCATATGGATGGCTCGTGTTTTTTTATCCATTCTGTCAGCCTGTATCTTTTTTTTTTTTTTTTTTTGAAGATTTTATTTATTTATTCATTTATCCCCCCCTGCTGCTTGTGCTCGCCGGGCCAGCCAACCACGCCGCGCGGGCGGGCCCGCCCTCACCAGGAGGCCCCGGGAACCAAACCCAGGGCCCCCCACATGGCAAACGGGAGCCCCACCGATTGAGCCACAGCCGCTTCCCTAGCCTGTATCTTTTGATTGGGGAATCTAATCCATTCATATTCAATAATATTACTGAAAATGCACTATTTATTTCCTCCATTTTATTCTTTGGTTTTCATATGTCATCTTATTTTTTTCTTTCTTTTTACTCTTTTGGTTATCCTTTCTGCTTTTCTTTCTTCTATACTCTCCTCCAAGCCTCTCTCTCCTGTCTTTTTCTTTCAGGTTCTAAGGCTTCTTTTAATATTTCCTGCAAAGGTGGATTCTTTTTTGCAAACTCTCTTAGTTTCTGTTTGTTTGTGAATACTTTATATTCACCTTCATATTTGAAGGACAGTTTTGCTGTATAAAGAATTCTCGGCTGGCAGTTTTTCTCTTTCAGTTTCCTAATTGTATCATACCACTGTCTTCTTGCCTCCATGGTTTCTGCAGAGAAATCTGCACAAAGTCTTACTGGACGTCCTTTGTACGTGATCGTTTGCTTCTCTCTTGCTGCTCTGAGCATTTTCTCTTTATCTTTTACATTTGACATTCTGAATAATATGTGTCTTGGCATAGGTCTATTTGGATTTATTCTTATTGGGGTACGGTGTGCTTCTTGGACATGAAAGTTCATTTCTTTCGTGAGAGTTGGGAAATTTTCAGCTATTATTTCCTCAAATACTCTTTCTGCCCCTTTTCCTTTCTCTTCTCCTTCTGGAACTCCAATGACACGTATGTTCTTGCGTTTTGTGTTGTGATTCAACTCTCTGAGCCCCTGCTCAATTTTTTCCATTCTTTTCTCTCTCTGTTCTTTTCTCTCTTCAATTTTAGCTGCTCTGTCTTCAGTATCACTTATTCTTTCTTCTATCATTTCGAGTCTGCTGTTGTTTGCTTCAAATGTATTTTTGACTTCACCTATTGTGTCTTTCATTCCCATGAACCCCGTTACTTTTCTGCTCATGATTTCAAATTCTTCTTTACGTTCGCGTAATGACTTCTTGATGTCATTGATCTCTTTAACTATATTCCCTTTCATCTCATTAATTTGATTTTGGAAATGTGTGCTCATCTCACTGATTAGTTCTCTCAAATTCTGCATCTCCTCTGGGACTTTGCTGTATTCCTTTTCTTGGGCCATGTCTTCTATTTTCTTAGTATGGCCCGTAATTTTTTGTTGGTGCTTAGGCATCTGGTTAGTTTGTATTTTACTTAGATGCTCTATCTCTTTCTCTTTTATGGGGTTTTAGTGGCAGGAGGCTATGAGTTACCACCGCTCTTTGATTTTTGGCTCAACCTTGATTGTTAGGATTGTTCTGCTGGTTGCTCAAAACTGGGCACTGGACCCAGTAATTGGTTGTAGAGTCGTTTCCTAAGGCCTTGGGCATGGAGGCTATAGAGGACAGGAAAAGACTCTCTTACTTATTAATTTTCTTATGTGTACTTCCTTTGTCTGCCAGGAGATGGCGCTTGTTGGCTGCTCTCAATTAAATGCCTGCTCGGAGCGTATTTGTTGTGACACAGACCAGATCAATGTGATAGAGCTTCCTGTTTGGGGGCTAGGAGCCCTGTGATTCAAACTTTCTGAGACAGTTCTCCAGACTTCTCTCGTAGCGCCCCCCTTTTCCCAGCTAGGAAATATTTCCACTCCCTTCTGAATCCTCAACAATCAGTCCCTGTTAGTAGAGGATGAGATTGGGAGGTTTGTATATCTTTAGCCCCTTGTAGGCTCCAAGGCAAACAATGGCGCAGCCCCACCAAGCCTGGAAGGGCTCTCGGGACAGGGCAGACCAAACCTGGGAGTCAAAAGCAGGGTCAGCCCCAGGCTCTCTCTCCCCTCTCCCGTAGTGTCCTCAACAATAGTCCAGGCTAGAAGAGAGGGAGATTGTGAGGGTCAGATTTCTCCACTCCTTTCTAAGATCCCAGGCCCAAATTTCAGGTCAGAACCTGAGTCAGCCTAAGGCTGTGTCCCTCTCTCTCCCCTTTCCGGGAGTGGCAGATCCCTGAAGCCCCCTTTGTCTGTGGTCGCAGGCCCAGGGGCCGGAGAATTCTGAAGAGTGTGGGGGAGGGTGTTGGCAGCAGCAGAAGCTGCTACTTGCAACTCACAGTTCTGTAGTCGCGATTTCCCTCTTCTGTCCCTCTCTCCTCTGGGTGGTGTGCAGCCTTCACCTGCTGACCTAAACCCTAGAAGATCTTTTTTGGGGCTGTTTCAGCTTGTCCTCTAGCTATTTTTCTGGAGAAGAGATTCCCGTGTCTTAATGGTCCGCCATCTTCCCGGAAGTCCCCTGCCCATATCTTTTGACCTAGTGAAAATACATCTGGAAATGATCCTAAAAATACTATCCAGAACTTTTCAGAAAAATCCTTAAGCACCATGATGTTCACAGCAGCCTTATTTGTAACAATGAATAATAGAAAACAACCTAAATGTCCCACAAGGAGGGATCGGCCAAGTAATGGTGGAATTGCAAGATACCATAAGGTGTTTTAAATTAAAACATAGGAAAATTCTTGTGCCATAAGATTAGGTAATAACAGAACACTCAAAACAGTACATATAGCATGCCATAACTACATGAAAAAATTAGTGGATGGAAGAGACCAAAGGAAATATATTAAAATGTTAGCAGGGATTGTTTTGAGGTGGTGGGACTCCTTTCTTCTTTCCTGTATTCTCTAAATTTCCTCTCCCCCACCAAAAAATGCACTAGTTTTAGAATTTTTTTTTTTTTTTTTTTTAATTTTAAAGAGTGGGGGAGAGATGCTCATATGAAGGCTGCACAGTGGTAAAATGCTCACAGGTTAGGTGGAAGCCAAACCCTCCCAGGGGCCAGGTTGCTGCTGGGTTCTGGGTTGCTGACCATTTCCCTTGTGAGCTCATGAAGCTGAATGTGATAGATGAAGGGATGCTGTAGGGCTGAGGGGATGCTATGGGGCAGTCATTCTGCTGAGGACAATTAGAGGCCTTTAGATACAGAAGAAAAAATGTGAGTTTGCCCAACAGAGAAAGGGGAGAAAGACATGCTAGATCAAGGGTACAGCAAGAGCAAAGGTACAGAGGCCTGTAGGAAATGCAAACCGGCCGATGTGGCTGCAATGCATGGTTCATGGAGAGAAATGATGAGAGATGGAATTGGAAAGGGAAGTAAGGATTATCAGGGGGGTCTTGAATATCCTGTTGAGAGCCTTTGTCTTTCTGCCATAAGGCAAAGGGGAGACTCGGGGGAGAAGAATGTCTCAAGCAGAACGGTACTGTGGGAAACGGCTGTGGCTCAAGCAATTGGGCTCCCTTCTACCATATAGGAGGTCCAGGGTTCAATTTCCGGGACCTCCTGGTGAAAGGTGAGCTGGCCTGCAGGCTGAGCTGGCCCACGTGGAGAGCTGGCACAGCAAGATGACGCAACAAAAAGAGACACAGAGGAGAGACAATAAGAGATGCAGCAAACCAGGGAGTGGAGGTGGTGCAGGAGATAGAGCACCTCTCTTCCATTCTGGAAGGTCCTAGGTCCCAGAGAGGACAAGCAGACACAGAAAGCAGACAGGGAGTGCAAAACAATGGGCCGGGGAGGGGGGTGGGGAGCAATAAATAAATAAATCTTAAAAAAAAAAAAAATAATGGTACTATACTTAGAGCTCAGCAGCTGCCATTCTCTGGCCCTTGCCTGCTTTCCATTTCCCACCATAAACATGGAGAGAAGGGGAGAGAAAGGGGAGCAGTACAAAGCAGTCCTCTAAGTCAGTAAGCCAGGCCTCCTGACCCCAGCCTGGCCCTCTTCCCACCACACCAGACTTGGTCCCATCCCCAGACACCCAGACAAACCCCTCCCCTACCCCCATGACAAAGAGGCTCATTTGGAGCCTAGGCAAGATCTGCAAATGTCAAACTTGTAATTACAAGGATGAAATCATCTGGTTCCTTTTACTTTTAAGCAAACGGGTTTATTGATCCCAACCCTGAAGAAATGCTATTCTGGGGAACTTGCTCCTTTCTGCTTTCCTCTCCTTATGGGATGACTGAGCTGGTGAGGAAGGGCTGCAGGGGACCTGGAGAGGGGGAGGACCCCCTGGGAGGGGAAATTCTTTAGAGTCCAAAGGTGAATTTTATAGCATGTGTCTCAAAAAAAATTTTTTTTTTTTTGTTTAGGACCCAGGAAACTGCTCACTAAGGCAGATAACATTCTAATCCTGAATTTAGACCTGTCTCCTTCAAAACACTAGAAGCTGGTGGAGCCAGGGCTTTAGGTACTGCCAGTCACTAATTTCCTTCCTCTCCCACCCCTCTCAAGTCTCAATTGTGGCTTCAGATCCTATTTCAGCTTCAAGATGGTACAATATTTCCTCAGTAACTGAAGAGAAAGTGTTTTCTTAGGGAAAAAAAATGCGCTAGAGACACAGGGGCCCCCACACTCTCTGTGAAGAGGCAGGTTGCGGTGGCTGCTGGCAGCAAGACTGGATAACACCATTCTTTTTACTGGATCTGGGGAGACAGGACATCTAGGCCTTGATATTCCAAGTCGAGGGGGGACAAACAGTTGGACTCAGAGAGGGGATGCACATTGGCCATAAGGCCTCTTCATTCAACTTTTTGGGGAACCTATGGGAGCAGGGTAGAGTGCTCCAGGAGGAACAATCCCGGCTCAGCTCTCCGTGAGCTATTGGTTCAGTTAGGGAGATAGGCAGGATTTTTGGCATCTCCACCAGCAGACGTCTTACAGTGGAACGGTTAAGAGTATGATCCTGGGGTCAGACAGACCTGATTCACTTGCCAGCTCTGCTATGTACTAGTTGGGCAGCCCTGAAACAAGTGACTCAGCCTCTTTGAGCCCATTTCCTCATCTGTGGAATAGGGTTGTGGTAAGGAATAAATGAATATGCTGATACTTAGCCATACTGTCATTTCTAATGGGTCAGGATCTTCTCACTGCCTGTGACAGTTTGAAGTTCTTTTATCAATCCCCAAAAGAAAAAGATTATGTTTTTGAACTAATCCATTCATGTGGTTGTGAGACACTTTTGATTGGATGACATTAGTAAAGTGTGACTCAAGTTGAGTCTCTGCCTTCTTTCTGAGTCTGATATAAACAGAGACACAGAGAGAGAAAGAGACAGAGGAAAAGGAAGCTGCCATATTTGACCCCTGCAATGAGAGAGAAAGGACTTCAGTTTTGCCCACAGCTGGGCTGCAAGGAAAGAAGACCTTGAGAGGCTCAAAGAGCTGAGGCCCTAGGAGAGATGAGCCATATGACTGATAGCTTACAGCTGAACTATGGGAGAAAGTCAAGCAGCCAAGACTGAGAGAGGAGACCCGGGAAAGAGACAAGCCTGGTTACTCACAGAGGCACTCTGGGAGTTGGGCTCCTCTATAGTGAGCCTGGAGGGGAAGGCAGAGACCTAGGCAGAGATCACCTGCCATCTTGTTTTACTACATGGCAGCTGACTTTGGTGAGAAAGCATCTCTACTGGAGCCTTGATTTGGACATTTTGCAGCCTTGGAACTGTAAGCTTTTACCCAAATAAATTTCCCATTATAAAATCCAGCCCATTTCTGGTACTTTGCATTGGCAGCCCTGTGGCAAACTATAACACTACCCTACAGTCACTTATTGAACTGTCTCACTTTCCTCACCTGTTAGATGAGGGCAGGAAGGCCTGCTTTAGAAGGTGATTATATGAATTAACTCAGACTAGGGTCAAAAAAATTCAGAGCTTCACAGTTGGGCCAGACAATTGAGGATTCCCCACACCCTACTCAGCATTATTGTGAATTTACTGACCACCTACTCAAAGTCATCCTGGGGATCCTGCAGAAGCTATTGCTCAGCCAGGAGGGCAGTTCAGAGGAGGCCCTGGGGTGGCTGACTCCTTAGAAAAGAATGACTCCAAGAAGTGTGGCTTCAGATAATTCAGTATGTTTTTTCATTTTTTTTGTTTTTTTAAATTATGGTAACATGTACAACACAAAATTTCCCATTTTAACCACTTTCATATGTCTAATTCAGTGATATTAATTACACAGTATTGTGTCACCATCACCACCATCCATTGCCAAACTTTTCAATCTCAGCCAGGATTTTGTGGGGAGTGTATTTCTAGGTAGTGAGCAGATTCCCTATTGGCTTTCATCTGTGAGCTCTAGAAGAGCTGGCTCTTAACAAATCCTCCAAGTCAGGGTGCCTGGACCAATTCAAACCCAGCCAGCCAGCAGCCAACGTTGTTAGTAGCACAGAACTAAATGTACCCAACATGGGTAAAAATTTCCTTTAATTCAGTTTTCAAAATAAGTGAAAATTTTAACAACAACAACAACAAAAAGTATACTGAGGTCAGCCAAGGAAATGGCCTCCCTCAGCCTGTGGCTGTTTTCTGGTTGTTTTGGATGATTGGATACAGACAACAGCAAGAGTGGGTTCCCTTGAGGCTTGGAGTTACCAAAGGCCCTCTGCCAAGCAGGCTTTCCCACCTTTCCTTCAGGACATTGGTCCCTGGCCAGAGGCTGAGAAGAGTGACAGAGTGCTCTGTCCTGCTTTGCACTCCCACTCCTCCAGGTCCAGCTCCCTAGAATCTAGAAGGGATTTGTCTCAACCCTGATTTTTTTCCTTGTCAAAGCTCATGGTGTCTGTCTGGCCATCTAGGCTACTCTAGTGATCTTTCAACCTCAAAGAGAAAATCTACACCCATTAAGCAATAATCCCCTACTCAACCTGTAATTTACTATCTGCCTTTATGAGATCTGCTTATTCGCCATATCTCATATAAACAATATCATACAATATTTGTCTTTTGTGCCTGCTTATTTCACTCAACATGATGTCTTCAAGGTTCATGTTGTAGCATGAATCAGAACTTCATTCCTTCCTAAGGCTGGAAAACATTCCATTGTGTGTATATACGTTTTATTGAGGCCCAACTTTGAGTTCTGCCATAAACCTAGTGCCAGCTTAGGCTAAATGACTACCCTAGGCATTGTGGATCTCTTTTTTCAGGATTTGATCACACATATGGACTGGCAATGGGTCATACATAAAACTTTGTTTGTTCTATAGAAACTTACATTTATTCAGTGCCCACTCTGTGCTACATCTACATAAAGACTCTTATGCTAATACTGCCAGTTTATGAGTGTCTGCATTTTGGAAATAAGGAAACTGAGGCTTAGAGGTCCCCAAGTGGGAAGGCAGGAGCCGAGTGGGATCCCATCTGAGATCCCTATGACTCCAACAGTCGCCACCTTTCCACCATGACACGGATTCAGTTGGATTCTTTGGTCGGTTTCCCCCTTTGGTCTGCGATACGCACTACCTACACTCGTCCCCTTCGGTTTGGGGGCGCAAAGTCCTCAAAGGCTCAGGTTTCCTCGCGGTTCAGGTGGCGAACTGGGGTTACTCCGCGAGGCTGGGGAGCCCAGAAGTTCTAGACCGCCGAGGAAGGGCGGAAGAAAGAGCCCGCGCTCGCCGCTCCCCGCTCCCCGCTCCCCAGGGCCGGTCAGATCGCCACAGGGTGGTTCCAAGCTGAGCGGTCCGCGGGCGGGCCAGGGGGATGGGGTCGCGTCGCGCTAAGCGCTTGGGTTCGCCGCAGCTCCGCCGCTCCGCAAACAGGCGGGGGCGCAGCGCATGCGCGGCGCGGGCCGCGGAGTTGTGAATGGTGCGTCTTGTTTGCCAGAGTTTGGGGCGGGCGGACGCGCGAGGAGGCGGGGTGGGGCCGGCGGGGGCGGGGCGGGCGCGGGAGGTGGGCGGCGAGAGGAAGTGGCGGCGGCGGCGGCTACCGGGGGTGGCGAGAGCTGGGTCCGCGCGGGCAGCAGGCAACGGCTGAGGCGGCGGCGTGGGCTGGGCTCGAGCGGTCGGCTGTGCCTCCGGCTCCCGAGAGCGGGAGCCCACGCGGGCGGGCGGGCGCCTGAAACAAAGGGAAGCGGGAGTCAGGGCGCCGCGGGTGGGCGGTCAGTCGGTCAGCGCGGAGCCGGCCAGCGGGTGCCCGTGCAAGCCCCGAGCCCGGCCGGCTGGCGCGGCCGCAGGGCGGGAAGATGCCGCGCGTCGTGCCCGACCAGAGAAGCAAGTTCGAGAACGAGGAGTTCTTCAGGAAGCTGAGCCGCGAGTGTGAGGTGAGGTTGAGGCTGGCGGGCGGCGCGGAGGCCGCGGCGCGCCCCGAGTGGGCCCGGGCGGAGAAAAGTTTGGGCGGCGCGGCCCCCGGATGTCTCCGGCCGAGGGGCAATCTCGCCGGGCCGCGCCTGCCCGCAGACTCTGCTTGTCCTTATCGGCGTGGCGCGCGGCGGGCGGGCGCGCGGGCGGCGCCGCGGATTTGACTCCTGATTTCTGGCCGTCCCTGCCTTGCAGATTAAGTACACGGGCTTCAGGGACCGGCCCCACGAGGAGCGCCAGGCCCGCTTCCAGAACGCCTGCCGCGACGGCCGCTCGGAAATCGTAAGTCGGCGGGGCCCGGGCGCGCGGGGCAGCGAGGCGCGCGCGGTCACTTGTTGCGCGGGGCCGCCGCGGCCCAGGCCGGTTCCGGACGGCGTCGCGGCTCCCGGAACTGAGCGGGCGCCGACTCACTTCCTACTCGGGATTCAAAATGCGAAACCAGACACTGGCGGGCCGCGTCCTCGCGGGGAGACGCCTTCCCTGTGGCCCTCTGCGGGTGGGTGACGTTCCCAGACACGGTTCGGCAAACCAGTGGAACTCAAACCCCGGCCAAACTCGACGAGGAAAGCTCATCGTAAAAGGCTGTGATACCGATTTAAGGTTCGGGGCGCTTGTAGGAAGAAAACACCCATTAGGAAAAAAAGAACTGGTCTTCATTCACGGTTCTGGTTACTAAGCGAAAGTTTGTTTCTTAGAAGCTAGATTTGTTGGTAAATCTAGATGGGAAAACACATCACTCCCAGTACAGCTGAGAATAAATCTTTCTGCCAGTAATCTATTGTCCTAGTAGAGGGGGAAAAATAGCCCTTAGGGACATGCCACCTTTTTTTCCTTAGACTGTTAAGCGTCAGGAGGATCAGAAAGAAACTTAGAGACCGTTTTCAGACCTAAAACATATTCGATTTAGTACTGCAGTTACTAGAGAAACGCGGGTATGTGAAACCCACAGTTATGTTGAGCTCGAGGTCCTTTTTTTTTTTTTTTTTTTTTTAAAAAGGCTGTTTCATGCCTTCTTTCCACCAAACATGTTGAAAATAAAACCAAAGTGTCCTAGTTTCCCTCATCTTCTTTTAGTTCTTTCTGTTAGAGGTGCTGATAATGAGGGAATGGTAAGGCCAAAGAGCGGGTAGGAAGAACCTGAAGGAAAAAAAGTTGGTTATTAAAAAATAATAATAAAATTCTTTAATCTACTCTGTGACCTGAGCCCATTGTATTTGCAGAGACTTGAAGCTACAGTGCATTTTGGGTTAGCAGAAGGAAGACATGTTGGAAACATTATTCCTCCCGTCCCTTTATAAAGAATCAATTTATTTTTTATTTGAGATATAATTCACATACCATAAAACTCACCTCTTTCATTCACCCTTTTCATTTCATTACCAAATTAATTTATTTTTTAAAAATATTTTGCTTTTTAACATGGAGACTATTTAGAATTGCGTTACAGATAGATACTGGTTAAATTTATCAGAAGATCTAGGATACCTCGTCATTAATTCATGTTATGAAAGAAAATCTCCAGCATTTAGCTACTTCCAAGTTTCTGGAGTAGTTGTAATATTTATATGATTCCAATGTATAAAACAAATCGTTTTTTGGTTTTGCGCTGAGTTGTAGAAGATAAAATCATGCATTAATTGGTCCAGTCACTGTATCATCCTTTGCTTGGGTTTCCTTTTGCAAAAAGGTGGATGGAATACCTGACCAATGAATTTCCCGGAGGTGATTGATGTAAGTGTAAGAGGATGAAGTACTGTTACTATTTTTTAAAGCTGAGGTTTTTTTGAAAATTAGTTGTTTTCTGTCATATCAGACCTTACTGCATGTAATTATGAATTGGAGACATAATTTGACCCATAGTATATCTGAATTGCTGTATTATAATATTGTTATAATATTATAGCAGTGTCACAGGTTTTTGTATTTGTTTTAAGTTTCTTTCCAGGGATGAATCAGAGTAGGCCTTATCCACCCCTTCCAAATGTCTGATCCTACAAATTTTAGTAAGTTCTTAATTCTGGCAAGCATTAAAGGTTAATGAAGGTAGATTGAATTCTGTGTAAGATTTGCATTTAAGACAGCACACATTTTGTTAAAATGATGTTATTTGTGTCTGGGGAGGAATTTCTCATTTCCCTCTCTTTTTAGTTTCCCTCTTAAATTCAGTATGACCCATATTTTATTACAGGATCATTGACTCCTAGCGGGTAGAGACCATATTAATTCTGTATATATTTTGCACAGTGCATTTTTCATCAGAAGTACTTGATTATTTGAATTTAGAGGTTACTTAATTTAATGCCTGAAATTTATCTTATGACTTACGAGCAGGCTGTGGCTTCTAATTATTTGGTAGTAGAAAATAGGTTGTGGAAAATGTATTATTTTGCTTCTATTCTGATAGCAACCATATACGGTAAGAATGTACATAGTTCTCAAAAGTCTTCCCAACATGCCTCCTGTTCCAATTGCCCTGTTTTTCCTTTTTTTAAAATTCTTTTTAATTAGAATGCCTCTATAGAGTGTTGGTGAGGTTAATGAGGAGTTTATTTTGTGGTTAGATATGAAAGAATTTAAGATTTGTGTGCTCACCTCTCCTTAACTATAAAACTCACCTTATCACAGAGTGAAATAAAAGAGATTATGGGTAAGAGGTAAAATCTGTTAAGTTCTGATTTGTAGTAAGAATGTTGGAGATGTCTTCACACTAATGGTTAATAAGAGAAAATAAATATGAGTGGTAATGGTGACTATTGTGAAAGCAGTAAAAACTATATATATGTTTGTGTGTGTGTGTGTGTGTGTGTCCTGGAATTGAATGATAAAAAGTATATTGGATTGACACAAGGTGTGCTATTTTGTAATTCATGAAATTTATAAAATGTAGTCCAGCAATCTGGAAATCTTACTACAGACATTATCTCACTGTAATCTGGAAATCTGGAAATCTTACTACAGATATTATATCAGTGTAACATTTTTATTTTTTGAATAGAATTTTCCCAATTCTTATGTATGTGTAGATATCCCATCAAATAAATTTGGGAAATGCTCTTCTAGAGTGATCTGTCTTTACCATTTCTGTCTCAGAGAGGGCTCTTAATGAGATAATGAGCATAAAGTGATGAAGCAGGAAATCTCTATTGAGGTTAGCATTAAAACAAACGGTGAGGTAATAAAATTTGCAGACTATCTTTACATAGCACAGAGCTGATTTGGGGTGCACTGAAGGTGGAAGGATTTTTTAGTAGGTGAAT
This sequence comes from Tolypeutes matacus, assembly GCA_026826555.1. Lineage (NCBI taxonomy): Eukaryota > Metazoa > Chordata > Mammalia > Cingulata > Chlamyphoridae > Tolypeutes > Tolypeutes matacus. The sequence continues at coordinate 7,312,576 of JAKSZT010054017.1, read as the reverse complement.
ACTGAAGAAACATTCTTCTTGAGGGTTCTTGACAAAGGACATTGATTTATGGCTGAATCTCTTACTGATCTGCCACCATTGTGCTCTGAGAATTTCATTATTTGAATATAAAAGTTGGCTGTTTTATCAGGCTCAAAGTTATTTCTCTTATTTTATTTAGCTCTCTCTCTCTATATATAGTGCTTACTCGGTACTGTTCTAAGCATTTTACAAATATTAACTTGTGTGGAAATCAAGGCACAGATAAATTATTTGCCCTGGGTCGTTCAGCCTAGGCAGTTTGCCTCCAGAGTCTTTGCATTTTATTTGAACCAGTGGTAGTGGTGCTTTTCTTGATTTATTTAGTGTCACTTGATTGGCATTTAAACTTAGGCTAAAAGTGCGATTTTTTAAAAAGGTTGAGGTAATATTGACATTAGTTCAGTCTCTATTCATAATAAAATATTTGCCACAAGAAACACGTATCATAGTTGATTAGAAAAATGCCATCAAAGAAATCCAGAGATATAGCAATTTAGGTTGATAAATGTACTTAGAATACCAGTAATAGAAATATGAAGTATAATTTTTTACCTCTAAAGAATCTAAACTGTTAACCAACAGAGCATCTAGTGGATAGCTGAATCTCAACTGATGGAATTGCTCAAAATGTGAACCTCTTGCTTTCAGATGAATACCGTGTGCTTAGAAACAAATTACACTTCAGAGTTTTAATTAGTAAAGTAGAGCAAACAACCTCCTCTGCTTTCAGCAAAGAAGAATTTACATTTAGGTGACGAAAATGAATTATTTTAGAAAATTTTGACATATCTGTTTCTTATTTCTGGATTTCCCTTAGAAAGTAGGGCCAGTAGTCTGTCAGTTTTTTGTATGGGGAAATAAATACAGACTTAAATTGCTTAGAGGCTGCATAGCATGACACTTTATTGAAATGGTTTTAGATTGTTCTTTAGAGCTGTGCCATCCAAATCTCTTATAAACATGAGTAGGGAGGTGGCTGTGGCTCAATCAGTGGGGCTCCCGTTTGCCGTGTGGGGGGCCCCGGGTTTGGTTCCCGGGACCTCCTGGTGAGGGCGGGCCTGCCCGCACGGCGTGGTTGGCTGACCCAGTGAGCACAAGCAGCAAGGGGGGGATAAATGAATAAATAAATAAAATCTTTAAAAAAAAAAAAAAAAAAAAACATGAGTTGAACATGCTTCTCTTTTGTTATAATTGGATCTAGTTCTCCTACATTCAGTTTTAGAAAATGCATATTTTAAAAATCATCCAAGATTTTAGAGAGATAAAAAGTACTGTCACTTCACGTTTTAATGTGTAGTTTATCACAGATGAGACAGTTCCAAGTGCATTTTTTAACACAGATTTTACAATGTAGTGTTTCCTTGAGCAAAGGAGATCAGGAAAAATTAAACTGTCTCATTTATGTAACTTTAAATTGTGGTATGCTTTAAAATTCAAAATCTTTAGATCTTCAGTGATTTTCATTTTAAAAAATAAAAGTTTTTAAATGCAAAGATGGTGGCTTCTGGTTAGACATTAGTAATGCACGATCCTAACGTCAGCAGAAAAATGACCTGAAAGAAAGTATTGATTCCATGTCTGATTTTATATTTAAGCAGCCAATGGCAAATGTCCTCAAAATGGAATCAGATGTTTGTAACTTAATACTTAAGAAAAATGATGAGTGCATATTTTTTTACTTTTAAGTATTCTCTGTGCTGCCTGGCTTAAGACATAAACTGATGTAAAAATAAATGACTGCCTGCATAATTTATGTAATGTCCTGCTCCTGATCCTGTTTGTATTGATTTTTCTAAAAGGCTTTTGTGGCCACAGGAACCAATCTGTCTCTCCAGTTTTTTCCGGCCAGCTGGCAGGGAGAACAGCGACAAACACCTAGCCGGGAGTATGTCGACTTAGAAAGAGAAGCAGGCAAGGTAGGAAACGTTTCTTTGCAATTTGAAATACTGTGGATTGTTTTATTGGATATTATCTCATGGTGTACATTTTGAGATCACAGGTGTGATTACACAGGCACATAATCAGATTTGTTTTCATTCCATACGATAAGGGTGTAATACAATTTAAAAAAAAATCACTGTCAAACTTTTTTATATTGCTCCATTACTAATTTCATGTATATAACATTCACTATAGAAAGTTCTAGCCCTTAAGAGAATAGTATGCTTTCTTCCATGTAATATTCAAAACTTAATTCCTTTAAAAGCATTGACAAGAAGTTTTTTGTGTTTACTAAAATGTGTGTGACTACAATGCTGTAAAACAGGGTTTCTTAACAAGGGGTCTGTGAGCTTAAATTTAAATAAAAAAACAACATTATTTTTGTGGGGATGTGTTGGTGTGGGTGTGATACATTTATTAAGTAATACTCAATATAGTGTGGACTTAGTAAGGGGTCTGTGGTTTTCACCTGTCTGGCAAAGGGGTCCATGGAATAAAAAAGGTTAAGAACCCCTGCTGTAACAAGATGAAATTAAGAGAAAAGTGGAAAAAGGCTCTACAAGCTTAAAATTTAATGGTATTTAGAAATAGCTCATGGGTGACTGTCTACTTCTGTTAATACAGCAAGTTTAATTTTGAGAAAATCAAATGTGTAATCTTTAACTTGGAAATAAATTTTTTTTTGTTTTGAGGAAAAGCTGGGAAAACAAGTAGATGCTTTAAATTTTTTTCATTGAAAGTTTAGCTTGAAGATATGAAAAATGTAGGTGGAAATGTTTAAGCCAAGAGCCCCTCTTAAAATCAAAGTTAAATGTATTTTGTGATTTTGGTGAAACTTTAATGAACAATATCTTGGATTGGTTGATTGGTTAATGTAGAAGTTGACTTCTTGAAATAAAATTTTTAAAGAAATGTTTAAACATTCTGTTTTCCTTTGTAGTTTGTTTCCATATATGTTTTATCAACTTGCTAAATTACTTTTCTAAGTGTAGCCATGATAGTATAACCTATCATTTTATTTGCAAAACATGAAACATTGAAGTATTTCTTGAAGAAATGAAAAAATTTTGTGTTAGGCAGGCTGTATTAGGAAAAGGATTCCTAATCTTATATATGTACAAAGAAGAGGTTTATGTTTTCTTTAATTTTATGAAATTAAGTTTGATCTTTTGTGCCTGACAAACAACCTATCTTTGGATTGGGGGTGGGGAATAAATTACAGGATTTTAAAATTGAGTAGTAATAAGCAAGTAAATCGCTTTTCTGAGTTATTAGCTTGTTGGCTTGGAAAATTGAAAGCAAATATTCCAGATTTACTATTTGATAATTCTTAAGAAGTCATTGTAGGGTTGCTTTTTTATTTGTTTGGTGTATGTATATGTGACTAAGTGAAGAAATTGTTGTTTTTCTGTATTCAAAACACTTCCTTAAATTTTGCTTAACATGGTAGCTCACATGCTATAGTTATAAACCAAAAAATTTCTTTCCTCCCAATGCTAAACTATTTTAAGACTTCAAAATTAGCATCTCATTGTTACTGAAGTCTTCTAGTATTTAATAAGTAATAAATAGGTTATTATTCTACTAGAAGGTACATTTGCTTGAATTGATTTAATAATATCTGTTCACTAGTTTGAAGACCACATTATCCTTGGTCTTAAGTCATTGAGATGTTTTTAGTTATATGAACAATAATGGCAAAATGTTGGGTGACTTATTCTAGTATTTGGGGGTATGTTTTCAAATCTGTCAGGAAAAGTGATAGAACCTGATACCAACCATCAGGAAATTTACATTTTATTTTATTTTATTTATTTATTTTTAAAGATTTTATTTATTTATTCATTTATCCCCCCCCTTGCTGCTTGTGCTCGCTGGGTCAGCTAACCACGCCGTGTGGGCAGGCTTGCCTTCACCAGGAAGCCCTGGGAACCGAACCCGGGGCCTCCCATATGGTAAACGGGAGCCCTACTGATTGAGCCACAGCCGTTTCCCCCTACATTTTATTAATACTGATTTTAGAAGTTGTTTCTGTAAAGGATCATATAGTAAATATTTTCAGTTTTGCAGGCATATAGTCTCTGTCGCAAACAGTCTGCTGTTACGGTGTGAAAATAGCCATAGCCAGTATATAAACAAATGTGTGTGGTTGTGTTCCAAGAATGATGGTAAAACTGGCAGAAATTAGTATCTTTCCCTCAGATTTAAATCTGTGAATGTTTATATATAGATAATGTATTTTTCAAAAATAAAAATTTTGCCAACACCTGTACTAGACCAACTGGATTTAGAATAAAAATAAAGCATTTTAAGGCAAGATACTGTTGGTACATTATTCCATACCATTGGGATAAAGTACTCCAATGAATTTAGAGAAAGGCACTCACCTATGTTTTCTCATCCATGGAACTTAGGCTATGGGGGACTCATTTATCTTCCTCCCTTTTTATGGTCTCTTGCTGAAAACCATTAGCTTTTTAAATTTTTTATTTATTTTTTAATTGGATGCTTTATTAATATGTACCAGTAAAATTGATTTTTTAAAGTAAATAATTGAACACAACAATTAAGAAATAAAATTTATCAACAGTAGTTTGAACAGTGCTTGTCTTACCATCATATAATTTATTTAGAACTACCATCCTTTCTATGCTTGGGCAAATTATCATACACTATTAGCTTTTATTTGTTTATTTCTCCCCACCCCCCTTATTGTTTGCACTTGTTGTATCTGTTCATCTTCCTTGTTTCTTTTTAGGAGGCACTGGGAGCTGAACCCGGGACCTCTGATGTGGGAGGGAGGTGCCTAATCGTTTGGGCCACCTCCTCTCCTTGTTTTGTGTGTGTCTCATTGTTTTTCCTCCCCACGTCTCTTGTTGCGTCACCTTGTTGCGTCAGCTCACTGCGCCTGCCCATTGTGTCAGCTCGCTTTCTTCATTAGGAGGCACCAGGAACCTCTGCTCCCCACTTTGTTGTGTCTCCCACCACGTTCCCTCTTCTTGTGTCTCTCTTTGTGGCAGCTGGCTGCCCATCGCGCCAGTCGGCTGTCTTCTTTAGAGGGCACAGGGATCCGAACCAGCCACCTCCCATGTGGTAGGTGGGAGCCCAATCATCTGAGCCACATCCGCTTCCCACCATTAGCTTTTATTTCTGTCCCCAAAGGACTTGGGCTAGAAGCAGAGGAAGTTGGAGGAACTTCCATAAACGTTATTTGCTTCTGCTCCTTATATTGGATTCCAAATCATTGTCTCCTTTTCTGTATTCTCAACCTAGTTACCTCCTGAAGCACTTTAGTTCTTCTCTTCCCATTCACACCCAGGCTTTGAGAAAACCATAGGGGTTAAGGCTTTGGAGTTAGGTGTAATTGAGTTAAACTGTGGCTTCTTCATTTACTACTAAGTAACTTTGGGCAAGTTATTTAATCTTTATGATCCTTAATTGTAAAATGAGATAATGTATACTGTCCATGTGTGCCCTAACAATGAAATGAAATATAGTTTATGTACAGTGCTTAGCCCAGTACCTGACAAAGTTACTCAAAAATTCACTCATTAGCAAGCCAGACACAAAAGGACAAATACTGTATGAATGCGTTACTATGAACTAAATATATTGTATAATATATTGTTTGATTTAAAAAAAAAAAATTATATGTATCCATTACATTTAATTGAGAAATGTATATATTCATCTGTGTTTACTTTTGTTAAAAAAAAAATTCACTCATTCAGTAGGTATTTATTTATTTATTTATTTTTTTTTTAAAGATTTTATTTATTTATTCATTTGTCCCCCCCTTGCTGCTTGTGCTCGCTGGGTCAGCCAACCACGCCGTGCGGGCGGGCCCGCCCCCACCAGGAGGCCCCGGGAACCGAACCCGGGGCCTCCCATATGGTAAACGGGAGCCCTACTGATTGAGCCACAGCCGCTTCCCTCAGTAGGTATTTAATAAATATCTGTTATGTGTACTGAGCACTGTCCTAGGCATTTTTTTTTTTTTTTTTTACTGGGAGGTCCCGGGGATTGAACCCGGGTCCCTCCATATGGGAGACGGACGCCCAACCAGTTGAGCCACATCCGACCCCTGTCCTAGGCATTTTGAAATACTTTAATGAACAAACCAAAGATCTCTGCCCTGGAGGTTTTATAGGAGGATTGAAAGAGAGTAGACTTGGGTCGGATGTGGCTCAACTGGTTGGGCGTCCGTCTCCCATATGGAGGGACCCGGGTTCGATCCCCGGGACCTCCCGGTAAAAAAAAAAAAAAGAAAGAAAGAGAGTAGACAATATACATAATAAATATGTGACAAAGTGTTAAGTGCTATAAAAGGAAAGTTGAGTAGGATAAAGGTGATAGATGAGTACACGGTATGAGGAAGGTTTGCAATTTGAAATAGGATGGTCCTTGGTAGACGTGTTTGAGAAGGTCATGTTTGAGTAAAACTTGAAGGAGATTAGATATCAGGGGAAAGGTGTTCCAGATAGAGGAAACAGCCTTGTAAGGGCATGCATGATGTGTTTGATAAACAGCAAGCAGGCCAGTGGGGCTGAAGCAGACAGCAAGGAGGAGAGTAATAGGCAGTGAGATCAGGGAGATAACATAGAGCCAGTTCATGTGATCATAGTTGGACATTGTAACAGCATGGACTTTCATTTTGAGTAAAATGAGGAGTAGGTGCAGGTTTTTGCATAGATGAATGATATGATCTGACTTAGGTTTTGAAAAGATCATTCTGGCTGCTGAGTTAGACTGTAGGGGGCAAGTGTGGAACAGGGATAACAGCTTGGTTATTGCGGTAATCTTGGCTAGAGACTAGGATGGTAGCAGTGGAGGTGGTGAGAACTAGTCATAGTCTGGTTGTAATTTGAAAGTAATATCAACAAGTTTTGATTATGGATTGGAACTTCTCTGGCTTGAGCAACTGGGGGTATTGGGGTTGCCATCATCTGAGATGGAGAAGACTGTGGATGGACAGTTGAGGGCCATTTAGGACATGTGAGTTTGTGGTGGTAGTTTGTTACTGGCAGCTTCCATTTCCTCACCTCTCTACCCTTAACTTCTTCAGTTACAGCATAGCACTGAATTTTCATTTTTCATAAATGACTCTTCATCTACTTATCTTGAGTTCAGTGGTCTTTAAAAAAAACTCAGCTTGGGAAGCGGCTGTGGCTCAATCAGTAGGGCTCCCGTTTACCATGTGGGAGGCCCCGGGTTCGGTTCCCGGGGCCTCCTGGTGAGGGCGAGCCCGCCTGCACGGCGTGGTTGGCTGACCCGGCGAGCACAGGCAGCAAGGGGGGTATAAATGAATAAATAAATAAAATCTTAAAAAAACAAACAAACAAACAAACAAACAAAAAAAACTCAGCTTTATTAAAGTATGATTTACTACAATAAAATATGTCCATTTTAAGTGTGTAATTTGTTTTAGCAAATTTATGTATCCATGCAGACACTACCACAATCAAGATAGAGAATGTTTTCATCACCCCCACCAAATTCCCTCATGTCTCTTTACAGTTGTTACCCACTTCTGCTCCCCATCCCTGTTACAGACAACCGTGGATCTACTTTCTGTCACTATGGTTTTACCTTTTCTAGAATTTCATAAAAGTGTACAAGCCTGTGTGGGCATATTCTTTTCATTTCTCTTGGGTAAATTCCTAGGAGTAAGATGTATATGTTAAACATTATTAGAAACTGCCAGACACTCCTCCTAGCAGTGAATGAGAGTTCCATTTGCTTCATATCCCTCGCCAACACTTGGTATTGTCAGTATTTTAATTTTAGCCATTAAGACAAGTGTGTAGTGGTATCTGATTGTGGTATTAAATTGCATGTCTCTGGTGATGGTGGACATATTTTTATGTGCTTATTGGCTGTTTGTATAGCTTTGTGTGTGTGTGTGTGTGTGTGTGTTTAAAGATTTCTTTCTTTCTTTCTCCCTCTCCTGCATCGTTGTATGCCCTCGCGTCTGCTGTCTGTGTGTTCTTTTTTTTTTTTTTTTTTTACCGGGAGGTCCTGGGGATCGAACCCAGGTCCCTCCATATGGGAGACGGACGCCCAACCAGTTGAGCCACATCCGACCCCTCTGTGTGTTCTTCTGTGTCTGCTTGTCGTCTTGTTAGGCGGCACCGGGAACTGATCCTGGGACCTTCAGAGTGGTGAGAGGTGCTACATCTCTTGTGCCACCTCAGCTCCCTGGTCTGCCGCATCTCCTATCATCTCTCTTCTGTGTCTCTTTTTGTTACGTCATCTTGCTGGGCCAGCTTGCTGTATGGGCCAGCTCGCTTTTCACCAGAAGGCCCCGGGAATCGAACTGTGGACCTCCTATATGGTAGATGGGAGCCCAATCACTTGAGCCACATCCGTTTCCCTGTATAGCTTCTTTTGCAGAGGAATTTTCTTATTCTTGATCTTTTTGCACCAGGAAAAAAGGAGTACGTATTTGGAGTTAAAGTGACCTGGCATAATTTTCCACCTCTGGTATTAACTCCATGACCTTGGCAAGTTATTTAATTTTTCTTGATCCTGTTTTCACATTGTAAGTTGAGGATGATAATAGAACTTAATTAATAAGATTGTTGGAGAATTAGAGATTGTATACAAACATACCTTATTTTATTGTGCTTTGTTTTACTGCACTTTGCATATATTGCGTTTTTAAAAAATTAATGGTTTGTGACAACGCTGTGTAGAGCAAGTCCATCAGCACCATTTTTCCAACAGTATATTCCCACTTTGTGTCTCTGTGTCAATTTTAATTAAGGTATGTACATCATTTTTTTTTTATTAGACATAATGCTATTGCACACTTAATAGACTGCAGTATAGGGTAAACTTAACTTTTATGTGTACTGGGAAACCAAAAAATTTGTGTGACTTGCTTTATTGCACTATTTGCTTTATTGCAGTGGCCTGGAACCTAATCTGCAATATTTCCAAGGTATGTCTGTATATGTAAGAGATCTGCCATGATGTCTGGCATGTAAATATAATAATTTGGGCTCTTACCATCTTTTTCAGTGTTTGACACAGTTGGCAAAAACTCTCCGTGGAATTTGCTTTATTGGTTTTTATGTTTCATTTCCTACGTGTCTGACCCCTCAGTTCCCCTTTATATCTCCTTTTACATTATCTTTCTTTAGAAAGGCTTAGCTTCTCTTTTTCTTGATGATCTCTATTGACTATCTCATTTCTTTCCATAACTCTTAATGATTTCCTCTGTACATTGGACTTCTTGGTCTTGTTTCCAGATTCCAGTTTTTGAAGCATTATCCAGTGCAAGTTAGTTAATGTATTGTCAAACTTGTATTCATGTTTTTCTAAAAGGAGAAATACATCATTAATTGATATTATACCGGTGGAGAGATAAAAATGTTTTATCTATAATTTTATTAGAAGTGTTAAAACTTCTAGAAAATGTATTGATTTACATCTAGGCTTTTCAAAAACAAGATTTTGAAATCTATATATGCAACCTATCAAGTGATTTAGGCAGCATATGGCAAATTGGTTTGATTTTTGAAGATTTTGTTTAATTTTCAAACTAAATATATATATATATATATATTCTTTTCCTAACAGGCTTTACAAATAATAAAATCTTTCCTCAGTAAAACAATTTTCTCATGTCTTGGCCCACCTTTGATTATCATCCCACCTCTTCTATTCTTTTTTTTTTCCTTTCATTGGAGAACTTATGGGTTTACAGACAGTTAAATACAGGATTCCCATATACCACCTCACCAGAAACACCTTGCATTTGTGTGGACCATTTATTACAGTTGATGAGAGCATGTTTTTATAAGTCCATGGTTTAACTTAAGGTTTGTTGTTTGTGTAGTGTAGTTCCATGGATTAAAAAAAATTTTTTTTTTATTCTTTTACCAAATATACAGTCTAACATTTCCCCATTTTAATCATTCAGATATATATTTCAGTGCTGTTAATTGCATTCACAATGTTGTACTACCATCACAGCATCCATTACCAAAACATTTCCATCATTCCAAATAGGAATCCTGTACATTTTAAACCTTAACTTCCCATTCCCTATCCCACCCCTGGTAATTTATATTGCAGATTCTGACTCTATGAGTTTGCTTATTCTAATTGTTTCAAATCAGTGTGATCATACACTATTCATCCTTTTGTGCCTGGCTTATTTCACTCAACATAATGTCTTTAAGGTTCATGCATGTTGTTGCATGTGTCAGAACTCCATTCCTTTTTACGGCAGAATAACATTCCATTGTGTGTATATACCACATTTTATTTGTCCATTCATCGGTTGATGGACACTTGAGTTTCTTCCTGTGGCCATTGTGAATAATGCTGGTATGGACACATCAGTGTGTAAATATCTGTTTGAGCCCCTTGCTTTTAGTTCTTTGGGTTATATATCTAGTAGTGGGATTGCCAGGTCATATGGAAGTCCTATGCTTAGCTTCCTGGGGAACCACTAAACTGTCTTCCACAGGAGGTACACTATTTTACATTTCCACCAGGAGTGAATTAGTGTTCCTATTTCTCCGCATCCTCTCCAACACTTGTTTTCCATTTTTTAAATAGCAGCCATTCTGATGGGTGTGAAACAGTATTTTATTGTGCTTTTTTAAAAAATTTTAACTTTATTCATATCTGATTTGTTTTACATGAATACTACTGCCCCCATCCTGCTTGCTGTCTGTGTCCATTTGCTGGGTGATCTTCTGTGTCTGTTTCTTGCCTTCTCTTCTCATTTTTCTCCTCCAGGCTTCACCAGGATTCAAATCCTAGGGATCTCTGAGGTGGGAGAGAGACCCTGTCACTTGCACCACCTCATTTCCTGGTTTCTGGCGCGTCTCGCCTTGACTCTCCCCTGCGTCTCTCTTTTGTTGCGTCATCATCTTGCTGTGTGGTTCACCGCGTGGGCTTGGCTTGCCTGCTCGCCTTTTTACTAGGAGGTCCCAGGGATCTAATCTGGGTCCTCCCATATGGTAGGCGGATGCCCAGTCACTTGAGCCACATATGCTTCCCTATTGTGGTTTTGATTTGCATTTCTGTGAACGCCGATGATGTTGAGCATCTTTTCACATGCTTTCTGGCCCTTTGTATATCTTCTTTGGTGTGAAGTCTTCAAGTCTTTTGCCCATTTTTAAATTGGTTTGTCTTTTTGTAAGTTGAAGGATTTCTTTATATATACTGGATATTAGTACGCCTCCGTTGTTTTTTATACTCCTTTCATTGTCTGCACTACTTTTGCCTGAAGGGCAAATTCCAGGAAGAGGGTCACCCCTGGGAGACTTTCCCAGTTCAGTCTTTCCTAGACAAAACAGGGCCAGGAATGCATGAAAGAGGTGTAGACCAGCCCCGAAGTGTCCTGTCAGGAAGAGTGCCAAATACTTCTCTTATGGCTCCTGAAAGCTGAGCTTTCCTGGTCTACCCAAAAAATTTAGCCTTTCAGGTAACTTTCCCCTACAGCCCTGAGGAAGCTTTGCATCTTTAAATCTTCACTGCTTCCACCCCCATCTGGTCTGGGGAGGGTTGAAACAATGCCAAAACTTTTGTCTGAGGTGGGGTTGAAACAATTGCTGCTGCTGCCTGTATCCAGGAGGTTGAAATAGTAGCTGCTTTCAGATTTGTGGCCCAGAGATCCGAATTTACTATTCAAAAGCCATGATCACTGAAAGATGGGGCCCACCCTGTTCTTGGTGTGAGCAATTTACAGTTCTATACTGTAATTTATCAATCTCATCCTCCCACTCTTCCCTGGATGCTGTATAATGTTCTTCTGGCCTCTGGAGTTTCAAAATAATTGTTTCAGACAGTTCCTTCTTGTTTAATATTTGTTTTGGTGGAAGGACTGAGTCCTGGAGCTCCCTACACTGCCTTCTTTCCCAGAAGTCTCTGAAGATTTTTTTTTATATGTACTTGTATATATGTACTTATATATAAAATCAGTTATTTGGTACAAACAATTTTTTTTTTGATAGGAAGGATTATAGAATATTTGTTTCCTTCTAAACAGGAATTAAAATTTAGTTTGTCTAGATTTGGCTAGTTTAGAGAATGAATTTTTATCATAAATAAAATTATTTATATAAGTAAAAATGAATTTTCAAAATCAATCTCTTTATATTCTGAAAATAATTTTGTTGTATGAATGATAAAAAAATTAGTAGTTTTCTTTGGTTTATTAAAATAGTGTTTTTCTAACACCACCAAAATCTAATTCATTTGAGCTAAGATGGAGGCATAACATTATAACTGATTACTTTTAGAAATTCTGTTATTCCGAGTTGTTGATTAAATGTGTTTTAGTTATTTATTGCACTGTAGCAAATTACCTCAAAACTTAACAGCTTAAAGCAATAAGCATTTATTATCTCACACAGCTTCTGAGAATTAGGAGTCTGAGGGTGGTTTGGCTGGAGTTGTACAGTTTCTGAAGGCTTGACTTGAACTGAAGGATCCACTCCAAGCTCACCCATGTGACTCTTGGCAGCAGGCTTCAGTTCCCAGCCATTGGACCTCACCATAGGAGTATTCATCACATGGCATCCCCCAGAGTGGGTTCCAAGATAGAAAGAGAAAAAATGAAGTTATATTACTTTTTTATGACCTTTTCTCCAAATCACTTGTGTTTTTTTCTCTTCATTAGATGTGTGTCAGTTCATCTAACATACCCTCAGCAGGATTATATATGAACATGAATACCAGGAGGCTGAGATCATTGGAGGCCAGCTGCCACAATATCTATTTATTTATTTATTTATTTATTTATTTATTTTTTTTTTTTTTTTTAAGATTTTTTATTTATTTATTCATTTATCCCCCCCTTGCTGCTTGTGCTCGCTGGGTCAGCCAACCACGCCATGCGGGCGGGCCTGCCCTCACCAGGAGGCCCCGGGAACCGAACTCGGGGCCTCCCACATGGTAAACGGGAGCCCTACTGATTGAGCCACAGCCGCTTCCCTCACAATATCTATTTAAATTTAGTGAATTCTGAAAAAATTAGATTGCTAATAGAGAGGAAACAAGAAGCTCCATATTCTCTTTTATTTGGAATACAGTTTTATGATTTAAGAAAATAGGCTCAGCTAAGTCAGTCCTTTTATTCATTCTTTCTGCCTTGGTGGTTGTAGGACTAGAGTAGTTTCAAACCAAGAATCTTGAATAAGGAAAGTCTGTTAATGAATAACCGACTATAAATAGATATATTATGCAAGAGCAAGTCAAAGCACAGAATTTTATAACCTGTCATTCAAATAGTTTGAAACTTTTGCACCCAGGGGGTCCAGTGAGCTATCTACATTGACTCTTTAAAAGGGTCTTTCTGAGAAGAGGTTTAAAATAATACATTATAGGGGAGTGGATGTAACTCAAGTGGTTGAGCGCCTGTTTCCCTTGTACCAGCTCCCAGGTTCAATCCCCAGTACCTTCTTTTTTTTTATTATTTTTTTTATTTTTTAAAGATTTTATTTATTTATTCATTTATCCCCCCCTTGCTGCTTGTGCTCGCCGGGTCAGCCAACCACGCCGTGCGGGTGGGCCTGCCTTCACCAAGAGGCCCCGGGAACCGAACCCGGGGCCTCCCATATGGTAAACGGGAGCCCTACTGATTGAGCCACAGCCGCTTCCCACCAGTACCTTCTAAAAAACAAACAAATGAAAAAAAAACCCAACTCATTGGGGAGCAGATGTAGCTCAGTGGTTGAGTGCCTGCTATCCATGTACAAAGTCCTAGGTTCAATCCCCAGTACCTCCTGAAAAGAAAAAAATAAAACACAACATTATAGTGGAAAGAGCTCTGCATTTGAGTCAAAAGACAATTATAACTGTTTTCCTTACCTATAAATGGGGATCAGAATAGCTGCCCTATTCGTGTATCTCATGTGAGGATTAAATGAGGTACCAGAATATAGAGAAAGGGCTTTTAAATCACAAAACCCTATCCAAAGTTAGGCTATTTGATAGTTTTGTAGGGTGAGATTATAGATAATTTAATTATGGAGTTTGTGCTATAAGCATTCATTAGGTCAGCTTCACTTCAGGTAGCCAGACAAATGTTGGGACACACCTTTGCATCTTTGTGTGTTACAAACCCAGACAGTCAAAATGTTCTTAATTCTTCTCTAATTTAAACTGATTTCCTCTAATTTGACTGTCAGGAAACAAGGGCAAACAACTGATTAGAATTTAAGTTATTCTTAGGTTAAATTTTTGTAGACAAAACACCCCTAATTCCTTTTATTTTTCCACTTAGGACCTATTTACTATTATTTTTTATTTCAAACAAATTCAAATTATTATGGTTGACCATAAGGTATTAGTCTTGAGTGGTCTGATTAATGTTTTTTGCATGTGTTCTGTATTTCAAAATCTCACTAGGTTTTGAATTAATGGTTGTATATATACTGCAGTATGTCATCTCAGTTTGTGAGTATAAAGATAAAGGGTATAAAAAATAAAATTTTATAAACTGAAAAAATGAACTTTACCATTCATTCACCCTTTTTCTATGGAAATCGAATATACTATCTAGTTTTAATAAATTGGCCTCAAAGAGAAATGTTAAACTCTTTTATGGTTGTTAAATTCTTGTTTATAATTTATCATTTAAATTAATGGTCAAATAATTTTAACACAGACATTAATAAGCAATTATAAAGTATATGTCATTAGAGTAGAGAGAGATATAGATATATAGGATAAGTTGTATGTTCATTTTTTTTTCATTTCTGGATTTTATACTTAAAATCTTAATTCATGGCGTCTTAAGAATGCTAATGAAGAAAAGATGTGCAGTGGGGCTGTTACCTACTGGCCTAACTGAAAGTGATGTTCAGTTGAACTCCAAAGATGAAGCCACAGTAGAGAACTCTGGACTTAATTTACAGGAAGATAAAGAAGATCAGGCTCAAAAGTTATAAATTTCAGATTCCCCTACAAATCAACTAAGAACTGAAACAGAGGCAAATGTAAATGCATATGAAGGGTGTCCTGGAATTTCATTAAATATGTGGAATAAATTTCAAGATTTGCATAAAAAACATTCTGAACAGAAAAACTCAGCCTCAGGATTCAGGAAGAAAAAAAAGAAAACAGTCCAGGAAAGATAAGTTGAAGAATGAAGAAGCATCTCATTGTGAACACTCACCAAATGAAATCCAGTGGAAGGAGCTCACTCAGTATTTTGGAGTCAGTGATAGGTTTGACTCCCCTGTAAAAAAGAAAAAAATTGAGAAGTCAGGTCTTGAAAACAGCATAGACCAGGCTGTGGGAGAGTGGAATATTGAGAAAGCCGACAAACTCAGCAACCAGCTAGCTACTTAAGAGGTTGGTATAAAAATTCAAACTTTGTAAAGGCCAAAAATGTCTGCTGAAAATCCATAGGTTGTTTGGAAAAAGAAGAAACTTGCTTGGGGGTTTGAGGCAAAGAAGAGATAGGAAACCAAAAGCAGCATGGGATATATGTAACTTGCCGGAGTTCTTCAAGATATTTCTAAGACATATCTAAGACTAAGTCTAGACTTAGTTTACTGAAAAGACTTTCCTGCTTATGTTAAATGTCAGGACATTGATAAAAGAAAAAATAAGCATTAAAATTTGGGAGTTATCAAATCTTTTCAGTTTTTTTTTTTTTAAGATTTATTTATCCCCCCCCCCCCCGTTGTTTGCGCTTGCTGTCTGCTCTCTGTGTCTGTTCGTTGTGTGTTCTTTGTGTCTACTCGTCTTCTTTTTAGGAGGGACTGGGAACCAAAACTGGGACCTCTCATATGGGAGGGAGGTGCCTAGTCACTGGAGCCACATCCACTCCCTGCTTGTTGTATCTCTCATTGTGTTTCCTCGTTGCATCATCTCGCTGTGTCATCTTGTTGTGTCAGCTCACCGCACCGGCCCGTCGCATTGGCTCGCTGTCTTGCTCATCTTCTTTAGGAGGCACCAGGAACCCAACCTAGGACCTCCCATGTGGTAGGCAGGCACCCAATTGCTTGAGCCACATCTTCCCCAGTCTTTTTCAAAGGAATTGATCCTGTTGAAGTGCATGAATTTCTCTTATTTATACAAGAAATCTAAGCACACATGCAAGAAAAAATGATAGTTTTATTATTTTTATAACTTAGAGTATAAAATCAATTTTACTTTTTATCCATTTGGAATAGCATTACCAGTGAGCTCCTAGTCCTTTGTTGTCTGTACTCAGTTTAACTGCACTTCTTTAGGAATTTTGTTTTTAAGATTATTTGTTTACAATGAATTAGTCATACATGCAAGAAAGTCTCAGTTGACACTGTTTTTACAAATGACTTTAAACATTTGTAAAATTATTGACTTTATTATTTTTTTTTTTATTATTTTTTTTTTTTTTTTTTTTTTTTTTTTTTTTTCATTTCTTTAGGAGATACCAGAGATTGAACCCAGGACCTTGTACATGCAGAAGAGCAGGCCCTCAGCCGCTGAGCTATACCTGCTATTGACTTTTATTAGAGGCAATAGAGTTGATAGTTTACAGCCATATGCTAAAAGCAATTGATTAATTCTCATGTATGTCCAGATAAAATATTTCATTAAAGAAAAGGACAAACTGTAGTATTCGGAGGGTGATTTCAATTCAACTCTGCATGGCAATGTCTTCCTAAATATCTCTTGCAGCCATGTCATTCCTTAAATTATGAGATGGTTCTTAGATGAGAAAATGGTATCATATTAAACAGGTTTATAACTCAGGACAATTAACTAAAAAAATATCTTGTTCATTGAGTTTCATGAACATAACATAGGAAAATGAAATTTAAAAGCAAAAGCATTTAATTTAATGAATGGGAAAGAATCTTGTTTTAAATGTCCTTGGGAATGGGTGTGGCTCATTGGTTGAGTGCCTTTTTCACATTTACAAGGTCCTGGGTTCAATCCCTGGTACCTCCTAAAAAAAAAAAAAAGGCCTTCTCCAAACATCTGTGACGCTGCTTCTTCTAGAGCCTTTTATGTTCTTACAAGGTCTTTACACAAAATAAATATTGTATCTGTTTATATACCATTCACAATTTGGTAAGGTTTACAGGACTCCTTGATATTAACTTTGAGAAATACTCAATAAGTTCCTTCTTTTTAGGTAACACAGTCACTCCAAATAAAAGATAACTGTGGTAAAGCATTGGTATGTGATTTTTTTCCCCCCAAGAAAAATTGAGGCAACTTTTCAACTTCCTTTGTTAGATCTCAGTTTTAAGTATTTCGAGTTAACTAAAATATGAAGTATACTTTCCAGCATTTAGTTGTTGACAACTTAATGTATCGGAATAAGAAATAATCTCGTTTATTTCATGTTTTAAGTGTACTATAATACTTTAGTAATCATGTAGTCCAAAAATAGGCCTATTATATTTTTAAAGAAAAGATTTTATTTCGATTAATTATTTCTAAGGGGGAAAGTTTACTGCCACTTCATGACTGAATGAAGAATGTTTAAAAATTAGTATTTTAGAGTACCTTCAAGTTAAAGTTGACATGGGTTTGCATATATGGTAAAAATCCCTCTGAAGTACTTGAAATATAATATTCATTTTATTTCCCTTCTCCTCATCAATTGCATTATTTGCTTGGATTTGCCTTTTAGTATAAAGGTAAACATTTAGGTCTGGGCACTGTCTGAGTTCTATATTCTAAGTTAGACATAGAATAATATGTCTGAGAGGAACATCATTAAAATTTTGCTTCTTCTATCCCAAGTATTTTTTAAATTTATTTTTATTTTTTTAAATTTATTGAAGCATATCACTCATACATAAACATACATAAACAATAAGTGTATAGTAATAGTTGTGAACTTACAAAACAAACATACATAACATCATACAGGCCTCTCATACCCTACCCTACCACTAATACCTTGTATTGTTTGTAAAACATTTTTAACTAATGATTAAAGAGCATCCTCAAAATATTACTACTAACCAACCAAAGTATTTTCCCCCAACCCACCCTATTATCGTTATTTTTATATCATTTATACATGAACATACATAAACAATAAGTGTATAGTAAAAGTGAACTTACAAAGCAAACATGCATAACATCATACAGGGGTCCCATACATCAACCTACCACTTACACCTTGCATTGTTGTGAGACATTTGTTAAAAATTATGAAAGAATATTGTCAAAATCTTACTACTAACTATAGTAGACATAAGATAAGTCTTATATTTGTTGTATTTACCCCCCAACCCACCCTATTATTATTTTTTAAATATATTTTTATGACAGAAGTCGTGAACTTACAAAACAGTCATGCTTATGGGCAGAATTCCCATACAACACCCCTCTATCAACACACCACACATTGGTGGAACATTTGTTACAGATTATGAGATAATATCAGATTATTACCAGTCCATAGCATACTCCATACTTCCTCGATATCAGCACAGTACATCTTTGGCATAGATTCATGAATATTACATTGTTACTGTTAACCACAGTCCATAGATCACTCCAGTTGTACTTTTCCCAAGCTTCTCCATTTTCCCACCACACTGCAATAGTGATGTACATCTGCTCTAGCTCACAAAGGACACTCTTGCATCTATACCATCAACTGCAATTTCCATCCACCTCTGGGTTTACTGTGCTATTCATTCCCTAGATTATTATTTAGCTTTCTGTCAGTTGGCATTTACATCCCTAGATTACCACTTTGAGCCACATTCCCATTTATAAACCAGCTGTTACTCACTATAATATGTTACCATCAACTCTGTACATTTCCACACTTTTACAGTAAAGTAAATTAAAGTTAATTTACATATATTAAACATCAGTAGTTCATCTCAGTCCTCCTCTTATTTAAGAATCCATCACTTCCACCAAGTGTTGAAGATATTTTCCCACATTTTCTTCTAGAAGCTTTATGGTTTTTGCTTTTATATTTAGGTTTTAGATCCATTTTGAGTTAATTTTTGTATAAGGTGTGAGATAAGGGTCCTCTTTCCTTTTGGCTATGGATAGAACCACTTGTTGAATGGACTTTTCTGCCTGAGCTGGGTGGGTTTGACAAGCTAGTCAAAAATCACTTGACTATAGATGTGAGGGTCTGTTTCTGAGCCATCATTTCACTTCCATTGGTCTTTGTCTGTCTTTATGCCAGTACAATGCTGTTTTTACCACTGTAGCTAGGTAATATGATTTAAAGTCTGGAAATGAGAGTCCTTCAACTTCGCTTTTCCTTTTTAAGGTGTATCTGGCTATTCAGGACCCCTTACCCTTCCAAATAAATTTGATAATTGTGTTTTCTATATCTTTAAAAAATGCTGGTAGAATTTTTATCGGGATTGCATTGATGCTGTATATCAATTTGAGTAGAATTGACATCTTAATCATATTTAGTCTTCTAATACATGAGCATGAAATGTTCTTCCAGTTAGGTCTTTTTTGATTTCTTTTAACACTGAGTTGTAGTTTTCTGAATACAAGTGTTCTACATCATTGGTAAAGTTTATTCCTGAATATTTGGGTTTTATCTGTCATGCTTTATTTTCCACTACTCTTTTGACACTTTTAGTTTTATTGATATAATCTTCATTTCTAGACTCTCTTCCTGGCGTCTCTCTCCTGTCTTGTCTTTTCAGGCTGTAGCACACCCTTTAGTATTGCCTGCAAAGCTGATCTCTTGGTTACAAACTCTCTCAGTTTGTTTATCTGTGAATATTCCAAACTCACCCTCATTTTTGAAAGACAATCTTGCCAGATATAAGATTCTTGGCTGGAAGTTTTTCTCTTGCATTATCTTAAATATATCACACCACTGTCTTCTTGCCTCCATGGTTTCTGATGAGAAATCGGCACTTAATCTTATTGGGTATTCCTTATATGTGAAAATGCATTGCTTTTCTCTTGCTGTGCTCAGGATTCTCTGTCTTTGGCATTTGACATTCTGATTAGTATGCATCTTGGAGTTGGTCTATTCAGATGGGAGTATGTTGTGCTGCTTGGACACGGATATCTATGTACTTAAATAGGGTTGGGAAATTTTCTATTATTTCTTCAAATATTCCTTCTGCCCCTTTTCCCTTGTTTTCTCCTTCTGGGACACCCATGACACGTATGTTTGCACATCTCTTGCTAGCTATCTTAGTTCCCTGAGACCCTGTTCAATTTTTTCCATTCTTTTCTTCATCTGTTCTTTTGTATGTTCGCTTTCAGAGGTTATTTCTTCAAGCTCACCAATCCTTTCTTCTGCCTCCTCAAATCTGCTATTATATGATTCCAGTGTATTTTTAGTTTCTTTCATTCCCATAAGATCTGCTGTTTTTCTATGCATACTTTCAAATTCTTCTTTGTGCTCTCCAATGTCTTTTTTTTTTTTAGATTATTTATTTATTTATTCATTTATCCCCCCCTTGCTGCCCATGCTCTCCGGGTCAGCCAACCACGCCGTGTGGGCGGGCCCGCTCCCACCAGGAGGCCCCGGGAACCGAACCCGGGGCCTCCCACATGGTAAACGGGAGCCCCACTGATTGAGCCACAGCTGCTTCCCCCAATGTCTTTTTAATATCCTTAATCTCTTTATGCCATCTCATTGAATTTAGTAAGGAAATTTATTTGAACATCTATGGTTAGTTGTCTCAACTCCTTTATGTCATCTGGAGGCTTATCTTGTTCCTTTAACTGGGCCCTATCTTCCTGTTTCGTGTTGTGGATTGTAATTTTTTGTTGGTGTCTTGGCATCTAACTTACTAGAGTATTTATTCTGAGTATTAGAATAGAGTATTTATTCTCTCTTTAGTTCAGGGCTTTCCTTCCCTTTCTCCCTTGCTGGTTGTGTAGTAGGAGCCAAGGATATAGTTGGTGCTGTAAGCTGTGGAGGCTCAAGTTGCCCTCATTGCCCCAGAGACTGATGAAGCTTCTCCCAACTTTCTTCTTTGCTAGGGGTCGGGACAGCCACAGCTGTGGGTAATAATCCAAGTCGTGCAGGCCTAGACTGTAGTTGCCCAGAGACACTGATGAAGCTTCATGCCCTTTTCTCCCCTGCCTGGGGCGTGGATGGAGCTGCAGGTGTTGGCAGCAATCTGCTGTGTGGGTCCAAAACGACCTCACTTGCCCCGGTGGACTTCTAACTATTCGGTCTGTGCCTGCCAAATGTATCTGCAGTTACCCAGAGAGGCTGGTGCAGGGCCCACCAGCTTCCTCTCTCCTAGAGGTGGGGCTGAAGCCTAGGCTAAGGCTTAAGGCTAATCTGGCTGAAAGAAACTGGCCCCTGCTGTCAATGTGATTTTCAGTTAGCCCGGCTTCCGCTCATGCTGGGGGCAGAGTCAAAATGGCGGCTGCCAGCCTTTTTCCGACTTGGACAGGTTCAAACTTTAGCTGTTGTTAAGGTTATACTTTAGCCAGCCAAATTTACTATTCAGTAGCTGAAATTGGTGACCAACTGTCCCTTCCTCCCTGTTTTTGGGAAATGGAGCTCCTAATTCCAGCCACAGAATAGCTCCTGAGGCAGCTTGTGCTGCTGATGTAGAATGATCACCAGCGTCCACAGCGTGGCCTGTATTTTCCTGGAGAGGCTGGCACAGGTTCCCCCAGCTTCCTCCCTGCTGGAGGTGGGGCTGGGGCTTATGCTAGAGCTGCAGTCTGGTTTGGATGGAAAGAAGCCAGTTCTACCAGCCAGCACTGATTTTCGGTCTACCCTGCTTCGCCTCATGCCAGGGCCAGAGTTAAAATGGCGGCTACTGGCTTCTTTCTGATGTGGATAGGTTCAAACTTTAGCTGTTCTCAGGATTATACTTTAGCCCGTTGAATTTACTAATCAGTAGCTAAAGTTGGTGCCCAACTGTTTGGGAAGTGGAGCTTCCAAATCCAACTGCGGACTAGCTCCCAAGGCGTCTTGTGCCGCCAGTGGAGGATGGGCACCCGCCTCCAGTGCGTGGAGCGCTCTACTCATGAATCTTCTCTGCAGATGGGCAGTCTCCTTCCATTCTTTCAAGCATGTTGCAGGATGCTCTTCTGGTCTCTTGGAGCCTCCATACAGGTGCTTCAGATAGCTCTGGGTGATTACTAACTGCCCTGTAGGACAAACTGACTCTAGGAGCTCCTTACTCTGCCGTCATCTTGCTGGTTCTTCTCCACAGTATTTTTTAATGGTCAATTTAAAGTACTGTGATGATAAAGACTGTTAAAATGTTATCAGCTGAAGAAATTAATTAATTTTTTTTTTTTTCATTACCGGGAGGTCCTGGGGATCGAACCCAGGTCCCTCCATATGGGAGACGGACGCCCAACCGTTTGAGCCACATCCGTCCCCCAAGAAATTAATTTTTGAATAGGACTATTTTGTATCCTAGTTTTACTGCTTCCTATTTTCTATTGCAATAGAATATTTTTCAATCAGCACTATTTACATATGACAGAATTCATCCATTTTAAGTGTACAATTCAGTAACAGATATATACAGTCAGTTGTGTAAACACCACCACAATGAAGATATAGAACATTTCCCTCACCTCAAAAAGTTCCCTCATTCCCCTTTATAGTCAATCCCTTTGCCCTCTGGCCCAGGCAACCACTGACCTGCTTTTTATTAATATAGTTTTGCTTTTCTAGAATTTCATATAAACACAGTTATATAGAATGTAGTCTTTTGTGTCTGGCTCTCACCAAAGAACATGCTCTTGAAATTCATCAATGTGTGTGCCAGTAGCCAATTTTTTTTTAATTGCTGGGTAGTATTCCATTGTATGGATATGTCACATTTTGTTTATCTATTTACCAGTTGATGGACATTTGGTTATTTACATTTTGGGCTATTAGGGATAATGCTGCTATGAACATTCACGTACAAGTCTTTTATGTGGATGTATGCTTTCATTTCTCTTGGGTAATATCTAGGACTGCAATTGTTGGGTCATTTGGTGCATATAACTTTTTAAGAAACTGCCAAACTGTTTTCTAAAGTGACTGTATCATTTTGCATTCCCACCAGCAATGTATGAGGGTTCTGGTTCCTTTACATCCTCACCAACACTTTGTAATTAGACTTTTTTTTTTTTTTTTTTTTTTTTTTTTTAAGATTTTATTTATTTATTCATTTATCTCCCCCTTGCTGCTTGTGCTCGCCGGGTCAGCCAACCACGCCGTGCAGGCAGGCCCGCCCTCACCAGGAGGCCCCGGGAACCGAACCCGGGGCCTCCCACATGGCAAATGGGAGCCCTACTGATTGAGCCACAGCTGCTTCCCCTAGACTTTTTCATTTTATAGCCATTTAAATGACTGTGTAGTAGTATCTGGTTTTGGTTTTAATTTGCATATACCTAGTGACTAATAATATTGAACATTTTTTATGTGCTTATTTTCCACTTGCATATCTTTGGTGAAATGTCCCTCAAATCCTTTGCCCATTTTCTAAATTGGGTTACTACTGAGTTGTAAAAGTTCTTTATTCTAAATTCTGAAAAAAATCATTAAGATATTTTTGCATGGAATTTTAAAAAATAATTAACTTTTAATTGTGGTAAAATAACATAAAAATAATTTTAACCATTTAAGTGGACAATTCTTTTGACATTAAGTACAATTACAATACTATTTTCATCATCTCAAACCAAAACTTACTCATTTAGTAATAACTCCCTGTTGCCTCCTCCCCTCACCTCTAGGACCCACTGTTCTGCTTTCTGTCTCTATGAATTTGCTTTTTCTAAATATTTCACATGAGAAATCATACCGTATTTTCTTTTTGTGTATATTAGTCAAAAGGAGTGCTGATGCCAAGGACCAGAACTCTGTCAGCTTTTATAAAGGATATTTATTTGGGGTCGAAGCTTACAGCTACCAAGCCCTAAAGAGTCCCAACTCAGGGTACCATAAGAGCTACTTCCTCACCCAAAGTCTGTTGCCATGTGTTGAAGTGAGATGTCTGTGAGGGTTCAGCCTTCCTTCTTCCTCTTAAGGCTATGTGGTCCCAGCTTCTTCTGATCTCAGCTGTAGGCTGGCATAAGGCTCATCTCTCTCCCTGGGGCTCCTTTCTTTCTGGGCTCAGCTGCTCTGGTCTCTTCACAAGGTCAGCTGTAGATTGTCAGGCTCATCTCTCTTCCTGGGGCCATGTCTATGGAGCACTCTCTCTTCCTGTGTATCTGCTTCTGTGTGTCTACTTCCCTGTGAGAGTCTGTTTTATATGAGCTCAAGGGGACTGGGACTCAGTGCTGAGTCACACTCTAATGATGTGACTGAATCAAAGCCCTAATCTTAACATAATTTACTCAGACGTCTCAGCTGAATCTAATATAATCAAAGGGTATCATGCACACCCAGAGAAACAGACCAGTTTACAAACATAATCAGTATCTCTTTTTTGGGAACTCATAAATAATATCAAACTGCAACAGTATGTATGGCTTATTTCACCTAACATGATGTCTTCAAAGTTCATCCATGTTGTAGCATGTACCAGCCCTTCACTTTTTTTTACGACTGAATGATATTCCATTGTATATATAAACCACACTTTCTTTATCCATTCATTGGTTGATGGACTTGTGGTTTGCTTCTACCTTTGACTATTGTGAATAATGCTGCAATGAATATTTTTGTACAAATACCTGTTTGAGTCCTTGCTTTCAGTTCTTTGGGGGTGTATGCCTAGGAGTGGAATTGCCCGGTCACTTGGTAATTCTATGTTTAACTTTCTGAGGTCCCGCCATACTGTTTTCCATGGTGGCTGTACCATTTTGCATTCCACCAACAATGTACAAGTGTTCCTTTTTCTCTGCATTCTCACCAACACTCACTATTTTCCAATTTTTAAAATAATAGCTATCCTAGTAGGTGTGAAGTGGTATCTCATTGTAGTTTTGATTTGTGTTTCTTTAATGGCTAATGATATTTTGCATCTTGTCATGTGCTGATTGTCCATTTGAATATCATCTTTGGAGAAAGTATTCAAGTCCTTGGTCCAGTATTTAATGGAGCAGTTTGTCTTTTGTTGTTGAGCTGTAGGAGTTGTGTATATATTCTGAATATTAAACCCTGGTTAGATATATGGTTTCCAACTTTCTCCCATTCTGTAGGTTATCTTTTCACTTTCTTGATAATGTTCTTTGATGCACAAAACTTGTTAATTTGATGAAGTCTATTTTATCTATTTTTCCTTTTGTTGTTTGTGCTTTTGGTATAAAATCTAAAATTTATTGCAATTATTCCATTACTGCCTTTTTTTGTATTTAGTTGCTTTTTAGTAGTATACCATTTTGATTCCCTTGTTTTCCTTTTCTCTACATTTTTTAGTTATTTTTTTTTAGGGGTTACCTTTGTAACATCTTAAACTAATAACCTAGTTTGACTAAAACCAACCTAATTTCAATAGTTTTTGAATTCTCTATTCCTAAATATCTCCTTCCCCTCTCCATATTATTGTTTTTTTTTGTTTGTTTTTTTTTTTTTTTTGAGATACCAGGACTTGAACCTGGGACCTTGTATGTGGGAAGCTGGTGCTCAAACCACTGAACCACATTGGCTCCCCTCCCTTTATAGTATTATCTCAGATTATATCTTTATACATTGTATGCCCATTAACATAAACTTAAAATGTTTTTTAAAACATTTTCCTAAGTCATATGGGTGTGGAAGGAAGAAGTTTACAAACAAAAGTACAATAATACAGAGTTTTATATTTACCTGTGTAATTTCCTTTACTAAGCTTCTTTATTTCTTCTTATGGCTTCTTGTTACTGTATAATATCCTTTTATTTCAGCCTGAAGCACTCCCTATAGCATTTCTTATAGGGGAGCTGCTCTGGTAATGAATACTTTCTCTGTTTGTGCATCTGTAATGACTTAATTTGTCCATTTTTTTTTTTAAACATGAAAAAACACATTTTATTGCACTTAAGTTAGAAAGTAAAATTCTAAGTGAATTAAACAGTAGAAACAATCCCTTTAAAGGTTGTTTTTCCATTATGTCAGGTTGTTACCTGACTAAAATTAGCCAGTTTGTCCATTTTTGATAGAAAATTTTGCTGGATATAGAATTCTTGGTTGACAGTTTTTGTCTTTACAGACTGTGAATATGTCTTTCCGCTTTCTTCTGGCCTCCATGATTTGTGATGAGAAATCTACGGCTAGTCTTATTGGGGATTCCTTGTATGTGACAAGTTGCTTCTGTCTTGAAGTTCAAAATCTTTGCTTTGTCTTTGAACTTTGACAATTTTGCTACAATGTATCTTGCAGATCTCTTAGAGTCTAACCTGTTTAGAGTTTGTTGAGCTTCCTGGATACTCAACAGATGAAATACATTCATGTCTTTCATCTGACTGAGGAATTTTTTGGCCAGTACTTCTTCAGATACTTTTTCTGCTCCATTCTCTCTCTTTTTAGTCCTTCTGGAATACCAGTGATGTATATGTTGTTATGTTTGATGGTGTCCCACAAACCCCTTAGGATCTGTTTGTTTTTCTTCATTTTTTTTTTCTGCTCCTCACACTAAATAATTTCAATTGCCTTGTCTTTGAGTTTGCTGATCCTTTCTTCTGCCTGTTCAGAAGTGCTGTTGAATCCATCTAATATAATTAGATGAAATTATTCAGTTATTTATTTTGCAGTATTTCATTTTGTTTAGACCACATTTTCTTAATTTTCTTTAAGTCTTTGTATATGGATTCCTTTAGCTTACTGAACATATTTAAGACAGTTGACTTTAAGTCTTTGTCTAATAGTTCCAATGTATGAGCTTCCTCAGGGATAGTTTCTGGCATATTCTTTTTTTTTCTGTGAATAGGCCATACTTTCCTGATTTTTGAGTGTTTTGTAATTTATTTTTGAGAACTGGACATTGTGTGTATTATGTTGTTACAACTCTGGAAATCTAGTTCTCTCCCCTTCTGGATTGCAAGGGTTTTTGTTGTCGATGTTATCGTTGAGGTCTGGAACTATCAATTTGTGACTTTTCCAAACTATTTTTGCTCCCGTTCAGGGAATGGAAAGAAAAAAGAGGGAGAAAAGTAGGTACTGCCTTTTTAAGATCCTCTGCTGCTTTTGCCTGAGGGAGGTTGGAACAAGGGCCACCCTCAGAGCTGGCCTCCTCAGCTATCTGGAGTAGCTGATCAAAAGCAGTGTCAGACCATAGCCATCCAGATTTTACAGAACTAGGTCTATGGCAGTTTGATTTTATTTATGAATTCCAAAAAAAGAGATACTGATTATGTTTGTAAACTGGTCTGTTTCTCTGGGTGTGCATGATACCCTTTGATTATATTAGATTCAGCTGAGACGTCTGAGTAAATTATGTTAAGATTAGGGCTTTGATTCAGTCACATCATTAGAGTGTGACTCAGCATTGAGTCCCAGTCCCATTGGGCTGATAAAACAGATTCTTACAAGGAAGTAGACACACAGAAGCAGATACACAGGAAGAGAGAGTGCTCCATAGACATGGCCCCAGGAAGAGAGATGAGCCTGACAGTCTACAGCTGACCTTGTGAAGAGACCAGAGCAGCTGAGCCCAGAAAGAAAGGAGCCCCAGGGAGAGAGATGAGCCTTATGCCAGCCTACAGCTGAGATCAGAAGAAGCTGGGACCACATAGCCTTAAGAGGAAGAAGGAAGGCTGAACCCTCACAGACATCTCACTTCAACACGTGGCAACAGACTTTGGGTGAGGAAGTAGCTCTTATGGTACCTTGAGTTGGGACTCTTTAGGGCCTGGTAGCTGTAAGCTTCTACCCCAAATAAATACCCTTTATAAAAGCTGACAGAGTTCTGGTATTTGGCACCAGCACTCCTTTGGCTGACTAATGCAAGGTCCTTATAGCCTATTCTGGCCCTACTATCCCCACTGCTGCCTACTCCATAGTTGGGATATGGTAGCTGTGGCTCTAAGGGTGAAATTCACTGCTAATCACTACAGTTTACCAACCTCTTCCTCCTACTCTTCCCTGGATGCTGTACAGTGTTCCTCTAGGCTCCAGAGTTTCTAAATGGTTGATTCAGACTGTTCCTGCCAGTTCAATAGTTGTTTAGTGGAGGAACTGATTCCTGGAGTTTCCTACTCTGCCACCTTACTACTGCAATCGATTATTATGGGTCAGACATTTAAAATATTGTAATAGGAAATAGAAATGCAAATTCTGTTACCACTACTACTATAATGGACTCCTGTTGTGTCTCTTAACTTTTTTTCTATTTGTAAACTTTAATTGTACTTGGCTGATATTATTGAAAATCTTGAAATTAATGATACCTCCTTTAAGAGCTCAACGTATTTTACTTTTTTATTTTTGCTAAAATTTCAATACTGGAGATTTTTTTAAAAAGGAGGTACTGGGTATTGAACCCAGGACCTCATACTTCGTAAGCAGGTGCTCAACTACTGAGCTATATCTGCTCCCCTCAGTGTAGTGTTTTAAAGTAACTTTTTCATGTAAAGGAAATAAGGAAAATTTGGAAGATATACCTTTATTTATTTATTTATTTATTTATTAAACAATTTATTGAAGTGTATCATTCACACATGAACATACATAAACTAGAAGTGTTGAGTAAACATCGTGATCTTACAAAACAAACATGCATAACATCATATAGGACTCCCACACATCACACCCCCCCACAAACACCCTGCATTGTTGTGAAACATTTGTTAACAAATCATGAAAGAGCATCGTCAAAGTATTACTACTAAATATAGTCCGTATCTTCCTCTCCTATAAATTTTTTAAGGATTTATTTGTTTGATTACTTTTATCCATTCCCCCCCACACACACACCCCATTTTTGCTGTTTGTGTGTCCATTTGCTGGGCAACTCTCTGTGTCTATTTCCTGCCCTCTCTTCTCATCCTTCTCCTCCTGTCTTCACTGGGATTCGATCCTCAGAATCTCCAATGTGGGAGAGAGACGTCCTACCGTCTGCCCCAGCTTAGTTCCTGTTTTTTCGGTGCATATCGTCTTGGCTTTCCCTTGTGTCACTCTCCTGTTAGCTCATCATCCTGCTGCGTGGCTCATGGGGCCTGGCAGCTCGCCCACGCATGGGGCCTGGTGGCCCACACACCTTCTATATTTTTCTTTTTTTATTTTTACCAGGAGATCCCGGGGATTGAACCCAGGTCCCTCCATATGGGAGAAGGATGCCCAACCACCTGAGCCACATCCGTCCCCTTGCTATATCCCTCAAGGTTGGCCAAAGATACCCAAAGTTACAGTTTTTTCCCCATACAGGATGGTCATATAATAAATCAGGCTTAGTTTATCACCAGCATTCTAAAAACCAGACCTACAAGAAAAACTAGGTCTGGGACACATGCATGGTTTCTAATATAGCGAATGTTTAGCCTACCCTGATTATCACAAAATCAGGACAGTGAGAATATTTGCAGTGGAAGATATACCTTTAGAAAAGATAGTAAATCTTCTTTACCTACCACTGTAACCAGTTTTGTTAAATTGCCATCCTCATTTTTTACTGTGTATATTTTTTATTGTGGTAAAATATATATAACATAAAAATAATTTTAACCATTTTTAAATGTCTATTCAAATCCTTGGCCAATTTTTTTTTTTTTTTTTTTTAATTTTTCATTGTTACCCTATGTATTAGTCAGGATTCTCTCAGGAAACAGAATCAAAAGGAGATATCTGTCAATAATATGAGATTTTATAAGTGTTTCTCACGTGGCAGTGGGGATGCACAAGTCCAGATTCCGGAGGCAGGCTGCAAGCCAGGGGCTCCAATGAAAGTCCGATGAAAGGTCTTTGACGAGTTTCTGGGAGAAGCTGGCTGTCCAAAGATGCGCTGGGAAATTCTCTCTGAATGTTGAAATCACTTCCCCTTTTAAGGCATTCAGCTGATTGGATAAAAGTGTCACCCATTGCTGATGCAATCTCCCTGATTGATGCAGATGTAATCAGCCATCCATGCAGTAAATTCACTGGTGATCGAAGTCTATAAATGCTCTTGTATTACAGTTAGCCCATTGCTTGCAGGACCTAACACCTGTACACAATTACCTTGCCGAGTTGACACATTAGCCTAACCATCACACCCTATCTCTCAGTCACTTTTTTTTTTTTTTTTTTAATTCTGTAACTCCACACTCTCCTGATTTTCTTCCTCTATCTCTAGTCCTAGAGTTGTAGGAGTTCTTTATATAATCTGTATATTAAGCTTTTATCAGATAGGTGATTTCCAAATATTTTCTCCCTTCTGTAGGTTGTCTTTTCACTTGCTTGATAATTTCCTTTGATGCACAAAACTTGTTAATTTGAAGTCCATTTTATTTTTTTCTTTTGGTCTGCTTTTAGTGTAAAATCTAAGAATCCATTGCCTAAATACAAGGTCCTGAATATATTTCCCATGTTTTCTTAAAAGAGTTTCATAGTATTAGCTCTTATGTTTAGTTTGTTGATCCATTTTGAATTAATTTTTATATATGGTGAGAAATAGAAGTCTAAATTCATTCCTTTGCATGTGGATTTCCAGTTGTCCTAGTACCATTTGTTGAAGAGACTATTCTCCTCTCCATTGAATTGATTGGTGCCCTTCTTAAAAATCAGCTGGCCAAAGATGTGTGGGCTTTTTTTTTTCTTTCTATACTTTTTTTATTTTTTTTTATTTTTTTTTAAAGATTTTATTTATTTATTCATTTATCCCCCTCTCGCTGCCTGCGCTCGCTGGGTCAGCCAACCACGCCGTGCGGGCGGGCCTGCCCTCACCAGGAGGCCCCGGGAACCAAACCCAGGGCCTCCCACATGGCAAACGGGAGCCCCACTGACCGAGCCACAGCCGCTTCCCATCTTTCTATACTTTTAAAACAAAAATGAAATCACTTTTATATAGCATTTACGTTTTTTTTTGTTTGTTTGTTTGTTTTGTTTTGTTTTGTTTTGTTTTGTTTTTATGAGCAAACTGATCTTTAATTTGCTGACCTGGAAAGCCTGCTCCACATCTTGGGCATGAGCCACAGCTATTTACACAGAATCATAGTACAGTATTTACAGCAAAATTCTAGACACAGCAGCAGCATTCTGGATTGGCTAAGAAGGAGCAAGAACAGGTTAGGGAGTAGAGTTCTGAAATTAAAGTGTAAGCAGAAATCTGCAGCAGTGAGTAGAGGGAAGGGTAAGGGCCAAGTCATGAGGGAGGTTGGTGAGGTAGACATAAGGGCAGAAGAGGAAGCATCAAACAAATCTCTGGAGCCGAGATATGGGGGAGAGTTCACTGGAACATAAAAAGTCTTAAATATTATGACTTGGAGTCTGAAAGGGGTAAAATATGTCACAAGCCACCTCTGTGAGAAAAAGAAAGGAAGCAGTTAGAACTTAAAGACCAAACTTTATACCTCCCCTTTAGTTCCCCAAAAGGTAATGTCACTTCTGATTACATTCCTAGAATAAGGGAATGAGAAGGTAAAACAGAGAGATGGATAGAAACAGACTCTTAAATAGACTTAAGAGGGACAAAATAAAAACAGTCAAGAGAGACACAAACAATGCAATAAAGGAGGAAAAGAAAAAAAGTTCAGGCAAATCTGGAAATCTGAATCACCCTATTGACTTCAATGTCACCTTTCCTTATCTCATCTTCCCCAAGCTCCTCCCTCTACCCAGTATATCAGGGATGATCTAAGATTCTATTTTACCAATTCCAGTCCCCTCCTTATTTTGCACCAGAATGTCAGGGCTTGAGTCGTAACCAGGGACAGATTATTGTGAGAATAGATAGGATGGAGGACACAAGGCCACAAAGCCCCACAATCCCAGGGCCACAGCGCCAGAGGCCTAGTTTGTCCAGTGGTATGAAGAGATCACAGGCATTTCTGATGACATCCAGGAGAAGTGGGGGATGACCTCGAAGGACTCGAGCCAAGAGCAGGACTCGGAGCCGAAGCTTCAAAGCCAGTTGAGGCAGGCCTCTTCCTGGAGTCCCTGACCCCCCAACTACCCCCGGTTTCGATTCCTCCTGGGACTCCTCCCCCAGAACCCTTCAGTCGCCGATTACAAGCTGAAGACTCTTGTTCCATCAGTAGGCGAATCTCATAGGCATCATGGCTCAAATTCATGATGAGAGAAAACAGATAGTACCTGAATGAACGCTGGGCCCACTTCTCCTGATCCACACGGGAGCCAGTCCAGACTTTCCAGCCCATAGGACATTGTCACAGGCAAAGTACAAGGCTCGATTGAGGTGACTAACAGTGATGCAGAATCTCAGGACAACATCTGATAGGTGTACAGCTCGTTTGGCTGACTCAAGGGCATCTGCTGAGTTACCCAGGCGTAGAAGCTTTCTTCCAAGACTCAGATGTCCCTCCAGTTGTTGAATCTGTTTCTGTAACTCGGGACTGGCCCCATGTCTTTGCAGTGCATGGCCAATAAGGGAGCAAGCATACTGGGCAGCCCTACACAGCCGTTCCTGGGCCCGGCTCTGAGCACTGAAGCAGACCCAGGCGTCCATGACAGCCGCAGCCCCAGCTCCGCCGCTCCGCTCCCGCCCCTAGTCACGCCTTTTGGGCCTAGCATTTACGTATTTTTAAAATATTTATCTTTGAATTTTCTGCTTGCCATGTTAATGACATGAATTTAACCTTTTTTTTTTTTTTTTAAAGATTTATTTTTTTACTTTATCCATTTTAAACCCCTCTTCCCCACTTTGCTGTTTCATGTCCATTCGCTGGGCAATTCTCTGTGTCTGTTTCCTGCCATCTCTTCTCATCCTCCTCCTCCTCCAGTCTTCACCAGGATTCGATCCTGGAGACCTCTGATGTAGGAGAGAGGTGTTCTGCCACCTGTGCCACCTCGGTTCCTGGCTTTCGGAGCATCTCGTCTTGTCTCTCCCCTGCATCTCTCTCCTGTTACGTCATCATCTTGCTGCATGGCTCCCGGGGCCTGGAGGCTCACTGGCACACAGAGCCTGGCAGCCCATGCGCCTTCTATATATATTTTTTTTTTTATTTTACCGGGAGGTCCCGGGGATCGAACCCAGGTCCCTCCATATGGCAGATGGACAATTTCAATTTAACCTTGAAATTGGTTATCCAGACTTTTTATTCTTTGGGAAATGCTCTATTGTCACATACCCTGAAATACTTAGAAAACAACATTAAAAACTCAAATCATAAGTACAACTGGTTGTATTTAGTGTATATAGGTCAGCAGTTCTGGTCTCTGAGTTTTATTTTCCTCATTTTAAGTTCCCCTTCCTCTTGATGGTTGTAAAACTCTAATAGGACTTGCAAAAGTTTCAAAAGCAGTAATGAAACTTTTGCAATAAACAGAAGATGATAAACATTGTAAACCTGAGTGGAAAAGTATCACGGAGATAAAGAGCTAAGAAATGAAGGGAGCTTTGTGGAGCTGTTGGGGAGGTGAGCCCTCTTTAAGCAAAGTGAGCTCAAAGTAAGATAGAAGTATAGAGATGGAAGGAGGACAAATAGAATTTGACAAAGAAAAACAACAACAAAAAAGAAAGAAAACCAATTTAAAAAACAAATAGCATTTGAGGTATGAATAGTGTTCAAGCTTACAATGGTTTGTGATGCTTAGGCTAATATAACATTGTTTTTTTATATGGTAAGAAAGCCAGCAGGTATTTTAAATATATCTTCATGAAGAAAATTTTTTTATATAAGAATGTAAATCACATTGCAAATAGATTACCAAGTTTTAAATTAGACTAAAAGTGTTTTCTATCTAACAAAGCCATGTATATCTCAGATTGGTGTGATTAGCACATAAGCTTCTTCTCAGATGGCTCACAAAAGGAATGGCCCTTCTAGACAATGGATCAGGAATGTTTCTGGTTGGAGCATTCTTCTGAAAAGTTATACTGAGTGTAAATGATCAATTTACATGACACATGACATTTACTTTGTGTGAGACTTACATGAAGATGTACCATAAAACCACTTTAGGGGGTGGATTTGGCTCAAATGGTTGGGCATCCGTCTCCCATATGGAGGGACCTGGGTTTGATCCCTGGGACCTCCTGGTAAAAAACAAAAGAACAATCCACTTTAATATTTCAACATGCTTTTCGGGATTTTAAAATTTTCTACTATGTTATCTTTTTTTAACTCACAGTGTCCCAAATTAGATTGTCTAATTCTACACTTTTAAAAATATGTTTATTATTCGGATGCATTTCTCCCTTTAAAAATTCTGCCATTCATCTTTTCATTTGTTAAATGAATCACAAAACTAGAAAATAAGTAAAAATATATGTATAAGTTTAGGAATAATGATAAAAGGAACTTCTATGTACCTACTAGACATGTTAAGAAATAACATTTCTAGTATATTAGAACTGTGATGTCCAATATGGTGGTCACTAGCCACATGAAGCTATTGTGCACTTAAAATGTGGCTGGTAGGAAAAAAAATTTTTTTTTTTTTTTTTTTTTGGGCACACCTCAACCTGGAGCAGGTTGTCTTGAAATCCAGGCCAGCTTTATTCTTTGTTGTTTTTTTATGAAAAGGAAAAAAAAGATGTATAATATTTATGTATATATATACATGATACACATATATTTAATTTCCTAAATTTGATTAAGTCCTGTTTATCTAACTTTTTAGGTTACCCAGTTCTGAAATTACTTTCCCTCCCAGTTTTTTTTTGCTGTTGTTTTTCATCTTGTGGTTTATTATTTTACCTTTCATTTTAAAAAAAATTTATTGGTTTTCCCCCACTTGTATTTTGAAAATATTTTTTTGTATTTTTTTTATTCTGTACATTTACTAATTAAAAACATAAACAATAATTAAAATAATAAAAAGAAACAGTTGAATAAAATGTACATTTCTTTTTTTTTTTTTTTTTTTTTTTTTTAAAGATTTTTATTTATTTATTCATTTATCCCCCCCTTGCTGCCCGTGCTCGCTGGGTCAGCCAACCACGCCGCGCGGGCGGGCCTGCCCTCACCAGGAGGCCCCGGGAACCGAACCCGGGGCCTCCCACATGGTAAACGGGAGCCCCACTGATCGAGCCACAGCCGCTTCCCTACATTTCTTAATTAAATGTTCTGGATACATATACTTTTTTTTTTTTTTTAATCGTACAGTATGTTACACAATATATTTGGTTCGTAGTAACAAATATAATACAGTAATACAGTATTTGTCCTTTTGTGCCTCGCTTGCTTCGTTCAACATAATGTCCTCCAGGTTCATCCATGTTGTCATATGCTTTGCAACTTCCATTTCTTCTTCTTTTTTTTTTTTTTTTAATATTTTATTTATTTATTCATTCATACCCCCCCTGCTGCCCGCGCTCGCCGGGCCAGCCAACCACGCCGTGCGGGCGGGCCCGCCCCCAACAGGAGGCCCCGGAAACCGAACCCGGAGCCCCCCACATGGCAAACGGGAGTCCCATTGACCGAGCCACAGCCGCTTCCCTTTCCATTTCTTCTTAATGGCTGCATAATATTCCATCGTGTGAATACACCACAGTTTGTTGATCCATTCATGGTTGATGGACACCTGGGTTGTTATCAACTTTTGGCAATCATGAATAATGCCTCTATGAACATCGCTGTGTAGATATCTGTTTGTGTCACTGCTCTCAGTTCTTCTGGATATATACCCAGTAGTGGTATTGCAGGATCATGTGGCTAGTCTATATTCAGCTTCTTTAGGAACTGCCAAACAGTCCTTCATAGTGGCTGTACCATTCTGCATTCCTACCAACAGTGACTAAGCGTTCCTTTTTCTCCACATCCTCTCCAACACTTGTAGTTCACTGTCTTTTTAATAGTGGCCATTCTGATA
Source organism: Tolypeutes matacus (assembly GCA_026826555.1). NCBI lineage: Eukaryota > Metazoa > Chordata > Mammalia > Cingulata > Chlamyphoridae > Tolypeutes > Tolypeutes matacus. The sequence goes on along the minus strand of JAKSZT010054017.1, from coordinate 7,276,887 downwards.
GGTGTGAAATGATATCTCATTGTAGTTTTGATTTGCATTTCCCGAATCATTAGTGCTGTTGAACATTTTATCTTGTGTTTTTTTTGTCATTTGTATTTCTTTGGACAAATGTCTATTCAGGTGTTTTGCCCATTTTTTAATTGGGTCCTTTGTCTTTTTATTGTTGAGTTGTAACATCTCTTTATATGTCTTGGATATTAAACCCTTATCAGATATGTGTTCTCCCATTGAGTCAGCTGCCTTTTTCACCCTTTTGACAAAGTCCTGTGAGGTGCAAAAGTGTTTAATTTTGAGGAGGTCCCATTTACCTGTTCTTTCTTTCGTTGCACATGCTTTGAGTGTAAGGTCCAAGAAACCACCACCTACTACAAGGTCTTGAAGCTGTTTCCCTACATTTTCTTCTAATAGTTTTATGGTCCTGGCTTTTATATTTAGGTCTTTGATCCATTTTGAACTGATTCTTGTATAGGGGAGTGAGATATAGGGGACCTCTTTCATTCTTTTGGTTATAGATATCCAGTTTTCCCAGTACCATTTGTTGAAGAGACTATTTTGTCCTGTTAACATTAACTTGGTAGGTTTGTCAAAAACAAGTTGACTGTATAGGTGAAGGTTTATTTCTGGATTCTCAAGTTTATTCCGCTGATCGATGTGTCTATCTTTCTGCCAGTACCATGCTGTTTTGACAACTGTAGCTTTGTAATATGTTTCAAGGTCAGGCAGTGAAATTCCTCCAACGTTGCCCTTCTTTTTTAGAATGCTTTTGGCTATTCAGGTGCACTTTCCCTTCCAAAAGAATTTGGTAATTGCCTTTTCTAATTCTGTGAAGTACGCTGTTGGAATTTCAATTGGTATTGCATTGAATCTATAAATCAGTTTGGGTAAGATTGACATCTTCATGATATTTATTCTTCTAATCCATGAACACACAATGTCTTTTCCTTTGTTTAGGTCTTTTTAAAATTTCTTTTAGCATTGTTTTGTAGTTTTCTGCATATAGGTCCTGTACTTCTTTGGTTAAATTGATTCCTAGCTATTTGAGTCTTTTTGTTGCTATTGTAAATGGAATTTTCCCTGATTTCCTCCTCAGATTGTTCAGTACTACTCTACAAAAGCATTTCTGATTTTTGCTTGTTGATCTTGTATCCTGCCACTTTGCTGAACTCATTTATTAGCTCAAGTAGCTTTGCTGTGGATATATCAGAATTTTCTAAATACAGGATCATGTCATCTGCACACGGTGAGAGTTTTACTTCCTCTTTTCCTGTTCGGATGCCTTTTTTCCTTGTCTAATTGCCCTAGCTAGAACTTCTAGTACAATATTGAATAACAGTGGTGACTGACAGTGGGCATCCTTGTCTTGTTCCCGATGTTAGAGGGAAAGCTTTCAACCTTTTCCCCATTGAGTACGATGTTGGCTGTGGGTTTTTCATATAAGCCTTTTATCAGATTGAGGACTTTTCTTTCTATTCCTTTCTTTTGAAGTATTTTTACTTCAAAAAAAAAGACTACCTTCACTGTATCCCATAAATTTTGATAAGTTGTGTTCTCGTTTTCATTTGTCTCAATATACTTACCTGATTTCACTTGCAATTTCTTCTTTGACCCAATGATTATTTAGGAGTGTGTTTTTCAGCCTCCACACATTTGCAAATTTTCTTTTTTCCTGTCTATTATTGATTTCCAGTTTCATTCCATTAGGATCTGAGAAGTGCTTTGTATAATTTCAGTCTTTTTATGTTTATTGAGAGCTGTATTGTGCCCTAACATGTTGTCTGTCCTGGAGAAAGACCCATGAGCACTTGAGAAAAATATATAACCTGCTGATTTTGGATGCAACATTCATATATGTCTGTTAGGTCCAACTTGTTTATCATTATTGTTCAAGTTCTCTGTTTCCTTGTTGATCTTCTGTCTAGTTGTTCTATCTGATGATGTGAATGGAGTGTTAAAGTCTCCAGTGATTATTGTAGTGGTGTTTATTTCTCCCTTCAATTTTGACAGAGTTTGTCTCATGTATTTTGGGGCACCCTGATTAGGTACATAGATATTTATGACTGTTATATCTTCCTGGTGGACTGTCCCTTTTGTTAATATATAATAGCCTTCTGTATCTCTTACAACTTTTTTGCATTTAAAGTCTTTTTTCTCATAGTATAGCTACCTCTGCTCATTTTTGGTTACTATTTGCATGGAATATCTTTTTCTTTTTTTTTTTTTTTTTTTTTTTTTTAAAGATTTTATTTATTTATTCATTTATCCCCCCC